>CM061748.1:120802443-121323106 GCA_030979885.1 Lolium multiflorum
TCACACCCTTTGGCACTTACTGCTATGTTACCATGCCTTTTGGCTTGAAAAACGCAGGTGCCACGTACCAACGTACGATGCAGCGGTGCTTGAAGGACCAAATTGGCCGGAACGTGCACGCTTACGTCGACGACATCGCGGTCATGACCCGAAAGGGATCCGACTTGATCAGCGACCTTAAGGAAACCCGAAAACCTCCGACGGTACAAGATGATGTTAAATCCGCTGAAGTGCGTCTTTGGCGTGCCAGCCGGAAAACTCCTTGGCTTCATTGTTTCCCATAGGGGCATTGAAGTTAACCCGGAAAAAATCAAGGCTATCCTGGCTATCAAAAGGCCAACTTTTCTCAAAGATGTGCAACGACTAACTGGCTGTGTTGGAGCAATCAGTAGGTTTGTTAGCCGTCTTGGCAAGAAGGCGCTACCTTTGTACAAGCTGCTGAAGAAAACAGACAAGTTTGTCTAGGATGACGCAGCAGATGCAGCACTTCAGGGGTTGAAGGACATTCTCACCTCCCCACCCATCTTAGCGGCTCCAGTAGAGTCAGAGCCCATGCTCCTTTACCTGGCAGCTACCAACAGAGTCATCAGTCTCGTCATCGTGGTGGAACGAAAGGAAGAAGGTCACGAGTATGATGTCCAAAGACCAGTCTATTACATTAGCGAGGTACTGACGGACTCCAAGCAAAGATATCCTCACTTTCAGAAGCTAGCCTATGGCGTGTTCCTAGGCAGCAGGAAGCTGAGACATTACTTCCAAGAACACCCGGTAACAGTCGTGAGCAAGGCTCCGCTGTCGACGATTCTCAACAACGCTGACGCGACAGGACGCACACAAAATGGGGCATTGAATTATCGCCTTCGACATCAATTACAAAGCCAGGACTGCGGTCAAATCCCAGGTCTTGGCAGATTTCGTTGCAGATTGGACAGAGGCTCCGGATGCAAATCTGGAGCCGGAACCAGATACATGGGTCATGCACTTCGATGGATCCAAGCAGCATCAAGGCTCAGGAGCCGGAGTCACCCTGAAGTCCCCTACCGGAGAAGAACTACAGTATGGCGGAATACGAGGCTCTACTACACGGTCTGCGCATCGCTAAGGAAATTGGGATCAAGCACATCATATGCTGCGGAGATTCCGACCTGGTGGCACAACAAGTAGCCGGAACCTGGAACGCCAGAAACTCCGTCATGGCGGCTTACAGAGATGAAGTTGACGAGATCGCCAAGTGCTTCCTCGGATACGAAGTCAAGTACGTCAGGAGAGACGATAACACAGCGGCAGATATGCTATCCAAGCTCGGATCCGGCAGGAAACCAATTCCGCCAGGCATTTTCCTTGAGCATCTACGGATACCCTCAGTGAAGGGCGCAAACCCGGAAAATCCTGACTTGGCAGTTTCTCCGGCTAAGGAAGTGATGGCAATCATTCCGGCCTGGACTCAGCCGTTCCTGGATTACCTCATCGATCGAAAGTTGCCAGAGGACGAGGTCCTCGCACGACAGATCATCAGACGAGCGAGATCCTACACAATTGTTGAGGGACAGCTCTACAAACGAAGTGCAAACGGGGTGTTTCTCAAATGCGTTTCTAATCAGGATGGCATTGAAATCCTCCGAGAGATCCACGCAGGGGATTGCGGGCATCATGCCGCCCCCAGATCACTCGTTGCAAAATTCGGTTAGGATTTTACTGGCTCACGGCTAAAGAAGACGCTGAAAGCTGGTGAAAACTTGCCGAGGTTGTCAGTACTACGCTACTCAACCAAACGCTCCAGCCCAAGAGCTGAAGACTGATACGTCTCAAACGTATTCATAATTTCTTATGTTGCATGCTACTTTTATGACAATACTTGAATGTTTTATACATACTTTACAGCATTATTATACATTTTCGGCACTAACCTATTAACAAGATGCCGAAGTGTCAGTTCTGTTTTCTGTTTTTGGTTTCAGAAATCCTACAAAGGAAATATTCTCGGAATTGGACGAAATCAACGCCCAAGGTCCTATTTTTCCACGAAGCTTCAGAAGACCGAAGGGAAACGAAGTGGGGCGACGAGGACACACACCAGGGGGCGGCGCGGCCTGGGCCCTGGCCGCGCCGGCCTAGTGTGTGGGCCTCGCGTCGCCCGACCTACCCTTCCGCCTACAAATAGCCTTCGTCGCGAAACCCCAGTACCGAGAGCCACGATACGGAAAACATTCTTGAGGCCGCCGCCACATCCCATCTCGGGGGATTCAAGATCGCCTCCGGCACCCTGCCGGAGAGGGGAATCATCACGGAGGGCTCTACATCATCATGCCCGCCTCCGGATTGATGCGTGAGTAGTTCATCCTTGGACTATGGGTCCATAGCGGTAGCTAGATGGTTGTCTTCTCCGCTTGTGCTATCATTGTTTAGATCTTGTGAGCTGCCTAACATGATCAAGATCATCTATTTGTAATGCTACATGTTGTGTTTGGCGGGATCCAATGAATATAGAATACTATGTTAAGTTGATTATCAATCTATCATATATGTGTTGTTTATGTTCTTGCATGCTCTCCGTTGCTAGTAGAGGCTCTGGCCAAGTTGATACTTGTAACTCCAAGAGGGAGTAATTATGCTCGATAGTGGGTTCATGCCTCCATTGAATGTGGGATCGTGACAGAAGGTTCTAAGGTTGTGGATGTGTTGTTGCTACTAGGGATAAAACATCGATGCTTTGTCTAAGGATATTTGTGTTCATTACATTACGCGCCATACTTAATGCAATTATCTGTTGTTTACAACTTAATACTAGAAGGGGTTCGGATGATAACTTGAAGGTGGATTATTTAGGCATAGATGCATGCTGGATAGCGGTCTATGTACTTTGTCGTAATGCCCTGATTAAATCACATAGTAATCATCATTGATATGTATTGAATCTTTATTTGTCAATTGCCCGCTTAATTTGTTCACCCAGCATGTTAGTTATCTTATTGGAGAGACACCTCTAGTGAACTGTGGACCCCGGTCCATTCTTTTACATCTGAATACATTCCACTGCAATCATTGTTCTTTACTGTTCTTTGCAAACAAACACCATCTTCCACTCGATACGCTTAATCCTTTGTTTTCAGCAAGCCGGTGAGATTGACAACCTCAGTGTTACGTTGGGGCAAAGTACTTTGATTGTGTTGTGCAGGTTCCACGTTGGCGCCGGTTTCACTGGTGTTGCGCCGCACTACATTCCTCCACCAACAACCTTCACGTGCTTCTTGGCTCCTACTGGTTCGATAACCTTGGTTTCATGCTGAGGAAACTTGCTGCTGTGCGCATCATACCTTCCTCTTGGGGTTCCCAACGGACGTGTACATCACGCGCATCACAATCATCAAAATCTAAACCATTATGTTCTTGTTTGCAAAATAAACTTACAAATGCTGAAAATCGAATCTCATATATGTCTGAATCACAATCTTCTTTAATTAATGAAAACCTGAGGATAATGATACAAAATTTTCTGCTACAGCAAATGCCATCCAAGTTCGAATTAATGATAATATTAGACTGTTAGCCGAATTGCATGCTAGGTGGGATAGAGAAGAAAAAGAAAAACTTGCTAAAGAGAATAATGTAGCTAAAGTATGGACTATTACCACCACTAGTAATGTTGATTCTTCACATGTTGCTACACCTCCTACTATCAATGGTAAAATAATTGGTGTTGGCAATGTTTCTACTCATAGTACAAAGCGCGCAAAATTGCTTGAAACTGCTGAAACTACTGTTTGTGATAAAACTGCTGAAATTTTTCAAAATACTGGTGACAATGATTCCATTGCTGTAGAACATAATGGTTTAGATTTTGATGATTGTGATGCGCGTAGATGTACACGTCCGTTGGGAACCCCAAGAGGAAGGTATGATGCGCACAGTGACAAGTTTTCCCTCAGAAAGAAACCAAGGTTATCGAACCAATAGGAGCCAAGAAGCACGTGAAGGTTGTTGGTGGAGGAATGTAGTGCGGCGCAACACCAGTGAAACCGGCGCCAACGTGGAACCTGCACAACACAATCAAAGTACTTTGTCCCAACGTAAAAGTGAGGTTGTCAATCTCACCGGCTTGCTGAAAACAAAGGATTAAACGTATCGAGTGGAAGATGGTGTTTGTTTGCAAAGAACAGTAAAAGCAGTAGAATGTATTCAGATGTAAAAGAATGGACCGGGGTCCACATTCACTAGTGGTGTCTCTCCAATAAGATAACTAACATGCTGGGTGAACAAATTACAATGAGCAATTGACAAATAAATATTCAATACATATCAACGATGATTACTATGCGATTTAATCGGGGCATTACGACAAAGTACATAGACCGCTATCCGGTATGCATCTATGCCTAAATAATCCACTTTCGGGTTATCATCGAACCCCTTCAGGTATTAAGTTGAGAACAACAGATAATTGCATTAAGTATGGCGCGTAATGTAATCAACCCAAATATCCTTAGACAAAGCATCAATGTTTTATCCCTAGTAGCAACACATCCACAACCTTAGAACTTTCTGTCACTGTCCCAGATTAAATGGAGGCATGAACCCACTATCGAGCATAATTACCCCCTCTTGGAGTTACAAGTATCAACTTGGCCAGAGCCTCTACTAGCAACGGAGAGCATGCAAGAACATAAACAACACATATATGATAGATTGATAATCAACTTAACATAATATTCTATATTCATCGGATCTCGCCAAACACAACATGTAGCATTACAAATAGATGATCTTGATCATGTTGGGCAGCTCACAAGATCTATAACAATGATAGCACAAGCGGAGAAGACAACCATCTAGCTACTGCTATGGACCCATAGTCCAAGGAACTACTCACGCATCAATCCGGAGGCGGGCATGATGATGTAGAGCCCCTCCGGTGATGATTCCCCTCTCCGGCAGGGTGCGGAGGCGATCTGAATCCCAGAGATGGGATTCGCGACGGCGGCGTCTCTGGAAGGTTTCCGTATCGTGGCTCTCGATACAGGGGGTTTCGCGACGGAGGCTTTAAGTAGGCGGAAGGGTAGGTCAAAGGGCGTCACGAGGGCCCCACACACCAGGGCCACGCGGCCAGGGGCCAGGCCGCGCCGCCCTATTGTGTCGGCGCCTCATGGCCCCACTTCGTCCCCCTTTCGGTCTTCTGGAAGCTTCGTGTAAAAATAGGCCTGGGCGTTGATTTCGTCAATTCCAAGAATATTTCCTTACTAGGATTTCTGAAACCAAAAACAGCAGAAAACAGGAACTGCGGCATCTTGTTAATAGGTTAGTGCCGGAAAATGTATAATAATGCTGTAAAGTATGTATAAAACATTCAAGTATTGTAATAAAAGTAGCATGGAACATAAGAAATTATAGATACGTTTGCGACGTATCAAGCATCCCCAAGCTTAGTTCCTACTCGTCCTCGAGTAGGTAAACGATAACACAAATAATTTCTGAAGTGACATGCTACCAACATAATCTTGATCAACATTATTGTAAAGCATATGAGATGAATGGAGTGATCTGAACAAAAGATTGCTAACAAAGATAATGACTAAACAAATGAATCATATAGCAAAACTTTTCATGAATAGTACTTTCAAGACAAGTATCAATAAGAGTTGCATAAGAGCTAACTCATAAGCAATAAATTCAAAGTAGAATGCATTGAAGCAACACAAAGGATGATTAAGTTTCAGCAATTGCTTTCAACTTGTAACATGTATATCTCATGGATATTTGTCAACATAGAGTAATATAACAGGTGCAATAAGTAAACATGTAAGAATCAATGCACACAGTTAACACAAGTGTTTGCTTCTAAGATAGAAAGAAGTGGGTAAACTGACTCAACAATAAAGTAAAAGAATGGCCCTTCGCAGAGGAAGCATGGATTACTATTTTTGTGCTAGAGCTTTTGTTTTGAAAACATAGAAACAATTTTGTCAACGGTAGTAATAATTCATATGTGCTATGCATAATACTTCCTACAAGTTGCATGTCTCATGCATAGAGTACTAATAGTGCTCGCACCTTGTCCTACTTAGCTCGGAAACACGGATTCTCATCGCATAACATATGTTTCAACCAAGTGTCACAAAGGGTACCTCTATGCCGCATGTACAAGTGTCTAAGGAGAAAGCACGCATTGGATTTCTCGCTTTTGATTATTCTCAACTTAGACATCCATACGGGACAACATAGACAACAGATAATGGACTCCTCCTTTAATGCTTAAGCATTCAACAATAGTTAATATTCTCATAAGAGATTGAGGTTGTATGTCCAAACTGAAACTTCCACCATGATACATGGCTTTAGTTAGCGGCCTAATGTTCTTCTCTAACATATGCATACTCAAACCATTTGATCGTGAAGTCCACTTACTTCGGACAAGACGAACATGCATAGCATCTCACATGATATCCAACAAAGATAAAGTTGATGGCGTCCCCGAAAACATGGTTACCGCTCAACAAGCAACTTATAAGAATTAAGACACATAACTACATATTCATCACCACAATAGTTTTTAAGCTATTTGTCCCATGAGCTATATATTGTAAAGGTAGAGGAATGAAATTTTAAAGGTAGCACTCAAGTAATTTACTTTGGAATGGCAGAAAATACCACATAGTAGGTAGATATGGTGGACACAAATGGCATGGAGTTTGGCTCAAGGTGTTTGGATGCACGAGAAGCATTTCCTCTCGTACAAGGTTTGGGCTAGCAAGGTTGTTTGAAGCAAACACAAGTATGAACAGGTACAGCAAAACTCACACAAGAACATATTGCAAGTATTATAAGGCTCTACACTGTCTTCCTTGTTGTTCAAACACTTTACCCAAAAATATCTAGACTTAGAGAGAACAATCATGCAAACCAAATTAAACAAGCTCTACAGTAGTTCTTCATTAATAGATTAAACTACATGATGCAAGAGCTTAAACATGATCTATGAGAGCTCAAACAATTGCCAAATTATCAAACCATATGCAGCACTTTCCAATTCCAACCAAATAGCAATCTAACGAAGCAATTAGCTTTCGCCATGAACATTAAAGCACAATTAAGAACACAAGTGTTCCATAAGAAAAAGCGGAGCGTAATATCTCCAATATAAGAATGGCGGGATCCAACTTTATTCAAAACAAAACAAAAATAAAAACAAACCGACGCTCCAAGTAAAGAACATAAGAATGTGACGGAATAAAAATATAGTTTCACTAGAAGTGACCGATAATGTTGTCGATGAAGAAGGGGATGCCTTGGGCATCCCCAAGCTTAGATGCTTGAGTCTTCTTAAAATATGCAGGGATGAACCACCGGGGCATCCCCAAGCTTAGACCTTTCACTCTTCTTGATCATAGTATATCATCCTCTTCTCTTGACCCTTGAAAACTTCCTTCACACAAACTTCAAGCAAACTCATTAGAGGGTTAGTGCATAACCACAAATTCACATATTCAGAGGTGACACAATTATTCTTAACACTTCTGGACATTGCCCAAAGCTTCTGAAAGTTAATGGAACAAAGAAACTGTAGAACGATAGAGAGGGAGAGAGATTGGCGTAATATGTTGGATGTTGTATTGCGCCTCATGGGCGAGTATATATAGTGGTACAGGCTTGGAGGCTAAGATAGCTCTCCTAGAGATATGGTAGGTAGAGATTACAAATCCTAGACTACCTAATATACCTATACCAAATATATCTCTAACACTCCCCCGCAGTCGTAGCGGTAGTGACGTGAACAATAGTAGCGTCGCGGACGGTCAGACTGGAGATAAACCGAAGTGGACCCCAGAAGGCTGACACTCCCCCGCAGTCACAGCGGGAGCGTCGTGGACGGAGTTGCGTCGCGGATGCTTGGACTGTAGAGGAAGCTGGTGAGGCGCAGGCGAGGTGGTAGCCCTTTGTGCCGATGTCGAGGTAGCCGAGAGCGTGGGTGCTGCAACCTTGGTCGGGGTAGCCGCGCGAGGGGATGCCGTGGTCGATGTCGTGGTCGGGTGCCGGTGTCGAGGTAGCCGCACATGAAGCCGCAAGCGCATAGTGCGCGAGGAGAGTGACGGAGACGCGTCGAGGCAGTCGTGGAGGTTGTCGATGCCGAAGTCGATGCAGTCCGAGCCGTCGAGGACGAGGTGCTGCCCTAGTTTTGTCAGAACTAGGCGCACGTCGGGGACGAAGGCATACTCGGTTTTGCCAGAACCGAGTACGCAAAGACGAAGTCGGCGACGCGGTCGAGGCAGTCGTAGAAGAGTCGATGCCGATGAAGACGTTGTCGAAGCCGATGAAGACGAGGCGCTGGCCCGAGCTTGCCAGGCTCGGGGGCGCGTCGGGGATGAAGGCACGCGTCGGTGTTGCCAATACCGGGCGTGCGAGGGAAGGGACCATCATGGACCATGCGCCAGTGTCAGGGGGACCAGCAGAGGAGGCCTCCAGAGCGGTGGCGAGACGCAGAGCGGCGAAGAGGGAGAGGTGCCGATGCAGTCCGCGGTTGTCGATGACGCTGGCGACGAGGTCGTGGTGGACGGAGACGTAGAAGGCGGCGATACCAGCGGCGGCCAGGAGTGGCCATGCTGGATGCCTAGACTGTAGAGGTGGTCGGCGAGGCCTGCGACGACCAGAGTGGTCATGCAGGGTACCTGTGGAGGTGCGGCGGCGGTACTCGAAGTTGGCGAGGAGGAACCCGGCGGCTTGACGTAGACCTTGCGCTGACGGTGGCGACCTGCGCCGATGGGGCGGCGCGGTAGTAGCCTAGAACGTCGGTGCGCGGGGACGGCGAAGTAGACTGCGTGCGGCGACGTCTCGGCCCGAGGGGCCGGCGTAGCTGCAGGGCGCGAGTCGATGCAGCGGCGGGAGGCCACCAGCAACGTACACGCCTTGGAAGGCGCGTCGGAGGCCGGTAGCATGGACCTAAGGCGGCGGCGCTGTGGCCCGAAGGGGCGACGCAGCGGCAACCCGTAGCTCGATCGATGGTAGGCGCGTGCTCGGGGACGTGCTTGGCGGAGACGTGCGCGCGGTCGGTTGATCAGACCGACGGCGGTGCTGTACGCGCCATGACGTGGACGACGTGCCGCAGATTGGAGTCGTTGGCGACGTTGTCGGTGATGTCCCGGGCGATGACGGCGAAGACGGACCAGCGATGGAGACCGCGCGGGCGAGACAGCCTGCTGCGTCGCACGTAGGCGTCCCGTGTGTGACGCGTGCGGCCGCGCCGCGCGGTTGATGAAGATGGCCGGTGCAGTCGACGCCGAGGTTGGAGTAGAGGCGCAGGTGGACGACGGCGATGGGCGACTCAATCCGATCTATGATCGGTAAAACCAAAAAAGAAAACGCCGGTCGAGCGACCGGCGAGCAAAAAGAAAACCAATCTACAGATTGGAAAAAAAAGACTCGAGGGCAGCGGATCAACGGATCGGCGGACGAACCCTCATACGGGTTGCGTGGCCCCCGGAGTAGATCATGGAGATCGACCTCCCCGGGGGCGGCGCGGCGCGGAAGCTTGGGCGGCGGCTAGGTTAGGATCGGTGCCGCTCTGATACCATGTAGAACGATAGAGAGGGAGAGAGATTGGCGTAATATGTTGGATGTTGTATTGCGCCTCATGGGCGAGTATATATAGTGGTACAGGCTTGGAGGCTAAGATAGCTCTCCTAGAGATATGGTAGCTAGAGATTACAAATCCTAGACTACCTAATATACCTATACCAAATATATCTCTAACAGAAACTCATTCAACATAGCAAAAGCGGCAATGCGAAATAAAAGACAGGATCTGTCAAAAACAGAACAGTCAGTAAAGATGCATCTGGAAGGGGCACTTAACCTCAAATGGAAAAACTCAAAACTAATGAAAGTTGCGTACATATCTGAGGATCACGCTAGTAAATTTGCAGATTTTTTGATTTTTACAGAGACTTATGCCAGAATTCGTGACAGCAATGCTGTTTCTGCGCAGCGATCCCAAATATAGCACCAACTTTAGCATAGAAACTTTACTTGACACAAAAACATGATAAGGAGATGTTGCTACAGTAGTAAACAACTTTCGAGACTCAAAAATACAGTAAATAAAATGAAACATGGGCTATCTCCCAAGAAGTGATTTTCTTTAACGCCTTTCAGCTAGGCGCAGAAAGTGCAAATCAAGTAACATCAAGAGATGAAGCATCAAAATCATAGCTTGTTCTAATAATAGAATCAAAAGGCAACTTCATTCTCTTTTTAGGGAAGTGTTCCATACCTTTCTTGAGAGGAAATTGATATTTAATATTACCTTCCTTCATATCAATAACAGCACCAACGGTTCGAAGAAAAGGTCTTCCCAACACAATAGGACAAGATGCATTGCATTCGATATCCAAGACAACAAAGACAACGGGGACAAGGTTATTGTTAACCGTAATGTGCACATTATCAATCCTCCCCAAAGGTTTCTTTTTAACATTATCGGCAAGATTAACATCCAAATAACAATTATTTAATGGTGGCAAGTCAAGCATATCATAAATCTTTTTAGGCATAACAGAAATACTTGCACCAAGATCACATAAAGCATTACACTCAAAGTCATTGAATTTCATTTTAATGATGGGCTCCCAACCATCTTCTAACTTCCTAGGAATAGAAGCTTCAAGTTTTAATTTCTCTTCCCTAGCTTTAATGAGAGCATTTGTAATGTGTTTTGTAAAGGCTAAATTTATAGCACTAGCATTGGGACTTCTAGCAAGTTTTTGTAAGAACTTTATAACTTCAGTAATATGACAATCATCAAAATCTAAACCATTATGTTCTACAGCAATGGAATCATTGTCACCAATATTTGAAAATTTTCAGCAGTTTTATCACAAACAGTTTCAGGCAATTTTGTGCGCTTTGCACTAGGAGTAGAAATATTGCCAACACCAATTATTTTACCATTGATAGTAGGAGGTGCAGCAACATGTGAAGAATCAACATTACTAGTGGTGGTAATAGTCCATACTTTAGCTACATTATTTTCTTTAGCAAGTTTTTCTTTTTCTTCTCTATCCCACCTAGCATGCAATTCAGCCAACATTCTAATATTATCATTAATTCTAACTTGGATGGCATTTGTTTTAGCAAACCTAGCATCTTCAACTTTCTCAGGCATAACTTTTAATTTTAAAAGATCAACATCAAGAGCAAGACTATCAACCTTGGAAGCAAGAATATCAATTTTACCAAGCTTTTCTTCAACGGTTTTATTGAAAGCAGTTTGTGTATTAATAAATTCTTTAAGCATCACTTCAAGACCAGAGGGTACACTCTTATTATTATTGTAAGAATTACCATAACCATTACCATTATTAGAAGGATATGGCCTATAGTTGTTGTTACCATAATTATTCCTATAAGCATTGTTGTTGAAATTATTACTCTTAATGAAATTCACATCAACATTTTCTTCTTGAGCAACCAATGAAGTTAAAGGAACATTATTAGGATCAATATGAGATCTACCATTTGCAAGCATAGACATAATAGCATCAATCTTATCACCCAAAGAAGAGGTTTCTTCAACAGAATTTACCTTCTTACCTTGAGGAGTTCTTTCAGTGTGCCATTCAGAGTAATTGATCATCATATCATCAAGTAGTTTAGTTGCGGCGCCCAGGGTGATAGACATAAAAGTACCTCCAGCAGCTGAATCCAATAGGTTCCTTGAGGAAAAATTCAATCCTGCATAAAAGGTTTGGATGATCATCCAAGTAGTCAGTCCATGGGTTGGGCAATTCTTTACCAAAGATTTCATTCTCTCCCATGCTTGAGCAACATGTTCATTATCAAATTGTTTAAAATTCATTATGCTACTTCTCAAAGATATAGTCTTAGCAGGAGGATAATATTTACTAATAAAAGCATCTTTACATTTAGTCCATGAATCAATACTATTTTTAGGTAAAGATAGCAACCAATCTTTAGCTCTTCCTCTTAGTGAGAAAGGAAACAATTTCAGTTTTATAATATCACCATGTATATCCTTATACTTTTGCATTTCACAAAGTTCAACAAAATTATTAAGATGGGTAGCAGCATCATCAGTACTAACACCAGAAAATTGCTCTCTCATAACAAGATTCAGTAAAGCAGGTTTAATTTCATAGAATTCTGCTGTAGTAGCAGGTGGAGCAATAGGAGTACATATAAAATCATTATTATTTGTGCTAGTGAAGTCACACAACTTAGTATTTTCAGGAGTACCCATTATAGCAGTAGTAAAGTAAACTAGGCAAATAAAGTAAAGACAAGTAACTAATTTTTTTGTGTTTTTGATATAGAGAACAAGATAGTAAATAAAGTAAAGCTAGCAACTAATTTTTTTGTGTTTTGTTTAAGTGCAGCAAACAAAGTAGTAAATGAAATAAAGCAAGACAAAAACAAAGTAAAGAGATTGGAAGTGGAGACTCCCCTTGCAGCGTGTCTTGATCTCCCCGGCAACGGCGCCAGAAAAATAGTCCTTGATGCGCGTAGATGTACACGTCCGTTGGGAACCCCAAGAGGAAGGTATGATGCGCACAGTGACAAGTTTTCCCTCAGAAAGAAACCAAGGTTATCGAACCAGTAGGAGCCAAGAAGCACGTGAAGGTTGTTGGTGGAGGAATGTAGTGCGGCGCAACACCAGTGAAACCGGTGCCAACGTGGAACCTGCACAACACAATCAAAGTACTTTGTCCCAACGTAACAGTGAGGTTGTCAATCTCACCGGCTTGCTGAAAACAAAGAATTAAGCGTATCGAGTGGAAGATGGTGTTTGTTTGCAAAGAACAGTAAAAGCAGTAGAATGTATTCAGATGTAAAAGAATGGACCGGGATCCATAGTTCACTAGTGGTGTCTCTCCAATAAGATAACTAACATGCTGGGTGAACAAATTACAGGCGAGCAATTGACAAATAAAGATTCAATACATATCAACGATGATTACTATGCGATTTAATCAGGGCATTACGACAAAGTACATAGACCGCTATCCAGCATGCATCTATGCATAAATAATCCACCTTCAGGTTATCATCCGAACCCCTTCCGTATTAAGTTGCGAACAACAGATAATTGCATTAAGTATGGCGCGTAATGTAATCAACACAAATATCCTTAGACAAAGCATCAATGTTTTATCCCTAGTAGCAACAGCACATCCACAACCTTAGAACTTTCTGTCACTGTCCCAGATTAAATGGAGGCATGAACCCACTATCGAGCATAATTACCCCCTCTTGGAGTTACAAGTATCAACTTGGCCAGAGCCTCTACTAGCAACGGAGAGCATGCAAGAACATAAACAACACATATATGATAGATTGATAATCAACTTAACATAATATTCTATATTCATCGGATCTCTCCAAACACAACATGTAGCATTACAAATAGATGATCTTGATCATGTTAGGCAGCTCACAAGATCTATAACAATGATAGCACAAGCGGAGAAGACAACCATCTAGCTACTGCTATGGACCCATAGTCCAAGGATGAACTACTCACGCATCAATCCGGAGGCGGGCATGATGATGTAGAGCCTCCGGTGATGATTCCCCTCTCCGGCAGGGTGCGGGCGATCTCCTGAATCCCCCGAGATGGGATTCGCGACGGCGGCGTCTTTGGAAGGTTTTCCGTATCGTGGCTCTCGGTACAGGGGGTTTCGCGACGGAGGCTTTAAGTAGGCGGAAGGGTAGGTCAAAGGGCGTCACGAGGGCCTCACACACCAGGGCCGCGCGGCCAGGGGCCAGGCCGCGCCGCCTTGTTGTGTCGGTGCCTCGTGGCCCCACTTCGTCCCCCTTTCGGTCTTCTGGAAGCTTCGTGTAAAAATAGGCCCCAGGCGTTGATTTCGTCCAATTCGAGAATATTTCCTTACTAGGATTTTTGAAACCAAAAACAAGAAGACACGGCACTGGCATCTTGTTAATAGGTTAGTGCCGGAAAATGTATAATAATGTTGTAAAGTATGTATAAAACATTCAAGTATTGTAATAAAAGTAGCATGGAACATAAGAAATTATAGATACGTTTGCGACGTATCAATTGTCATATTACTGAAGTTATAAAGTTCTTACAAAAACTTGCTAGAAGTCCCAATGCTATTACTATAAATTTAGCCTTTACAAAACATATTACAAATGCTCTCGTTAAAGCTAGGGAAGAGAAATTAAAACTTGAAGATTCTATTCCTAGGAAGTTAGAAGATGGTTGGGAGCCCATCATTAAAATGAAATTCAATGACTTTGAGTGTAATGCTTTATGTGATCTTGGTGCAAGTATTTCTGTTATGCCTAAAAAGATTTATGATATGCTTGACTTGCCACCATTGAAGAATTGTTATTTGGATGTTAATCTTGCCGATAATGTTAAAAAGAAACCTTTGGGGAGGATTGATAATGTTCGCATTACGGTTAATAATAACCTTGTCCCCGTTGATTTTGTTGTTTTGGATATTGAATGCAATGCATCTTGTCCTATTGTGTTGGGAAGACCTTTTCTTCGAACTGTTGGTGCTATTATTGATATGAGGGAAGGTAATATTAAATATCAATTTCCTCTCAAGAAAGGTATGGAACACTTCCCTAGAAAGAGAATGAAGTTGCCTTTTGATTATATTATTAGAACAAGTTATGATGTTGATGCTTATTCTCTTGATGTTACTTGATTTGCCCTTTCTGCGCCTAGCTGAAAGGCGTTAAAGAAAAGCACTTCTTGGGAGATAACACATGTTTTATTTTATTTACTGTATTGTTGAGTCTTGGAAGTTGTTTACTACTGTAGCAACCTCTCCTTATCATGTTTTTGTGCCAAGTAAAGTGTCTATGCTAAAGTTGATGCTATATTTGGGATTGCTGCGCAGAAACAGCATTGCTGTCTGTCACGAATTCTCGCAGAGCTCCCTGTAAAAAAATCGAAAAAATCTGCACATTTACGAGCGTGATCCTAAGATATGTACGCAACTTTCATTAGTTTTGAGTTTTTCCATTTGAGCAAGTTAAGTGCCCCTGCCAGATTCATCTTTACTGACTGTTCTGTTTTTGACATATTCTGCCTTTTATTTCGCATTGCCGCTTTTGCTATGTTGAATGAGTTTCTTTGTTCCATTAACTTTGAGAAGCTTTGTGAAATGTCCAGAAGTGTTAAGAATGATTGTGTCATCTCTGAATATGTGAATTTGTAATTATGCACTAACCCTCTAATGAGTATGCTTGAAGTTTGGTGTGGAGGAAGTTTTCAAGGGTCAAGAGAAGAGGATGATATACTATGATCAAGAAGAGTGAAAGGTCTAAGCTTGGGGATGCCCCGGTGGTTCATCCCTGCATATTTTAAGAAGACTCAAGCATCTAAGCTTGGGGATGCCCAAGGCATCCCCTTCTTCATCGACAACTTATCAGGTCACTTCTAGTGAAACTATATTTTTATTCCATCACATCTTATGTTCTTTACTTGGAGCGTCGGTTTGCTTTTTTTTTTTGTTTTGAATAAAGTTGGATCCCACCATTCTTATATTGGAGATATTACGCTCCGCTTTTTCATATGGAACACTTGTGTTCTTAATTGTGCTTTAATGTTCATGGCGAAGGCTAAATTGCTTCGTTAAATTGCTATTTGGTTGGAATCAGAAAATGCTGCATATGGTTTGATAACTTGGCAATTGTTTGAGCTCTCATAGATCATGTTTAAGCTCTTGCATCATGTAGTTTAATATATTAATGAAGAACTACCGTAGAGCTTGTTAAATTTGGTTTGCATGATTGGTCTCTCTAAGTCTAGATATTTTCGGGTAAAGTGTTTGAACAACAAGGAAGACAGTGTAGAGTCTTATAATGCTTGCATTATGTTCTTGTGTAAGTTTTGCTGTACCTGTTCATACTTGTGTTTGCTTCAAACAACCTTGCTAGCCCAAACCTTGTACTGAGAGGAAATGCTTCTCGTGCATCCAAACACCTTGAGCCAAAACCCATGCCATTTGTGTCCACCATATCTACCTACTATGTGGTATTTTTCTGCCATTCCAAAGTAAATTACTTGAGTGCTACCTTTAAAATTTAATTCCTTTATCTTTGCAATATATAGCTCATGGGACAAATATCTTAAAAACTATTGTTGTGATGAATATGTAGTTATGTGTCTTAGTTCTTATAAGTTGCTTGTTGAGCGGTAACCATGTTTCTGGGGACGCCATCAACTTTTTACCTTTGTTGGATATCATGTGAGATGCTATGCATGTTCATCTTGTCTGAAGTAAGTGCGATTTCATGATCAAATGGTTTGAGTATGCATATGTTAGAGAAGAACATTGGGCCGCTAATAAAGTGGAAGTTTCAGTTTGGACATACAACCTCAATCTCTTATGAGAATATTTATTGTTGAATGCTTAAGCATTAAAAGAGGAGTCCATTATCTGTTGTCTATGTTGTCCCGGTATGGATGTCTAAGTTGAGAATAATCAAAAGTGAGAAATCCAATGCGTGCTTTCTCCTTAGACCTTTGTACGGGCGGCATAGAGGTACCCCTTTGTGACACTTGGTTGAAACATATGTCATGTGATGATAATCCGTGTTTTCCGAGCTGATTAGGACAAGGTGCGAGCACTATTAGTACTCTATGCATGAGACATGCAACTTGTAGGAAGTATTATGCATAGCACATATGAATTATTACTACCGTTGACAAAATTGTTTCTATGTTTTCAAAACAAAAGCTCTAGCACAAAAATAGTAATCCATGCTTCCCTCTGCGAAGGGCCAATCTTTTACTTTATTGTTGAGTCAGTTTACCCACTTCTTTCTATCCTTGAAGCAAACACTTGTGTTAACTGTGTGCATTGATTCTTACATGTTTACTTATTGCACATGTTATACTTCTCTATGTTGACAAATATCCATGAGATATATATGTTACAAGTTGAAAGCAACTGCTGAAACTTAATCATCCTTTGTGTTGCTTCAATTCATTCTACTTTAAATTTATTGCTTATGAGTTAGCTCTTATGCAAGTCTTATTGATACTTGTTTGAAAGTATTATTCATGAAAAGTTTTGCTATATGATTCATTTGTTTAGTCATTATCTTTGTTAGCAATCTTTTGTTTAGATCACTCCATTCATCTCATATGCTTTACAATAATGTTGATCAAGATTATGTTGGTAGCATGTCACTTCAGAAATTATTTGTGTTATCGTTTACCTACTCGAGGACGAGTAGGAACTAAGCTTGGGGATGCTTGATACGTCTCAAACGTATCTATAATTTCTTATGTTCCATGCTACTTTTATGACAATACTTGAATGTTTTATACATACTTTACATCATTATTATACATTTTCCGGCACTAACCTATTAACAAGATGCCGAAGTGTCATTCTGTTTTGCTGTTTTTGGTTTCAGAAATCCTACAAAGGAAATATTCTCGGAATTGGACGAAATCAACGCCCGGGTCCTTTTTTCCACGAAGCTTCCGGAAGACCGAAAGGGAAACGAAGTGGGCGACAAGGCGGCCACACACCGGGCGGCGCGGCCGGGCCCGGCCGCGCCGGCCTGTGTGGGCCCTCGCGTCGCCCCCGACCTACCCTTCCGCCTACAAATAGCCTTCGTCGCGAAACCCCCGTACCGAGAACCACGATACGGAAAACATTACTGAGAGGCCGCCGCCAATCCCATCTCGGGGGATTCGGAGATCGCCTCCGGCACCCGGAGAGGGGAATCATCACCGGAGGGCTCTACATCATCATGCCCGCCTCGGATTGATGCGTGAGTAGTTCATCCTTGGACTATGGGTCCATAGCAGTAGCTAGATGGTTGTCTTCTCCGCTTGTGCTATCATTGTTTAGATCTTGTGAGCTGCCTAACATGATCAAGATCATCTATTTGTAATGCTACATGTTGTGTTTGGCGGGATCCGATGAATATAGAATACTATGTTAAGTTGATTATCAATCTATTATATATGTGTTGTTTATGTTCTTGCATGCTCTCCGTTGCTAGTAGAGGCTCGGCCAAGTTGATACTTGTAACTCCAAGAGGGAGTAATTATGCTCGATAGTGGGTTCATGCCTCCATTGAATCTGGGATCGACAGAGGTTCTAAGGTTGTGGATGTGATGTTGCTACTAGGGATAAAACATCGATGCTTTGTCTAAGGATATTTGTGTTGATTACATTACGCGCCATACTTAATGCAATTATCTGTTGTTTACAACTTAATACTGGAAGGGGTTCGGATGATAACCTGAAGGTGGATTATTTAGGCATAGATGCATGCTGGATAGCGGTCTATGTACTTTGTCGTAATGCCCTGATTAAATCACATAGTAATCATCATTGATATGTATTGAATCTTTATTTGTCAATTGCCCGCCTGTAATTTGTTCACCCAGCATGTTAGTTATCTTATTGGAGAGACACCTCTAGTGAACTGTGGACCCGGGTCCATTCTTTTACATCTGAATACATTCCACTGCAATCATTGTTCTTTACTGTTCTTTGCAAACAAACACCATCTTCCACTCGATACGCTTAATCCTTTGTTTTCAGCAAGCCGGTGAGATTGACAACCTCACTGTTACGTTGGGGCAAAGTACTTTGATTGTGTTGTGCAGGTTCCACGTTGGCGCCGGTTTCACTGATGTTGCGCCGCACTACATTCCTCCACCAACAACCTTCACGTGCTTCTTGGCTCCTACTGGTTCGATAACCTTGGTTTCATACTGAGGGAAACTTGCTGCTGTGCGCATCATACCTTCCTCTTGGGGTTCCCAACGGACGTGTACATCACGCGCATCACAATCATCAAAATCTAAACCATTATGTTCTGGTTTGCAAAATAAACTTACAAATGCTGAAAATCGAATCTCATATATGTCTGAATCACAATCTTCTTTAATTAATAAAATGAAAACCTGAGGATAATGATACAAAATTTTCTGCTACAGCAAATGCCATCCAAGTTCGAATTAATGATAATATTAGAATGTTAGCCGAATTGCATGCTAGGTGGGATAGAGAAGAAAAAGAAAAACTTGCTAAAGAGAATAATGTAGCTAAAGTATGGACTATTACCACCACTAGTAATGTTGATTCTTCACATGACCTCGTTGAAGGCGACAGCTCCAAGCAGGTTTCAGTCGGAGCCAACATGGACCCCAAATAGGAAAGCGCGCTCGTCGAGTTCCTCCGAGCTAACATGGATATCTTCGCATGGCAGCCTTCTGACATGTCCGGAGTACCAAGGGAACTCGCCGAGCACTACCTCAACATAAATCCGGGTGCAAAACCGGTGAAGCAAGCTATGCGACGCTTTGGAGATAAGAAGCGCCGCGCCATAGGAATGGAATTAGCAAAGTTACTAGAGGTAGGTTTTGTAGTAGAAGTTATCCATACTGAGTGGGTCGCAAACCCCGTCCTTGTACCCAAAAAGAATTCTGAAATACTAAGAATGTGCATCGATTACTCCGGCTTGAATAAGCATTGTCCGAAGGATCCGTTCCCCTTGCCACGCATTGACCAAGTCATTGATTCAATGGCAGGGGCGAAACTTCTGTGTTTTCTTGACGCATATTCCGAGTATCATCAGATCCGGATGAAGAAGTCCGACCAAAAGGCGACCTCGTTCATCACACCCTTTGGCACTTACTGCTATGTTATCATGCCTTTTGGCTTGAAAAACGCAGGTGCCACGTACCAACGTACGATGCAGCGGTGCTTGAAGGACCAAATTGGTCGGAACGTGCACGCTTACGTCGACGACATCGCGGTCATGACCCGAAAGGGATCCGACTTGATCAGCGACCTTAAGGAAACCTTCGAAAACCTCCGACGGTACAAGATGATGTTAAATCCGCTGAAGTGCGTCTTTGGCGTGCCAGCCGGAAAACTCCTTGGCTTCATTGTTTCCCATAGGGGCATTGAAGTTAACCCGGAAAAAATCAAGGCTATCCTGGCTATCAAAAGGCCAACTTGTCTCAAAGATGTGCAACGACTAACTGGCTGTTGGAGCAATCAGTAGGTTTGTTAGCCGTCTTGGCAGAAGGCGCTACCTTTGTACAAGCTGCTGAAGAAAACAGACAAATTTGTCTGGGATGACGCAGCAGATGCAGCACTTCAGGGGTTGAAGGACATTCTCACCTCCCCACCCATCTTAGCGGCTCCAGTAGAGTCAGAGCCCATGCTCCTTTACCTGGCAGCTACCAACAGAGTCATCAGTCTCGTCATCGTGGTGGAACGAAAGGAAGAAGGTCACGAGTATGATGTCCAAAGACCAGTCTATTACATTAGCGAGGTACTGACGGACTCCAAGCAAAGATATCCTCACTTTCAGAAGCTAGCCTATGGCGTGTTCCTAGGCAGCAGGAAGCTGAGACATTACTTCCAAGAACACCCGGTAACAGTCGTGAGCAAGGCTCCGCTGTCGACGATTCTCAACAACGCTGACGCGATAGGACGCACAGCAAAATGGGGCATTGAATTATCCGCCTTCGACATCAATTACAAAGCCAGGACTGCGGTCAAATCCCAGGTCTTGGCAGATTTCGTTGCAGATTGGACAGAGGCTCCGGATGCAAATCTGGAGCCGGAACCAGATACATGGGTCATGCACTTCGATGGATCCAAGCAGCATCAAGGCTCAGGAGCCGGAGTCACCCTGAAGTCCCCTACCGGAGAAGAACTACAGTATGGCGGAATACGAGGCTCTACTACACGGTCTGCGCATCGCTAAGGAAATTGGGATCAAGCACATCATATGCTGCAGAGATTCCGACCTGGTGGCACAACAAGTAGCCGGAACGAACGCGAAACTTCGTCATGGCGGCTTACGGAGATGAAGTTGACGAGATCGCCAAGTGCTTCCTCGGATACGAAGTCAAGTACGTCAGGAGAGACGATAACACAGCGGCAGATATGCTATCCAAGCTCGGATCCGGCAGGAAACCAATTCCGCCTGGCATTTTCCTTGAGCATCTACGGATACCCTCGGTGAAGGGCGCAAACCCGGAAAATCCTGACTTGGCAGTTTCTCCGGCTAAGGAAGTGATGGCAATCATTCCGGCCTGGACTCAGCCATACCTGGATTACCTCATCGATCGAAAGTTGCCGGAGGACGAGGTCCTCGACAGATCATCAGACGAGCGAGATCCTACACAATTGTTGAGGGACAGCTCTACAAACGAAGTGCAAACGGGGTGTTTCTCAAATGCATTTCTAATCAGGATGGCATTGAAATCCTCCGAGAAATCCACGCAGGGGATTGCGGGCATCATGCCGCCCCCAGATCACTCGTTGCAAAATCTTTTCGGTTAGGATTTTACTGGCTCACGGCTAAAGAAGACGCTGAGAAGCTGGTGAAAACTTGCCGAGGTTGTCAGTACTACGCTACTCAACCAAACGCTCCAGCCCAAGAGCTGAAGACTGATACGTCTCAAACGTATCTATAATTTCTTATGTTGCATGCTATTTTTATGACAATACTTGAATGTTTTATACATACTTTACAGCATTATTATACATTTTCCGGCACTAACCTATTAACAAGATGCCGAAGTGTCGATTGCTGTTTTCTGTTTTTGGTTTCAGAAATCCTACAAAGGAAATATTCTCGGAATTGGACGAAATCAACGCCCAAGGTCCTATTTTTCCACGAGCTTCGAAGACCGAAAGGGAAACGAAGTGGGGCGACAGGCGGACACACACAGGCGGCGCGGCCTAGGCCCTGGCCGCGCCGGCCTAGTGTGTGGGCCCTCGCGTCGCCCCCTGACCTACCCTTCCGCCTACAAATAGCCTTCGTCGCGAAACCCCTGTACCGAGAGCCACGATACGGAAAACATTACTGAGAGGCCGCCGCCACCAATCCCATCTCGGGGGATTCAGGAGATCGCCTCCGGCACCCTGCCGGAGAGGGGAATCATCACCGGAGGGCTCTACATCATCATGCCCGCCTCCGGATTGATGCGTGAGTAGTTCATCCTTGGACTATGGGTCCATAGCGGTAGCTAGATGGTTGTCTTCTCCGCTTGTGCTATCATTGTTTAGATCTTGTGAGCTGCCTAACATGATCAAGATCATCTATTTGTAATGCTACATGTTGTGTTTGGCGGGATCCAATGAATATAGAATACTATGTTAAGTTGATTATCAATCTATCATATATGTGTTGTTTATGTTCTTGCATGCTCTCCGTTGCTAGTAGAGGCTCTGGCCAAGTTGATACTTGTAACTCCAAGAGGGAGTAATTATGCTCGATAGTGGGTTCATGCCTCCATTGAATCTGGGATCGTGACAGTAGGTTCTAAGGTTGTGGATGTGTTGTTGCTACTAGGGATAAAACATCGATGCTTTGTCTAAGGATATTTGTGTTCATTACATTACGCGCCATACTTAATGCAATTATCTGTTGTTTACAACTTAATACTGGAAGGGGTTCGGATGATAACCTAAAGGTGGATTATTTAGGCATAGATGCATGCTGGATAGCGGTCTATGTACTTTGTCGTAATGCCCTGATTAAATCACATAGTAATCATCATTGATATGTATTGAATCTTTATTTGTCAATTGCCAGCCTGTAATTTGTTCACCCAGCATGTTAGTTATCTTATTGGAGAGACACCTCTAGTGAGTGGACCCCGGTCCATTCTTTTACATCTGAATACATTCCACTGCAATCATTGTTCTTTCTTGTTCTTTGCAAACAAACACCATCTTCCACTCGATACGCTTAATCCTTTGTTTTCAGCAAGCCGGTGAGATTGACAACCTCACTTACGTTGGGGCAAAGTACTTTGATTGTGTTGTGCAGTTCCACGTTGGCGCCGGTTTCACTGGTGTTGCGCCGCACTACATTCCTCCACCAACAACCTTCACGTGCTTCTTGGCTCCTACTGGTTCGATAACCTTGGTTTCATACTGAGGGAAACTTGCTGCTGTGCGCATCATACCTTCCTCTTGGGGTTCCCAACGGACGTGTACATCTACGCGCATCAAAGACCATACCTATCACCTGGCCGTTTGCGGTCTGGGGGCTCGATATGGTTGGTAAACTAAAGAAATCATCTCCTGGTGGTCATGAATACCTCCTGGTCGCTATTGACAAGTTCAGTAAGTGGATCGAGGCAAAGCCAGTAAGAAAAGCCGATGGTGCTACGGCACTCAAATATGAATGCAGCCTCGTAACGAGATTCGGCATCCCACACAGCATAATCACAGACAATGGCACAAACTTTGCACAAGGATAACTCAAAGATTATTGCAATGACGTTGGGATCCGGCTTGACCTTGCATCTGTGGCTCACCCACAATCCAACGGTCAGGTTGAACGAGCCAATGGCCTTATACTAGCCGGAATTAAACCTCGCCTTGAAGAACCGCTGCGGCGCGCAGCCGAAGCTTGGGCTGATGAGTTAGACTCTGTCCTGTGGAGTTTACGAACTACCCCTAACAGGTCAACTGGATTTACTCCATTCTTCCTAGTATACGGATTCGAAGCTGTGCTCCCCACTGACATCGTCCATGATTCACCGCGAGTTTCCGCCTACAATGAAGAAACTGCTGATGAGGCTCGACAGGTATCTGTGGACCTTCTCGAAGAAGCTCGGAATTTAGCTGACCAACGCTCCACCATCTACCAGCAGAAGCTCCGACGCTATCACAGCCGTCGAGTTCGGAACCGCTCGTTCATGGTCGGAGACTTAGTCCTCCGCCTTGGCCAGGTGAAAGATCACAAGTTGCAATCTCCATGGGAAGGACCTTTGGTCATTAGCAAAGTGCTCCACAACGGATCGTACTACCTCGTCGATTTCCGGGAATTAAAGGACAGACCTGCTAACTGGTACCGGAAACGCAAGCGAGAGGATCCGGGTGACATTTACGATGAAACAGACCGTCCCTGGAATATAGCACAGCTACGTCCTTTCCACACTTAGCAAAATCCACATTACATACTTTGTCATATATATGATACATGATCAATGAAATAAAGCTTTTGGTTCACTCTTAGAGTCTTTTACCTCCTTTAATTTTTCATTTTTGGATCGTGTATGTTTTCCGACTAAAACCGCAGAGCTGGATCTTTCCGCCTAGGCGTGTATGAAAGTTGTGATTTTCAAAATTGTCCTTTAGGACGTAAGTTTAAGTTTTCTGGTGGAAAAATTCTTTGTTGCGAACTCATGGATTCCTGGTAGCGACTTCCGGCACCTAGGTTGGGGGCTTGTTTCCGCGGTTATGGACGGATGCCATTGGGTTTCGTCGCCGCAGGCGAGCGTTTCCGGCCAAAGGTCTTCCGGCTCGTGGAAGGTCAAATGAGTAAGCCGGAAAATTTACAAACCAGCACTTGCTTTCCAACAAATAGGCGAAACATGCAGATATATTAAAACGGATAGCAGGATAAGTTTCTTCCGCCCACATGCATAATCGTTTCGTTCCTAGCTACTCACAAATACTTAAAGTTATATATTACAAACCCACTCCGGGGCCAAAATGATGCGTCAGTTTGATTGTTTCACAGGTTCTACTCGGAGGATTGATCCTCATCGGAAGCAATGTAGGCGGAGCCATCGCCAGAGTCGTCGCCGGAGCCTTCCTCCTCATGATCAGCGCTTGACCCGGAGCCCTCTTCTTCGGGACAATCCTCTTCATCTTCATCCTCTGCGTCAGTGAATCCCTCGGGCAGATCGTGCTTGTTGTACCAGAACGAGTGATTAACTCGTCCGACAAAAAGTCGGTCGTACCCTTGGGTCTCCGCGAGAAGGACCCTCATGTTGGTGCCCTTAGGTACTCCGCGTGCAACATCAGCCAATTTCATGGTTGGGAAGTGCGCTTTGCACGTCGCCAACACGAGGGAAGCGACTCCGCGGGCGGACGACTCCTGCCAATCCTTGATGAGTTCCGGCACCTGCTTGATCAGCTTGGTCATGGTGTCAATCACCGCGGTTCCGGCTCTCTTCAGGGACAGCGATTTGGCGACCCCACGACATGCCTCGAAGAGGTTATCAATGGAGCTCTGCGCTTCTTCATACGCTTCAGTCCTTTTGAGGGTCGCATCCTTTGTCCACTCAAAGCCAAGGCTCGCTGCGACAAAATATGATCAGTTTTTTCCGCGAGTAGAAGCAAAAGTCTGAGGAAGTCGGAGTCAAAATGAAAGAAAACGAGGTCCTTACGGAAGATCATCTTGTCAATAGCCTCCGCCTCCGCCTCGGCCTCATAACTATTGTTCTTAGACGCCAAGGTCTGGACCCTCTGATGGCTCTTCTTGAGTTTTTCCGCAAGATCCGATACTTCTTGGGCATGTTTTTCCAGGAGATCTTTCCTCTTCTTGTTTTCCTCGTCGGAGGATTCCTTCATGAAATTCTTGAGGGATTCATTTTCCGCCTCAAGAACCTCGACCTTGGCGGAAAGGGCGTCGATGGAGGGACGCTTGGCAATTTCTTCTGAAACTCGGAAATACAAACAACACAGTTAGTTTAGATAAAATGGTTATATTGAAGATCCTGGGGGCTCAGTCGGAGTTGTTACCTTCATAATTCTTGAGGCGGGTCTCCAGCAGCGTGATAGCCTTCTGACTTTCCGCGTCCCTGGTTTGAAGCAGCTCAATTTCTTTTTTATGCTCCAGCACATGGGTGCGCAAGTCCTCGTGCAGTTTCCGCGTGTTCTGTGAAAGCAGTTCAAGGATTAGACGGAAATTCAAACTTGTGGGGGCTGGACGGAAGTTAAAATCTTTAGCATGTGAAAATTTTGATTTTCCGCTACAATCTACAGTTCAAGACATTGGCTCATACATGTTACTCGGAAAGATGCATTAACCAATGCCTGGGGGCTGGTGTTACCTGGCGCACGTTCTTGTGCTTGGCGAAGAAAACCTTGATACCGCTTTCAAGGTCGGTCAGCTCTTGCTCCTCCGTGTTCGCAGGCCCCCACACTTGGTCCACATGGCGGAGATCTCCGCGTGGCGCTATGAGAGGGGGGCCTTTTGCAGAATCGGAAAGAGATGAGCGTGAGTTTGGGGCGTGCCAGTGGCGCCGCTCAAGGTTAGCTTTCTCTCAACTTTGTCAGCCGGAGCTTCAGTTGAGGTAACAGTGGGCTGCTCAGGCGGAGGTGCAGTTGAGGACGCGCCCTTGCCGGAATCACCTTTGCCGGATTCGGCAGTTGGATCTTCCGGAAGATCATCAAGGTTGATGACATCCTTGGGATCCGGCTTGGCGGTTGAGGAGGTCTTGGGCGGAACCTCCACTTCCGGTGTGACGGGCACAGAAGCCGGAGAGGGTTTCACTTTCTTCTTGGCAATCTTGGGGGCTTGGCTTCCGGAGCTTTTGCTGCAAATATAAAAAGGCATAACAGTTAGCATATGTTGATTCACAGCAGCAACAAGATTTTATGACGGAAACCAGACGCTTACCCTATTAGTATAAAAAACTGCTGGATGTTGGGCTGAGCTTGATTGCTGGTGTCAATAAGCTTGAGGCGTTTCTTTTCCGCCTCTGCCTTCCGGGTAGCCGCGGTGCTAAGCACTTCGCGGGCGCGTTTGGCAGCAGGGCCGGAGGAAGAAGTCCTTTTCCTTTTAGAGGGACCCGGAGCCTCGGGAGCCTCCGCCTCGGACGCGGCCTCCGGGTCGGTGTTGCCCGTTTGAGGCACTCGGAGGAGAGTTCCGAGGTCTTTCTCTTCAAGGGCCTCGAGCTAAGGTTACCCAGTGAACGCTCAGACGAATTCACCAAAAACTTAAAAAGAATCAGTAGTTGAGTCAGATACACTTACCGCGGTTCCGGAGCCATTGATGTGAATATCCATATTGCATACATGGATCTTCAGCTCACGCGGAATTTTGATCTGCACCCGGAGGCGCTTGTCCAAGGCGTCGGCGGAGAGGTTATCCTTTGAGGTGCGCATATTGTCTTTGCGCCCCGTGTACTGAAACAGCAGGCGGTCTCGATGTTGTAGAGGTTGGATCCACTTGGTGAACCAGGACATGGTTAGGTCCTTCCCCGACAAGCCCTCATCCGTGAGCTTGTGGATCCGCCTGACCGCCCGAGTCAGTTGAGGTGACTCGGAGAGATGGGGACATTGAGTCCATGCCGGAGTCTCGGTGGGGGGGCCGTCTTTGAAGTCAGGCAGTACCTTTGGAGATGCTGGATCTGACACGTCCTTCAGGTAAAAGAAGTTACCGGACCAGTACCGCACAGATTCATGTCGATCTGTATGCGGGTACGTGCGCCCGGGGCGGAGCTTGAAGGTGACGCCACCGCAGGTGGCCAGCGTGGAAGTCTGAGAGACTTTCTCCTTCTTCACGGAGAAGTAATACTGGAAGAGGGGAAGATCCGGGGTTATCCGGAGGTGGCCTTCACACAACGCTACGTGGTTGCTGATGGCCAGGATGCTATTCGGAGCAATGTGATGAGGCTGGAGCTCGTACGTCTTCAGGATTTCGGAGAAGAAATCGCTGGGCGGGAATGAGAATCCGCGCTCGATAAGCGCCTTGGTCACCACCCATTCTCCGGCTTCGGGAGCGGGATTCAGTTCGCCGGAAACCCTCCTCCAGGATCCGGGTTTTATGAAACCCTCCGCCTCGAGGTTGCGGAGCTCGATTTCCGAGGTGAAGCAAGGCCACCACTTTCCTTTGGCTTTGTCATCTCGCTTCCGGGCTTTTGATTTTTTTAGCAGCTGCCTCTTCCGCTTTCTTTTCCATTTATTCTGCCCCCGCGGTGTCTTCCAGGTTGGCAGACGCCCCTTCGATGCTTTTGCCGGGATCCTTTGAGGGCTCCAGCTGCACTGGGATGAAGAGTGGAGGGGCGGAGGAGATTGGTGTTGCCGCGATCGGCTCGGTGGAGGGAGGCGGAGTCGACGAAGACATCTACAAGATTGATGAGCAGAGGAGACTAATACTTAGCCGGATCCAATGTGACAAATACCCAGTTCATCCCTACCAACTACGGCGAGAAGGAAAAGCTTGAGTGCTTACCGGAATGGCTTCCGCGGTGGTTGAGGTCGCCGGCGGCGAGTTTTTGCTGCGGTGGCTCGCCGGACTTAAGAACGCGAAGAACAGTTCGCGGCGGCGAGACGACTCCGGCGAAACTCCGGCGAAACTCCGGTGGACTCCGGTGCGGCGGAGGAAGAGCTCGGAGGCGGCGCTGTGCGAGAGATGAAAAGGGGGGCGAATGGGCTGAATGGGGTGAACGGCGGATATTTATAGGCCGTGGGGAAGAGATTCGTGCTCTGCATCCTGTGGTCGGAACGCAAGCGTCGCGCCGTTGGATGATCGACACGTGTCACAAACCCTAGCGGTAAAAATGGCTAAGGATAAGTTACCGCTCAGATCGCCTGAAAATGGCGCCAAGATTGGCGGAACCGTTAGAACCCTTTGAGGTTCCGGGTAGGAATTCGAAGTTGAAGACCGTTATCTTTGCAGGGAAGTAATCCGGAGATGTATTGAAAGAATGATGTCGATGGATGAAGTCCCGCAGGATAAAGGAATTTTCCGACTAAGAGTTGGAGAAGAGAAGAAATATGAAGTTGGAGTTCTTCAAGTTTCCCCATGTTACCAAGATTATCGGAAGCTATAAGGATTTTAGCAAGGCGGAAACAAGAGGTGAATCTCGGAGAACTCTGGGGGCTACTGTTGTGGGTATACTTCATGGGTGTACCATCGACGGTGCCTAGATCCGGCAAGCCCGGGTGGCCCATAGACGGTGATGTGGCATGTGGCCCATCGGGCGGCCCAGTTGCTTGTTGATCATGAAGGATGAAGTCCAGCCAGGGATCGGTGAGCCGGATCCTAACCGACCTTCGGAGGAAGCCGGATCAAGGAGGCCCATGAGGAATCCGGATCCAGTACGACGTAGATGGAAGGCGGATCCTTGACGTACACGGCAAGATATTGTACCGTAGTTAGGCAATCTGTAATCCGGCTAGGACTCTCCATGTAAACCCTAGATCCGTGCGCCTATATAAGCCGGGAGCCCTAGGGGCACAACCACAACCATTGTAACAACGCGCAAGCGCCCGGATAATTCCGGACAAGCAGCGGTAGGCCTGTCTCCGTGCGGGTGTTCGGAAGCTGGGTAACTCGCGCTACCATCCAGCCCCCCCTACTTCTTTTCCCCCTCGTGAGGATCCCTCCTCCGAGGTACCATCTACTAAGCAACGACAACAAGTCTATCCCCATAGGACAGTAATTTTCCTTTCCAGCATCCCAATTTGCTTTCAAACCGGGTCTCCACTAGATACCAATCAGAATTTCTGAGTTTTCTATAATGGATAGGAATTCCTAGATACCTAAAGGGTAAGGAACCATCGTCGCATCCAAATATCTGCTTATACTGAGTAACCTCATGCTTTGCCTTACCAAAACAAAAAATCACACTTTTATGGAAGTTAATTTTAAGGCATGAGAGCTCTTCAAACAGACACAGAATTAATTTCATATTAACAACTTTTAAGTCATGCTCCAAAAAAAGAATGTATCATCAGCATATTGTATAGAGATGCCACCCTCAACGAGATGAGGAATAAACCCCCAACTTGGCCATCATCTTTTGCTCGTTCAATTATGATGGCTAGCATATCCACTACAATATTTAAAATCATTGGAGACAACGGATCTCCTTGCCTCAATCCTTTTTTTGTCTGAAAATAATGACCAATATCATCATTTATCTTTACTCCAACACTTCCCCCTTGAACAAATTGTTGAACTACTCTACACCATTCTGGAGCAAATCCCTTCATTCTCACAGTCTGTTGTAAAAAGGCCATTTCAATTTGTCGTATGCCTTTTCAAAATCAATTTTAAACAAAACCCCATCTATTTTCTTAGTATGTAACTCATGAATGGTTTCATGAAGAATGACCACCCCCTCTAAGATATTCCTCCCTGGCATAAAAGAGGACTGTGTTGGTTTTATAACTCTTGGGGCAAAAGTCTGTGTCCAGAATCCAAACATTCTCCAAATACGTTGCATGATTGGTGATAATCACATAAATTTTCTATTTTATAATTTCCTGATGTCATAGTATTTGTTTTAAGCTTTGCACTGTCTCACATTGTTTCATATTCAGATAATTACAAGTCCAGTTTCTTGAGATCTGCAATACAAGTCACTTTCTCTGTTCCTGTTTAATTGACTTCAATCAAGCCATTCTTTGTTCTTTCATATTGTCTTTCCTGCGTCAATTAAAACTGAACAGAGGGAGTATATCTTAAGGAAAAAGCAAGAGATAGGAAGTTTCCAACTTCAGGTATAAAAAAGGGTAATAATAACATCCATGCCTATGTGGCTGTCAGACTCTGCCCTAACTGTTTATCTTTGGTAATACGGTCATACAGATAGTTGGAAAGGTCTTGGCTACTAATACATTTATGATAGTGTTGATATGTGCCATATTGATAAAAGCATGGAGACAGATAAAATCTGGTTAATGTTCATCTAAAGGAGGCCAATTTTTAGGGAATGCATGAACTACAGACCTTTTTTCAAATTCCAAGATCGCTCTACAAGTATCCTGGAGAAGTCAACGACTAAAAGAAGATAATACCAGGTCATTACATCAATCATAGTTACATGTTATGCCAGATTCGGTTTTAGGTAAACTTATCCAACAAATAATCAACACCCTAGGCTAGGTAAACTGATTCGAGTTTCCTAAATTTTTGCGTATAAATCTGACATTTTGGGAGTATTATCCTCCGCACAAGTGTTCTAGAGCTACCTTCCCATGGATATGTTTTGAGAGGGATGTGCGATCACCATATATATTATTGATTTAATGATTCCTTGTCAGGAAAGTATCTTATGCGTGGTATCAGATATTCATGGAAGGAAATTTAAGATGTTACATTCAATTCAAAGTTTAAAAAAAAAGAAGGAAATCTGTCAATTCTATGCTATGGTGAAGAAGCTCTCGTTTCGATCTGAAGACCTGGATTCAGACCTATGTTTTTTCATCTATGTCCCATTTCTTGAAGCAAATTGCAGGCCTTGTGGAACAGTAGCAGCATTATGTATGCAAGAGCATAGCAGCTGTCTGTCTTTCTTAGGAGAGTGATGTCTAAGCTTGGTCCCTTTAGGAAGAAGAAAATGCAGAGTTATAACATGGAACAACTGACAACGCGTTACATGGTAATTTTTGTTGAGATAAACGTCGCATACTTTGTCTGTCTCTTCTCTTGCAAACATCAGAAGAATATCAATCTCAAACTTCTATGCCTTATATATCAGATATTGGAATGCCAGGGAAAAACTGGAACATAACTAAACCAGGAAAAACGCCCCAAGCAAACACAAAAGACTAACTGAAGAAAGCATCACAAATTGCATACATCTATGTCAAGTAAAACATCACTCTCTCTGTTTTTCTTTTCTTAATTTTAATAGAAAGGACACCATCATGTCATTAGAAACCAAGGAAGGAATTCCGACAGAAACACTGAGATATGTCAGGAAGAACTTACAATTTGCAGCTACAGAACAGTAGAGGACATGAGTTGATATTGGCTCGGCTCACCTCCGGCGCTGCGGTTTGGCTGTCGCTGAGATGAACCGAGTCAATACCATGGCATGTCTTCTCGTTCTCTGTTCTTGACTTATCTTCGTCTGAATGCTTCTCCACCCTTCACTTGGTCCTTCTCTTTATAGAGTATCTGAGAATAGTTTAAAAGATTGAGACATCACGTCACATGCTTGTTGCAATGCTAGCTTTAAGATAGTGAAATGCATTTGCAAATTGAGATCCTAACCATTCGATCCATGCGATAATGAACTTTGTTTATATGATTTGTACTTTCAGAGACCAGCACATGCTTATTCGGTTTAAGGAGCTTGATTTGTGCTTTATTGTTTTTACGCAGCTACACAAACCTGAATCACATTGAATTCTTGCAAGCCCATTTTTGCCCCAGGGGTTTACTGCAAATCTTCCCCTTTTTTTGTGAACCATAGCATAGACGCGAAATCAACTCCACGTATTTGTACCAAGAAAGCGGGCACGACTTCAACTTTTCAGAACCATGGAGCTGAGGGGAGGACACAGGAGCACAAACATTCACCCCTATAAACACACGCACACCCTACACCTATAAGCTTTCGAGAGACTGAATCCAAATATCCAGCGGGTCTTGAGATTGACGAAATCACCACTGCAGGCTGCAGGTCGTGTCTACTTCTTGCCGGAAAGGAGGTAACAAGAAAGCATGAGTTTTGTGAAAACGAAGCGACTAGTTTGTTTTCTTCGTTTTTTGACAGAGTTAGTGCTGTAACTAATAATATTTCAGGCCGGCTGTTTGTTGTCCTGTTGCGAGGAGCATGAGTCTGCAGATAACTTACAATAGCAAACCGACCGAGAGTGAGTTATGCCGTGATGGACTTTGCCCCTTGTGGAGACTGGCGAAATGCCGTTCTTGTTTTTCCTTCTTCCCATAGATCTCTCTCCTTGGATCTAGCTAAGATCCCAAGTCCGTTTCCAATCATCCCATCTTCAATCAACTCCTCAATCTTCACCAAGCTAGGCCCAACTTCCACCAATAATCCCCTTCCTCGAATCTCATGCACGAAGTCTTCTCAAGATCGATTCTTTTTTCCCACCATCTCGCCTTGCCGTCGGAGACTAATCAAGAGAAATCGCCAGCGAGGAGGGCTTCAGATGGAGCTGCCCCGCTTCATCAGAGGCAGATCAGTGCCTGAATCGGCCCAACCGCATCTCCAGCAGCGAGCGGCCTCCCGTTCCACCTGCTGGACCAAGTTGATGTTGCTGCTTATCTGGGCGGCACTGCTATCCATATCAATGGTGCCCATGCCGGCGAATCAGCTCGCGCCGGAGGAGGGGCAGGTGAAGCTTGAGGCGCACCACAACATCAGTACGCTGGCAGCTCTACGAGCAGCGGAACTCCATCTCGATGCACAGGATTTTCTCTTAAATCCTGGCCTTGCTTCACACCATCAGCTGGGTCTGGATGTTACTAGCTTCATTGGATCCTACGCAGCTACTAACATGGATCAGGACCAAGATGGTACTAGCTACAGTGGCAACAACTACATGATTCACTTCATCAACATGAATCAGGAATGGGCAGTGGCGCCAGCCCGTAAGGCGCCACATGCGCCATGAAGGCGATCGGATGGAACTGCCAAGGCGCAGGCAGGGGTCTCGGCAGCTCCAAAACAATGGACTACCTTGCCAACTTGATGTCATCCACTAGAGCACAGGTGATTTTCGTTTCTGAAACTAGAACATCCAGATATAGTACTTCTCAGCTTAACAATCACTTTAATATTGCGGATAGTTTTGTAGTTCCCTCCCGAGGGCTTTCGGGTGGGCTCTGGCTTTTATGGACCGACGAAGTTCAAGTTGATGTTAAGTTTGCTGATCATCATGTTATTCTAGCGTTGGTTGTACATATTGCCACTAGTGTGAAGTTTGCCTTGGTTTGTGTTTATGGGGACCCTCATCATCGCCTTACAAAAATGATTTGGGATCATATTTCTGCTTTTGTGTATGATAATCTAGGAAGTCCAGTTCTTTGTATGGGTGATCTCAATGACATCATGTCTCCTGCAGATACTTCCTCTCCTAATGTTAATAAGTATCGTATGAATGCTTTCTGTTCCTATGTAAAAAATTGTGGTCTTTTCGATTTGGGTTACAGTGGGCCGGCTTACACTTGGACAAACAAGCGTTTCTCTTCTACTCCGACTTTTGAGCGACTCGATAGATGCTTGGTTAATGCTGAATGGTGTGGCGTCTTTCCTAATACTAATGTTTATAATCTTCCAATAATGTTTAGCGATCATGCCCCCATTTTGCTATCTACAGAGTCTCAGTATCGCAGGCCTAAACAAAGCTTTAAGTTTGAGAATTGGTGGACCATGGAAGATGACTACCATAATGTAGCTAAAACTTCCTGGATATTCACCAAGCACAAACCCTTCCATCTTCGCACGACTAACCTTGCAGGTTCTCTTAGAAAATGGTGCAGAAAGAAGAAACCCCTCACACAACAGCTCAACTCCATCCAAGAGCAGATCCAGTGCATACAAATGCAACCAATCCAAGATCAAGATCACACCATGGAAGCTAACTTAATAGGCCAATACGAGGACAACATGACAAAGCTCACTGAATTCTACAGGCAAAGAGCAAAGAAGCATTGGGCCACACAGGGAGACCGGAACACTTCTTTCTTCCATAATGCTGTTCTCAAACGTAGACGTAGAAACCGCATTGTTTCCATTAAAGATACACAAGGAAATATTCTCCATGATCCTGATGATGTTGCCAAGGAATTTGTGAAGTATTTTCGAAATATTTTTCATTCCTCTTTTCCGAATAATGGCAGGCCCTATTTGCATTCTTCCATGCCACAGGGAAACCAAGACTTTACCTATTCTGTACCTGACAAACAAGAAATACGGCAGATTCTTGGATCCATGAGGAAGAATGCTTCTCCAGGCCCAGATGGTTTCAATGTAGCTTTCTATATCTCAGCTTGGGAATGGATTGGAGACGATGTCACGGCTGTGGTGCAAAATTTCTACACGACAGGTACTCTACCTCCTCATTTAAATGATACACACATTGCACTTATCCCGAAGAAGTTAGTTTGCCATTTGCCTTCTGATTTTAGACCAATTAGCTTATGCAATGTCATTTACAAAATCATCTCTAAGTCTCTAGCAAATAGATTAAAGCCTCATCTTCCCGATTATATTCATCCATCGCAACAAGCTTTTATTGAAGGTAGACGTATAAGCAACAACATCATCATTGCGCAGGAAATCACTGACTCTTTCTCTCTTACTTCCTGCCAAAATCAGGATTTCATGATCAAAATTGACCTGGCAAAAGCTTTCGATAGATTAGAATGGCAATTTATTGCTTCGGCCTTGTCTCGCATAGGGCTTCATGCACACTTCATAAATTTGATCTATGCTTGCATTGCTTCGCCAATTTTTTCTGTTGTTATAAATGGGCAGGCTTATGCCAAATTCAAAAGCACTAGAGGCATCCGACAGGGCTGCCCCTTGTCACCTTCTCTCTTTGTTCTTGCAGTAAATGAACTATCTTTAATGCTCCAACAAGCTTTGCAAGACAGCCAGCTATCAGGTATTTCTCTTGGACCAAATTGCCCTCCGGTTCACTCTCTCATGTTTGCAGATGACCTCCTAGTCTGTGGGAAGGCAAATATTCAAGAAGCTAACACGATGTTCCACATTATAACTGAATTTTGTCAACGATCGGGTCAAATCCCCAATTGGTCCAAATCATCTATCTTGTTCAGTAAAAATGTTGGCTTGCAGGAAAAGCAGGGTATAAAACAAATCTTTCAGGTTCCTGAGATGGGCAGCAACACCATACACTTGGGTCACCCGCTAATCCTTCCGGCGAAAGACAGGTCAGTGGCTTACAACTTCATTTATGATAAGTTCAGATCAAAGCTCAGTGCCTACCAAGCCAATCGGATGTCACATGCGGCTAGATTGACTTTAATCAAATCTGTTTTTGCATCAATTCCTGTCTACTACATGTCAAACATCCTTTTTTCAAAGAAGTTTCTTAGTAAACTTACAACCATTATCAGGAATTTTTGGTGGTCAGGGATTAAGGAAGAACCCAAAACCAAAAGCTTGTGCCTTCGGGCTTGGGCTGACATCTGCACACCCAAAGAAGATGGTGGGCTTGGCATCCGAAATCTCCAGGCCATCAATAAAGGACTCATTCTCTCGGCGGCTTGGAGACTTGCCAAAGAACCCAATAGTCATCTTGCCTTGATTTTGAAGTCCAAATATCACCCCGACACCTCCATTTGGAGGGCGAAGCCAAACAGACCAAAATCCGCTTTTTGGGCAGCCATTCTCAAAGTCCAGCCACTCCTCAAATCAGCTGCCTTTTACCAGATTATCGACGGTAGTGCCTCCATTTGGAGCTCTCCTTGGTTCTCTGGATGGGAAGAAATCCATGACAACTTGATCATCCAGCCACATCCTTTTACTTACCCGGCTGTCATCAGAGATCTTTGGCTACCAAATCAAAACCTTTGGAATGTCAATCTCATCCAAAGACTTTTTGAGCCTCAAACAGCCGAGCAAATTATTTCCACTCCAATTATAAAGGCGTCTGGACAAGATAACCTTTGTTGGAAACTAACCCCTGCAGGAAAATGGTCATCAAAGAGTGCTTATAAGCATTGCAGGAACAATATGGTACTGCCAGCAAGTCAACAGCCTAAGGAGGTACCACCCCAAGTCAAAAACTTGCTCATTCATGCATGGAAGGACAAGGAATTAGCGCCAAGAGTTCAAACTTTTGCTTGGAGACTATTGCGACGAGCTCTTCCCACCGGTAAGCGTGCAGGTAGGTTCTCTAATCATATTGATAAAGAATGCTCCAGATGCGGCCTGGAGGAGGACGAGGTGCACTTATTCTTCTTATGCCCCTTCGCCAAAGCAGCTTGGTTCAGCTTCCCTTGGTTTATTAGGACAGAAATTTATGTTAAAGATAATCATTCTATTCCATCAATCGTGCATGCTATCATTTCCTCTGGACATCCACATGCAACAGTAGCTAAAGTTTACACTTTCTTGTGGTGCCTTTGGAAATCTAGAAATGATGTTATTTTTGGTAGGAAAGTAAATAAACCATGCGGAGTTTTTGCTGCTGCAAATGCCATTTTACAGGGAGCCTTGATGAAACATCCAGACATGATGATCCACACACTTCCATCACCAAAACCAGATCTTCACAGTCAGCCGGGAAATTGTCTACAGCCAGGAGCGTTTATCCACAACCTGTCTATTTTTTCAGGTTCTGTCATTTTCTCAGATGCAGCTTGGAAGCCGGATCCGGGACAACAGCTAGCTCCAGCTGGCCTGGGCGTGTTCATAAAAAATGTTGGAAGTTCGCATTGCAGGGAAGTACACATTGCCGCAATTTCCCCACCAGTTTCTTCAGCACTTCAAGCTGAAGCTTTTGCCTTACTGCTAGGAGTTAAAGTTTCAGAGCATCTAAATATTCAGATAACAGGCATGTTCACAGATAATAAGGTTCTTTCCAGAGCAGCGGCAGCCAACAATGTCATCGATGATCCTGGGCACTGGGAGATTGCCCCACTTTTGGCGTCCATTTTCAGAAACCAGGCCTTTGATCATCACAATATTTTCCATGTTGCTAGGCACTTCAATTTTAAAGCAGATTTTCTTTCTAAGCTAGCTCTCAGGCTTCTTAACAGGAGTTGCACTTTTAGGTGCCTTTGTATTTCGTCAACTTCTAGCATATGTCCAGTAAGGGAGGCTCTCTCAGATCAGGCGCTCTTGCCGATCAGACTTGTATCTGTAAAATGTTGTTGATCAATAAATTTCCCAGTTCAAAAAAAAAAAAAAAAAAAAAAAGCAAACCGACCAAGTTAAAATGAACATTTTATGGGAGGCGGCTATGTATGGTGCTTCCTAAGCACAACTTTACACGTTTAGTTATTTGTTTACTACGTGATGACTTTGATTACAGGCAAACGATTAGCTGTAAATCTAATCTATTTCCATGTGCTCGTGCATATACGTTAGCGCATCTCCAGCAACGCGACGGAAACGGACGCTGAGCGATCGTTTGCATCCGTCGGGCCAAAAATGTCTGGTATCACCTTCAGCGGGGCGACGCAAAGTGATCGGGCCGTCCGCGGCGACGCAAATCTGGCCCAAATATGGACGCTGCGCGAACGCGCAAAGTGTCCGCCCGCGTCTGGCGAACATTTCGTCTGGCCTGCCTGGCAGTGACCCAGCGTCGATGTGTCTTCTCCACCAGTACTGGTGCCGAGGCGTCGCTTCGGCAGTCTACGGCCGCGTAAATGGAGATGCCTCGCGTGGCGCGCGGCCATCGCCTACCTCTGCGCACGAAGTAATGGCGATGTCACGCGTGCCGCGGGCGTCGCCCTGCCTTCGATCTATATAAACAGGGGCGCGAGCATCTCATCTCCTCCCCACAAACCCTAGCCGCCGCACAACCTCCACCGTAGCGCCGCCACCGCTCAGCCTCCACCGGAGCCACCATGAGCAGCGCCGGCCGCGGCCAGGCTGCCGCGCATCCACCTCCATCTCCACCTCCCACTCCACCTCCCCCAACTTTCTTTGCTTTCAAATATGTTGCAAATCTAAAAATAGGTCGCCCCGGTGGCACACCCAGACGCAAACGGACGCGCGAACAAAATATGTCCGCGGACGACGGAAACGGACGCTCACGACCACTTTGGGCGTCCGAAATGCGTCATTCCATTGGAGATGCCCTTAGAACCACCAGCTGGGTTGGCGACTCAATTAACTCGTACCGATAATTGTGAGCTCATAGCTTCATACCTAGCTAGCCACCTAAACATTTAACGAACACAAAGGCACACCTCAACTTGGCATAATAATATGCAAATGTACGTCAACTTGGCATATACAATGTGTTCTATTAATATGTTTTCTGACCATATTAATATTTATAGATCTCTATGAGTCTACGACTGATGCTACTAATTCAAGCTTGTGAGCAACTAACCACTAAACATACATACATGCATTAGTTAAGAAAGTTACCCTACCTGATGAGAAGGATATACTTTTGTAGCATATCCAAAGGCCATTGTATGCTACATTTATCCAGGCAACATGTATCTATAATTCACTGCATTGGTGGTCTAGGAGATCATCACGTGCATGTGGGCACCACAGTCGATTTTTTGTGTGAAATCCGTACAGGGCACATGCGACTGCGCTGGATTAGGTTGATCCAGAACGTCTCACAAACTCGGTTTCCAGGATTTGCTTACATCCATGTGATACGCAGGGATCTTTGGTCAGTTAGCTAGCTCTTTTTTTTTTGTTGATAATGAGCGATTTTATTACTCGAAGTATTACACCCGGTCTATGCATAGCTACGATGCACACAGCCGTAGAAAGAGGTATAAACATCTATCAGGCTGATATTCTCGGAAAGTAGCTAGCTCTTTATACCTGCAAGTCGATACAATCTCATTAGTAGCGTAGCCCACACTAAGTGTTGAAATGTCACCACTTAAAAGTTAAAACCTCATCAAGTCCTCTTGTGTATACTCCTACAGAAAGTCTCATTAGTAGCTCTGTAAGAGACGACTTCTTCTAAAATGCATATCAGAGACAGTTTTAACCGTCTACAATGATGCCTTTCGGTGCTACAGGATCACACATGGTTCAGACATGGTTTTCTGAACTGTCCATGATGATGATCCGCATCACAGATAATTTCCTTTTCCATGGTAACTGAATATACTCGTAGGGAGTCACGGACGGTGTCTTGCCAGAAAGAACTGAAAAATAGTAGACCTGAGCACATACATCAGTACGTCACAGATTAGGTCAAAGGTTCACCGTGTTTTTGGTGATGAAGCGTGTGGCTGTTGTTGAGGTAACTGTTTACGACTAGCTCGTCATTGATCCATTTGTTGAATGAGGCAACTGTCTATCCTACACCCGCCAGATGCTGATGAAGACATGCACATCACCGTTCCTTCAGTACCGAGAGATTGTTTCATTGCATGGGTTCATAAAATATCCGGCGTGTTTTCCGTCAGAAGTGTGCATAAACTGGGATTACAAATGCAGGAAAAAGAAAAGCAAGAAGCAACTTGCTCTATGCCTGAAGGTGACAGATCATTATGGAAACTGATAAGGAATGCAAAAATGCCACCTGAACTGAAAGTATTTGGCTGGAAGCTGCCTCTAATAAGCTTGGCGTTCAAGTGCACAGCTGTGGCAGAAACATGGATACTACCCATTTGTACCATTTGTGGAATGGAACCTGAATCGGCACGCAATGGTGACATGCTCAAAGGCAAAGGCTTTGAGACATTGCCCAAGGGAAAGTATGTTCAGATACACAGGTGTGGACTGGGTGCTTATTCCCCTTAATCAATGCAGTGATGAAATGAGATCAAAGATATTATTCTTCTGGTGGCGCTCCTAGCATCTAAGAAATAACTAGATCTTCGGCGATGAAAATCTAGTGTTGAGCAGTCGGCCTCATTTATCCAGTCCTAGTCTTTGTTTATGCAGGTTAAAAATTCAAAGCTTGATCTTGATATTAAAGGGAAGAAAGCCGTAAACCAAATTAGGGATGGTACAAACCCATTGTCGACGATGGCTCCTCTCGTGAAGAAAATAATGGATCATGGGGTGCTGTCCTACGTGACCATGAAGGAAAAGGGATGAAGGCAAAGTGCTGTCCTACGTGTCTTTGGAGGAGGAGTACTCTTCATGAGCCACAAAGGCCCTTGGCTTCTTGGTGAAAGAGGTCTGGTCGGAGCTCTTGGAGTTGGGGGAGTACCTGGTGTAGCCATTGTAGAGAGACTTGTACTTGTCCTTGCGGACAAGTTTTCCGCCGTTGTCTTCCCTCTTCTCAAAGTGGCAATCAGCGACAAAGTGACTTTTGTCACCACAATTGTAGCAAGTCCTTGCCAATTTGCATCTCCTTGGGCCCACTTGATTTTCTTGAGGATGGATGTGGATAGTATCTTAGGTTGTCCCTTGGTGAGTCCCTTGTTGAGAAGCTTCTATTGGATCCTCTTGCCTTGCTGCCGCCCCAAAACTTCTTGGCGGCGAGAGCCATATGCTCATGGTAGCTATACTTGATATCCTCGGGTGCCCAATCCAAAGGGTCATCATCACTTTCACTTTCTTCATCTTCAAGCTTGGCCTTCAATCGAGATTTTGCTTGCGCGAGTTGAGAGCACGCGCCACAAGCTCGTCCGCATTCTTCTTCGAGATGTCCATGGCGATGATCTCGCTCAAAACTTCATTGGAGGACATTCTCCGGTAACACGAGTTTTGTCGGATAGAGTTCAACCTTTGCTCCTCATAAGGTAGGAGAGCATTGTAAAACTTCCTTTTGATCAACTTGTCGTCGGCGCGAGAAGCACCAAGATCCCGCATTTGCTCGGCGAGGGTGACGAGCCGCTAGTTGTCTTCCACGGTCTCTCCCTCGTTCATGATGAAGCCGTTCGCGGCGGTGTTGACCTCTTCGAACTTGGAGGCTTGGACACTCTCATTGCCGATGAAGAGCGCGTCGAGCTTGTCCCATGCTTCCTTGGCGGTCTTGTGAAGACGGATGTGAGCGCGGTCCTTGGGGGAGACCGCCAAGTGTATCATGTGAAGAGCGGTGGTGTTGAGCTGGTTGTCCACCACCTCCCTCCTTGAGAGATTGTTCGGATCATGAGTTTGAAGCCCTCTCTGATGACATGCCATAACTCGGCAGAAGAGCTGTGAATGTGTGAGCGCATTAATAATTGCCAATTTGGAAAATTTAAAGAGACAAGTATAGTTGATGGTCCTTGTGAGATGATGTGGGGCATGGGAATAGGGACATTTGGGGCATATTTACCTGGTGGAGGCACCACCGGACTATCCCCCAAATCTCTCTTCTCCTCTTTTGTTCCATCCTCCCCTAGAGTCGAAGTGTCAGTGTCACCAACTCCATCATCCTCATTGGGTTTGTCCTTTGCGGGGACAAAGCTAGTGATGGGATTTTTAATGGATGTCTTTGGAGGGGTGACCTCAGCACTAGGAGTGGCATTATTGATGTGGTCTAAGACCCCGATTGTGGCCCGATCTCGCGAATGACCCAAAGAATCAAGGGGGAAAGAGGGGGAGAGGCGGAAGAACACGAAGAACGTGAAGAACACACGAAGAATAACGCACACCAACCCGATACAATCGATGCTTACCCTCACGGCTCGATGGACCGTGCCAATAGAATCCGCCCGGAAGAGACTCGAGGTAGAATTCCGAGCAGAGAGACCGGTGGGGAGGACGAATCAAGGAGTGGGAGAGAGAGTGTAAACACTAGAATCTCACACTACCAAATCCATACATCCACAAGGGTTGCCTTGATTACAGATGATACCCAAGGGAGACTAAGCTCAAAGTTAGGTTTGAGTTCTAAACAAGTCTAAGGGGAAAAAGGGGTGTCCAAGGTGCTTATATAGCGGTACAAGGCGACACGGGCCGAAAAGGCACAAAGGAAAACGTTTCGGGCCGAAAAGGCGTCTTTAGTCGTGCAGGCCGGTCGGGGCCGGTTGGACCGGACTGGGACCGGGTCGTCCGGTCGGTGACCGGATCCTGGACCGGGCAAACGGCGAGGTTCGGAGCCCCGGGAAGGCGTCCGGATGGCACCGGTTGGTGGCCCGGTTGGGGACCGGGTGGCCCGGTGGGCCGGTCGACCGGATTCGAGCCGGGTGGCCCGGTCAGGAGGCCGGTCGGACCGGATTCTGGACTGGCCGCTCATCGTCTCTTCCTTGCGTTCTTGGGGCGACTTCGGGTCCAGCTCCGTGTACATCTTCTCGATCAGCTGCTCCTCTCCTTCCCTTGACCATGACGTACCGTCCTCTCCGTGGTCTTGATGCTCCACGTACCTAATGACACAAAGGGTTTCGGCATGAGGTAGCATTCCATCCAATGGGGTATCTAGGTCGAGGGAAGTGAGGAGCGAGTTCACCTTGTCGTGTAGAGCTTTAACTCGAGCCCTTGTCATTGGTCCACTTGGGGGACTTGTTGGCCTTGATGTAGTGTCGTTGGTGAGCGGGGCTGCATCAATTATCTTGAGGAGTAAGGAAGCCCTCAATCAAGGCTTACATTTGGGACAAGATGGATGACTCCAATTGCTTGAGGTTATCCAACGTAGCCGGAATGCTAGCCGAAGGTGGCGGAGTACCTTGCTCCACGGGGAGTGTGGTAACCCCATCTTCTTCTTTGTGGGATCCTTCACCCATAACTCTTAGGCGGTGAAGCCCAAATCAAGAGTCGGGGCTTTGATACCATTTGAAAGGGTAAGGATGCGACTACAGGGGGTTGAATAGGAGCTACCAAGTTTTTAGCTTTTCATTTTTATGTTGATTGAGGAAATGTAAATGTGATTGCAGAATGGTAAAGCTAAGGCTAAATGCTATGCAAACAAAAACAAGGAAACACACGATGCAAGACAAGTAAGAAGGGAAGCGGTACGACCGGGGAAAAGCACGGAGACGAGGAGACACGATATGTTTCCTATAGTTCCCTCCACAAAAGGAGGTATGTCTATGTTGAGGAGGTGTGGCACCACGAAGGTGCCAACCGCCACAAAGGTATCACCTTATTCCTCGTAGGCACACCACAAAGGCGTACCTACTTCTCCACTAAGCAAAGTCGGTCGAGGTGGCTAGCCTTAACACAAAGTTGAGGCAAACTCCACAAAGGAAAGAGGCTCCCAACAACATCACGAGCTAGTCACAACAAGATCTAGAACGAGATGCCCTTCAATAACAAGGATCCCCACAAAGGAGATCTAGGGTTTCCAAGTCCATCAAGGATGAGTAGGGGAATCACAAAATTTCTTGGGTATATAGGTAGATCTAGCCCCCTCCTTCGATTCCCAAATTTTGGGGGGATTTTATTGGCTAAGGAGGGAGATTCACGCGTTTGAAGCTCAAGATCTATGGAGGAGAGAGGGTGTTCTTCGTGTTGACAGATCTTATCTCAGAAGGAAGAAGGCTCCCCCTTTTATAGCCTGTATAGGCCTTGCAGCCATTGAAATGCCCGAGGGGGCAGATGATCTGCCATTAGTTAGGTCGGATGGTCCTGAAGTGTTTTGGTGCCCAAGAGGCAATAATAACAAAATATTTATTATCACCAATCCATGTTCATGATAATGTTTATATACCATGCTTATTGTAATCCGGACATAATACATGTGTGGAATATGAACACAATGTGTCCCTAGTATGCCTCTATACTAGTTCGTGAAATAAGTGTTGGTTATTGGTTTCCATAGCCATGGACATAGTGTCACTTATTAGCGAGGTCATATTATTAAGGAGAATAATATGATGGACTTGACCTAATCAAAGCGTAGCAATTGATCGTGATACATAGTTCTAATTGCGAAGCTTTTCCATTGTCATCTATACTATTCCTTTGACCATGAGATTATACAACTCCCGGGTATTGGAAGAATGCATAGCTTGTTGCAAATGTCACTTCATAATTGGGTGATTATAAAGTTGTCTCGCGTGTCTTCCATAATATACTTGTTGGGTTGTATGTTATCAAGAGTGGGATTTGTCCATCCAAGTAACGGAAAGATATTCTTTGTGCCCTCTTGATGTCTACGCACGCTTCTATTCTTGTAGACAGTGTTGGGCCTCCAAGTGTTGGTTTTACAATAGCAGCAAGTTTTTAAGTGGAACCCAGGTTTATCGAACAAGGTAGGAAATATCAACCATCAATCCATGCAACTTGTACGAACACCCCAACACACCCAATACATGTCAGGTATAGGTAGTTCGGCGAAGAGATAGTGAGATACAAGTAATATTGATGATTATAAGTGGTAATTGCAATCTTAAGTAAAAATGGCAGCAAGCAAACATCTAGCAGAACTGGTTGTAAATGGTGTTTCAATGCTTAGAAACAAGGCCTAGGGATCATACTTTCACTAGTGGACACTCTCAAGAATGATATCATAATTGAATACATATTATCTCTTCACCATGCTACTCTGAACCACTCTCCGATTGGATAACAAACACAAATTCACCGTGTAGGGCTACATAAGCACTCCTTAAAGTTCGTGTTCCCAATCTATGGATGCCCCACACTATCACTTTGAGCAAAGAGTACTTGTCGGAAACGAGGTTGAACTAGGTATGGAGATACCGATGATTGAACCTCGGACAAGTAAAGTATCGCGTGACAAAGGGAATCGATATCGTGTGTTAATGGTTCAATCGGTCACCGAGTTATCGCTGAATGTGTGGGAGCCATTATGGATCTCCAGGTCCCGCTATTGGTTATTGGTCGGAGAGGAGTCTCGATCATGTCCGTATAGTTCACGAACCGTAGGGTGACACGCTTAAGGTTTGATGTTGTATAGTAGCTTCAGAATATGCGATGGAGACCGAAGGTTGTTCGGAGTTTCAGATGGGATCCAGGACATCACGAGGAGGTCCGGAATGGACCAGAGAATAAGATTCATATAAGGGAAGTTATCTTCCGGGGTTCGGGAAAAGTTCCGGTGTTTTGGCCGGAGTTTCTAGAAGGTTCTAGAGGGCCACCGGTGGGCCCACCACCTCGGGGAGGGGCCACATGGGCTGAGGGAATGCTACGGGGCCTTCATGGGCCAGGTGCAGCAGGCCCAAGAGGCCCAGCCAGCTAGCCCCCAAGAGATAAGATCGAATCCCTAAAAATTAGGGGGAAGACTTAGGGGGGAGATTTCTTCCCCCCCCCCCTTCCCATGCACCGGCCCTAGGAGGAGGTGGGCCAAGGGGGGCAACCCTGGCTGCACCCTCCCTCTATAAATAGAGGAGAGGGGCAGCCAACCCCTTGCCCCTTCACACCAGAGTCTTGCCTCCCCCTCTCTTCCTCCACCATAGCTCTGCTCCGGCTTGACGAAGCCCTGCAGTTTTTCTCCTCCACCACCACAACCACGCCGTCGTGCTGCTGGGATTCCAAGGAGAGCTACCACACCTCCGCTGCCCGCTGGAACGAGGAGAGTACGGACTTCATCGACACCGTACGCACGACCGAGTACGAAAGTGTTGCCGGATTGCAGCACGGGACGATCGACTACATCAACAACAAGATCTGATCTCGTAAGGCTTTGGATCTTCGACGGTTAGTCTCTCATACATCTCGTTGCTTCGATCTTCATAGATTAGATCTTGCTTCTTCCTAGATTGGATCTTGGTTTTTGTTCATATTCATGGTAGAAATTTTTTGTTTTCCATGCAACGAACCCATCAATGCAGCCAACGCAATCTTGATCAAGTTATTGTAAAAGCATTGTAAGCTGGGATCAAAGTACTCTAAACATAGGCATCATATATATAATTCTAGCAATAGAACATAGCAACTATGTTACAACATGAGAAGTAACTCAAACAAAATATCATGAATAATAATGCATTGAAAGCTATTTGCTTGTATCGAGCATAGAGAAAACATAGCAAAATGGTATTCGGCTTGTACTTTATGGAGTAGCAAAACATAACTGCCAGGACACCTTTAAAGTTCAAAGGGTGACTAGATACAAGTAGTTTTAGAACAAGCAATAACATAATCATGAATCAATCAATAATAAATTTTGGAAGTATGCATATTATACTTAGAATGACAACTATGCTCTCTTAATTGGTGCATAAAGTACCCGAGTCATAATTTTGCAAAATTAGTTTTCTGAATTTGCCTGAACCCTACCAAGGACTGAAGGATGTTAGAACTCTTGTTTAAGGATGGCTTTATGTGCAGTACCCGAGTCATAATTTTGCAAAATTAGTTTTCTGAATTTGTCTGAACCCTACCAATTTTGTAGCAACCCTGTTAAAGATAAATGCTATAGTCAGCTAACTTTTATCCATGCAATTTTTAATAAAGACAATCAAAAGAATAACCAGGAAAAAGATACTAAAAATGTTTGCATCATGTGGTAAATTTGTGTATTATTACCATGATCATGTTTTGGCGAATACTCCAGGTAGACTTTATACTCCTTTTCATGGAACTCATTTTCCCTGGAACTGATTTTCGTCTGGCTACTGTTTTAGAACCATCTGTCTACCTGGTGGCTTTCTCAAAATGATATGGCCATTGCCGCACCAAATTATCCATGTGCATGTCTACGGTAAGATTTATGCTCCAATATTTTTACTCTCTCTGCCAACATTATTCTTAACTTTCTTTTATTGCTTGGAATTTCAGTGACGTACATCCAGTTTAATCCTGTCAATGAGAAGTGGGTTGATGTGTTGTCCAAATTGCATGTCGATGATGGGTGGGCAGAGGAGTAACACATGATGAAAATTCCAATGGCTAACAGGTAATTGTGCCTTGCTCATTAATGTTTGATGATGTGACATTTTCTGATGTTCATATGACACAGTATTGAAATACATGTTTGCAATACTGCATATACTACATAAATACTTGGTATGCTATTGCCACAGAACTGACCTATGCATCTACTCAGCTGCAAGCAATGCAATCGCTTGAATTCCCTTGGTTATTTTGTTGAATTGATATGCTATGCTATTTTCCCTCAAAAAAAAATTGGCTTGCTATGCTCTCCGTTGAGCACATAATTAACCTTGTACTGTATGTACTCCAGATGGAATCGTTGGAGAAACTAAATGCATTGTTTGATACAGAAGACACAAGCATCAGTGGCCGTGAAGCCCATGAGGCGTGAGTGGTTTGGGACGTCGACGGCAGCGATGACGCCCGGGCGGCCGGTGTGGCAGAGGAGGATACTGATGGGGATGCGGTGTGAGCTGCCGCGATTCAGCGGGCTCATACTGTACGATGAGCAAGGCCGACGCCTCCATCTCGGCACTCTGGGCAGAAGAAACCATCTCCAGGTAGGCACGAAGAGTACTCAAACCATTGCCAGGTAGACACAAAGAGTACTCAAACCATCACCAGGCATATGCATACAATTTTAGGGTCGGAAAATAAGCTTAAAATGACATTGTTACATGTATGTTAGCATCTGATGACAACAACGCTCACATTATCAGGAATCTTTTAATTCAAAAAGTAAAATGTGTTACCTCTCTAAGCATGAATTAAGAAGTAAAATGTTTTATCTCTATAAGCATGAATGTGACAGACAATCAGTCTTTGCCATCCACTTTATCTCTACGAGATCTTCAAATTAGACTCATATTATTATGATAAAATTGTGGCCGCCTTTGTACTAAACATATGTTGCAAAATAGGTCTAACTGCTTTGCAAAAAACATTGTGGTCGAACATAAATGCTGCCATGGTGTACTCGGTAGATGTCAGGTCACTTATCTTGTTTTTTCAGTGATGTTGCAGGGTTGTTTGGCTAGAGCCGGAGACGAACATTGCGGAGGTGAGCAACAAAAAATTGTCGGCGCCCAGGAGCGGAGCTGTGTGCTGGAGATCAAGGGGACACTCGCGTGATGGGCAGCGATGAAGAAGATTGAGAAGCAGCTCCTAGGTGCTCCTGGGCAGCGAGGAAGAGGATCGAGCGAAGTTGTGCGTGCTGGAGATCCTGGCGACTAGGGATCGAGGGGACCAAGGGGAGGGTAGCGACCTGGGGAGGAGGAGAAGCAGCTCCCAGGTGTGGAAGCCATGAAGAGCACAGGGGACCTGGGGAGGGCGAGAAGCAGCGACAACGTGGGGAGTCCTTTTCAGTGCTCCCCCTGGGTGAGGGATCGTGGAGGCCTGGGCGCGAGGTGGAGTCACCGGCGGAGGTGGAGGGCGATCGAAATCTAAGTAGAGTGATTCTAAATCTAGGAAGATACCGTTTCTAAATCTAGGTGTGAGATTTACCGCGGAAGAGTAGCAAGAAAACCTAGAACTTTAAATCACGCAGATGTATAACAATGTTGTTTTGTTACTATGTTCGGTATTATCATGTTTTAGTACATTATGATATTCCTGATTTGTTTTAAATTTTTATAGTGAGTTCTAACTAATATGTGCTTTGAAAAATAAAATTTGAGAACCCGTGGCAAAGCACGGGCATTTATACTAGTCTATACGAAACGTATTCTAAACGAACCTTTTTAGTCGAACTTGTTGATCGTTCATTCGTTCAGGACTCGGGAGATAAACCTGGGCGTGGCCTTTCTACCGGTCGTCAAGGAGGATAGTTTGGGCTGCTAGATCCGGCCCAATGAAGCGACGGGGTGATTCACACGCGAGCGGAGGTAGCGACGGAAGAAGCGAACCATGTTCTGCCAGTTTAGAACGAACCGTTATTTTCACTTACCAATGGCAACGGTGGGTAATTTTTAGGAACTTTAGGGGCAGTAAAAAACGGATCAACAAAAAGCTCTTTTGCTTTTATTATTAGGTATAGATTCCAATTACTCACAGATGCTGTTTTCAAATTTAAATAGAATAAAATCTGCTTGGCCAAATTTTCTAAATTTTATATATTTGGAAAGCTTATAAAATTATCTAAATAACTACACTGGTCTCAACCCTATATTATTTGTAGAATTAATGTGACAAAAATAACAAGGCAGGGCCTTTTGCAAATTCAAACAATTATTAAAAATCAACCAAAAATGCTTTTAAGTTGATTCCAACTCTCATAAATCACATTTCATATTGTCTATTAGAATATATAAAAATATGACATAGTTGTTTGTATGATCATGGTCTAGATTAAAAAATGGCTCTATGGCCATTTCTAGTCCATCTAAATTGTTCAAAATTATTTATTAAATAATATGGGAGCTATTCTCTCATTTAAATCTTGTCCTAAATAACTCAATATGAGGTAGTGACTATGGTCAAATGAATCTCATATTAAATTATTTTATGACATTAAATCATTATAATGTTAGTATTAAATTGCATGAGGTGGCACCTCATTTAAATCATTTTCCCAAATGACGATTATGAAGAAGTTGACCTTGGTCAACCTAGGTCATACATTATCATTTGAGGAGATTAAATCTTAACAAGATTCAATGAGAGGAAATTATTTCTCCAAAGAATTTAAATAGAAACCTTAATTAATATTTGTAATGAGAGGAAATTATTTTTCTTAAGAAGAAAACAAACTCAACCAACCTAATAACCATGTTGTGATGCGCCTAGCTTGTGTGACTCATGTGTGTGCTTAGTCTAGTATTTAAGCTTTGTTTGGTGATTGTGTACATCGTATTCGTTTTTAGACGCTAGTACCGAGGAGTATCAAGAGGAGGAGGAGGTCTACTTCCAAGGAGAGGAAGACCACTTTGATCAATACACCAACCAAGGCAAGCTAATATTCTTGCAAAGTGCAAAGCTCTACAAGAGCAAGGCACCCCATATTTTACTTTATGTTTAATGATCCCATCCCAAGTTTTTTTACTTACAAGATCGTACTTGCAAGCTTTATTGCTTTTATTTTATCAAAGTACTTTTTGATTCATGATTCACTTGGTCTAGAGTAGAACAAGATCATCAAAGTTAGCCTAGGGCAATCAAAGCTAGTTAGCACCCCTCATGACTAGTGGCTAGTGCTAAACGGATAAAATTGACTACTCTAGATGGGAACATTGTGAAATAAAATGACTTTGAAGGATTTGAAGGTGAATATGACTTGAATGACATGAATGACTTGATGAATTTGATAAAAACTGATGGTTGGGTTCGGATGCGATACCATTCCAATTTACAAGTACCCCCACAATACCTGATTATGGGTAGGGCTTAACTGGAAGTTTATATATCTTTGTATGGGTTCCCTCTAAACAAGCGTCATAGGGGTTATGCCAAGGCTGCCTCCGTTGAATGTGAAATGATTTGAAATTAGGTGAATGAGGTGAATTGTCCGGCCCAAGCCCTGTGCAGTTCCCAGGCTGACGGTTTGTCTTCAGGGAGGCCAAGCTCATGGGGAGAGGTGCCTATACTAAGGTGTGTAAGTGAAAGGTTAGGGTTGATGATCCGCGTACTGAGTTACAATTATTCAGGGTTATCCCTGACGGATGTAATCAAATGTTTTGGCACAAGTGTGCAACCTCTGCAGAGTGTAAATCTATTCGAATAGCCGTGTCCACGGTTACGGACGATTGGAAAGGCCATACTGTTCCGTCGTCAGATCTTTTCTTAAAAAGGAAGGTTGAATTGAAATGGGTGACTTGAACTGAATCACAACAGAGTTGTGGGAATGACACTAATGTTCCCACTTGAGTTAGTTAGCATATGAAGAGTCTTTTTTATGAAATGTTTATGAAATAAACTTGGCTTTAGGCAAATAAACCTAGATCTTAGCACCCCCTTAATAAAATTGATAAGTACTTACACTAGTATTAGTTTGCGAGTACTTTAAAAGTACTCATGGCTTTGTCCCTGGCTATTCAAATGGCCAGACTATGAAGGAGAAACAAGTACGAGGAACATGGACAGCAGGACGTCTACGACAACTAGGACTGACGTCAAGCGTTGGCCTGTGGATTAGATAGCCACTACTATTATGCTTCCGCTATTTGTGATGTTCGTTGATCAATAGATCAACTATTAATGTAATATTGGATCATGTGATCTACTTTTGTAAGACGATGATGGGTTGTAATGAATGATGACTTATGATATCAACTGTTATGTCTCGCAACAACAATCTTCCTGGGATTGCGATGTATGGCATAATAGGCATCTGGACTTAAAAACCCGGGTGTTGACAGGGAATCAGTATCGTATGTAAATGGTTCAATCGATCACTAAGTCATCATTGAATATGTGGGAGCCATTATGGATCTCCAGATCCCGCTATTGGTTATTGGTCGGAGAGAAGTCTCAACCATGTCGGTGTAGTTCGCGAACCGTAGGGTGACACACTTAAGGTTTGATGTCGTTTAAGTAGATATGGAATGTGGAATGGAGTTCAAAGTTTTGTTTGGAGTCTCGGATGGGATCCAGGACATCACGAGGAGGTCCGGAATGGTCCGAAGAATAAGATTCATATATAGGAAGTCACTTTCCAAGTTTGAAAATGATCCGATGCATTTATGGAAGGTTCTAGAAGGTTCTAGGAAAGTCCGGGAGAAATCACCATGGAAAGTGGAGTCCCGGAGGGACTCCACCTTGCATGGCCGGCCAACCCTAAGGGGGAAGAGTCCCGGGTGGACTCCACCTATGGTGGCCGGCCAACCCCCCCAAGGAAGGGTGGGAGTCCCACCTTGAGTAGGATTCCCACCTGGGGTAGGTTTCGTCCCTTTGGTAGGTTTTGGTTTCGGGTCTTATTCAAAGACTTGGATACCAACACTTGGGGATTTCCACCTATATAATGAGGAGCAAGGGGAGGGGCCCGGACACACCAAAGCCCTCTTGGCCGCAGCCCCCAAGTGGCCGGCGCCCAACACCCCCCCTCTCCCCAAACCCTAGCCTCTCCTCCTCCACATAATACTCCCGCAGCGCATAGGCGAAGCCCTGCCGGAGTTCTCCACCACCACCGCCACCACGTCGTCGTGCTGCCGGGATTCCGAGGAGGATCTACTACCGCTGCCCGCTGGAACGGGGAGGAGGACGTCGTCTTCATCAACATCGTACGTGTGACCGAGTACGGAGGTGCTACCCGATTGTGGCACCGTCAAGATCTTCTACGCGCTTTTGCAAGCGGCAAGTGATCGACTACATCCAACACGAGATCTAATCTCGTTAAGCTTTGCGAACCTTCGAGGGTTAGTCTCTTGATCTCCTCGTTGCTACGGTCTACTAGATTAGATCTTGGCTTCTGTTTAGTTCTTGCGGTAGGAAATTTTTTGTTTTCTATGCTACGAATCCCATCAGTGCTATCAGAGCCGTGTCTATGCATAGATTGGTTGCACGGGTAGAACACAATTGTTTTGTGGGCGTTGATGCTTTGTTATCTTTAGTTCGTGTAATTTGCATCTTGCGGCATAGTGGGATGAAGCGGCTCGGGCTAACTTTACATGACCGCGTTCATGAGATTTGCTCCACGCTCGACATGCAACTTGTATTGCATAAGTGGATTTGCGGGTGTCTGTCTCTCCACTATAGTGAAGATCCAATTTACTCTTTCTATTGACAACACTAGTATCACCGTTGTGGTTCATGTTCGTAGGTAGATTGGATCTTACTCGAAAACCCTAAACCACGTAAAATATGCAAACCAAATTAGATGCGTCTAACTTTTTTTTGCAGGGTTTGGTGATGTGATATGGCCATAATGTGATGATGAATATGTATGAGATGATCATTATTGTATTGTGGCAACCGGCAGGAGCCTTATGGTTGTCTTTTAATTTCATGTTGAGTATTATTATCAAAGTAGTTGTAATAGTTGCTACATGGAGAACAATCATGAAGACGGCGCCATTGACCTTGGTGCTACGCCGACGATGATGGAGATCATGCCCGTTGATGATGGAGGATCATGTCCGTGCTTTGGAGATGAAGATCAAAGGCGCAAAGACAAAGGGGCCATATCATATCACATATGAATTGCATGTGATGTTAATCCTTTTATGCATCTTATTTTGCTTAGATCGCGACGGTAGCATTATAAGATGATCCCTCTCACTAAATATCAAGATAATAAAGTGTTCATCCTTAGTATGCACCGTTGCTAAGACTTGTCGTTTCGAAGCATCACGTGATGATCGGGTGTGATAGATTCTACATGTGCATACAACGGGTGCAAGCCAGTTTTGCACACGCGGATACTAAGGTTGCCTTGACGAGCCTAGCATGTACAGACATGGTCTCGGAACACGGGATACCGAAAGGTAGAGCATGAGTCATATGATTGATATGATGAACACTTTGAGTGCTCGCCATTGAAATTACATCTTGTCTCGTGATGATCGGACTTGGTGTAGTGGATTTGGTTCGTGTGATCACTAAGACAATGCGAGGGATATTGTTTTGAGTGGGAGTTCACCTAGTTTAATTTTTTAGAATTAAAATTTGAACTCAATTTGTCATAAAATTAGTCTAAACTCTTTGCAAATATATGTTGTAGATCATGGAGTCCCCATCAATCAATTTTAACCAGTTCCTAGAGAAAGAAAAGCTTAAAAGCAATGGTAGCAACTTCACCAACTGGTTCCGTCATGTGAGGATTTTCCTCAATGGCGGAAATCTGCAATTTGTGCTCGAAGCACCGCTAGGTCCCCCACCACCCCCTGCAGTATCCGAGGACGTAAAAAATGTTTACGAGACTCGGGTGACTCGTTACTCTCAAGTTCAATGTGCCATCCTGTGCAGCCTAGAGGCAGAGCTCCAAAAGCGTTTTGAGCACCACGACCCTTGTGAGATGATCCGTGAGCTCAAAGTTATCTTTGAAACTCATGCGGTCGTGGAGAGCTATGAGGCCTCGAAACAGTTTTTTGGTTGTATGATGGAAGAGGGCAGCTCCGTTAGTGAGCACGTGTTCGCTATGTCCGGACACGCGAAGAAGCTCAGTGACTTGGGGATTACGATCCCTAACCAGCTGGGTATTCATCGTGTCCTCCAATCACTGCCACCAAGTTACAAGAACTTCGTGATGAACTACAACATGCAGAACATGAACAAGGAGTTACCTGAACTCTTCTCCATGCTAAAATCTGCTGAGATTGAGATTAAGAAAGAGCACCAAGTGTTGATGGTCAACAAGACCACCAGTTCAAGAAGCAAGGCAAACCTAAGAAGGAAACTTAAGAAGGGCAAAGAAAGTTGCCGCGCTCTGAGAAGCCTAAGGTGGCCCTAAACCTGATACAGATTGCTATTACTGCAATGGGAAGGGGCAGTGGAAGCGCAATTGCCCCAAGTACTTGGCTGATCTGAAGAGCGGCCTTGTCAAGAAGAATAAAGGTATATCTGATATACATGTTATAGATGTTTATCTTACTGGTTCTCGTACTAGTGCCTGGGTATTTGATACTGGTTCGGTTGCTCACATTTGTAACTCGAAACAGGAACTACGGAATAAACGAAGCCTAGCGAGGGACGAAGTGACGATGCGCGTTGGAAATGGATCCAAGGTCTATGTGATCGCTGTTGGCATGCTCCCTCTACATCTACCTTCGGGATTAGTTTTAAACCTCAATAATTGTTATTTGGTGCCTGCGTTGAGCATAAACATTATATCTGGATCTTGTTTAATGCAAGACGGTTATTCATTTAAGTCTAAGAATAATGGTTGTTCTATTTTTATGAATAATATCTTTTATGGTCATGCGCCTGAGATGAATGGTTTATTCTTGTTAAATCTCGATAGTAGTGATACACATGTTCATAACATTGATGCTAAACGAATTAAATTGAATGATAATTCTACTTATATGTGGCACTGTCATCTTGGTCATATTGGAGTGAAACGCATGAAGAAACTCCATTCCGATGGATTACTTGAATCACTTGACTTTGAGTCACTTGATAGATGCGAAGCATGTCTAATGGGAAAAATGACTAAGACTCCATTCTCTGGTATAATGGAGCGAGCTACAGACTTATTGGAAATCATACATACCGATGTGTGTGGACCAATGAGTGTAGCCTCGCGCGGTGGTTATCGTTATGTTCTAACCTTCACAGATGATCTGAGTAGATATGGGTATATCTATTTCATGAAACATAAGTCCGAAACTTTCGAGAAGTTTAAGGAATTCCAAAGTGAAGTAGAAAATCAACGTAACAAGAATATCAAGTTTCTGCATTCTGATCACGGAGGCGAATATCTGAGTTATGAGTTTGGCATGCATTTAAAGAAATGCAGAATACTTTCACAGTTGACACCGCCGGGAACACCACAGCGCAATGGTGTGTCCGAACGTCGTAATCAAATTCTCTTAGATATGGTTTGTTCTATGATGTCTCTTACTGATTTGCCGTTATCGTTTTGGGGTTATGCATTAGAGACAACAGCATTCACTTTAAATAGGGCACCATCGAAATCCGTTGAAACGACACCGTATGAATTATGGTTTCAGAAGAAACCTAAGATGTCGTTCCTTAAAGTTTGGGGTTGCGAAGCTTATGTAAAAAAGTTACAACCTGACAAGCTAGAACCCAAATCGGAGAAATGCGTCTTCATAGGATACCCTAAGGAAACTATTGGGTATACTTTCTATCACAGATCCGAAGGCAAAATCTTTGTTGCCAAGAATGGAACCTTTCTTGAGAAAGACTTTCTCACTAAAGAAGTGACTGGAAGAAAGGTAGAACTCGACGAGGTTATTGAACCTTCTCTCGTAGATCAGAGTAGCGCATCTTGGAAGATGTTCTGTGCGCTGCACCGGTAAGAGAGGAAGCAAATCATGATGATCATGAAACTTCGAACGAGGTAGCTACCGACTCGTAGATCGACAAGGGAGCGTACCACTCCTGATTGGTATGATCCTTGTCTAAATGTCATGATTGTGGACAACAATGATGAAGACCTGCGACGTATGAAGAAGCGATGATGAGCCCGATTCCAACAAATGGCAAGAAGCCATGAAATCCGAAATGGGATCCATGTATGATAACCAAGTATGGACTTTGGTAGACTTACCTGATAGCCGCAGGGCTGTCGAGAATAAATGGATCTTCAAGAGAAAAACATATGCTGATGGTAATATTACTGTCTATAAAGCTCGACTTGTCGCAAAGGGTTTCCGACAAATTCAAGGAGTTGACTACGATGAGACCTTCTCACATGTAGCGAAGCTAAAGTTTGTGAGGATTTTGTTAGCAATAGCTGCATTTTTCGATTATGAGATTTGGAAGATGGATGTCAAAATGGCGTTCCTTAATGGTGACATTGAGGAAGAGTTGTATATGGTACAACCCAAAGGTTTTGTCGATCCTAAAAATGCTGACAAGGTATGCAAACTTCAGCGTTCCATTTATGGACTGAAGCAAGCATCCGGAGTTGGAACCGACGCTTTGATAAGGTGATCAAAGACTTCGGGTTTATACAGTGTCATGGAGAGGCCTATATTTACAAGAAAGTGAGTGGGAGCTCTGTAGCATTTTTGATATTATATGTAGATGACATATTATTGATTGGAAATGATATAGAACTATTAAGCAGTGTAAAAGGTTATTTGAATAAGTGTTTTTCAATTAAAGACCTTGGTGAAGCAGCGTACATTTTAGGCATCAAGATTTATAGAGATAGATCAAGACGCCTAATAGGGCTTTCACAGAGTACATACCTGGACAAGATTCTAAAGAAGTTTAGAATGGATGAAAGTAAGAAAGGGTTCTTACCGATGTTGCCAGGTAAGGTCTTGAGTAAGACTCAAGGTCCGGCTACGGCAGAAGAAAGAGAGAGGATGGACAAGATCCCCTATGCCTCGGCAGTAGGCTCTATCATGTACGCCATGCTGTGTACCAGACCGGATATCGCACATGTTGTTAGTTTGACCAGCAGATATCAAAGTGATCCAGAATGGAACACTGGACATCGGTCAAGAATATCTTGAAGTACTTGAAAAGGACTAAGGATATGTTTCTTTGTTATGGCGGTGACCAAGAGCTCGTTGTAACCAGTTACACCGATGCAAGTTGGAACACCGATCCCGATGACTCTAAGTCTCAGTCTGGTACGTGTTTATATTGAATGGTGCTGCAGTAAGCTGGTGCAGCTCCAAGCGTGCACGGTGGCGAAGTCTTCAACTGAATCGGAATACATAGCGGCTTCGGAGGCTTCATCGGAAGCGGTATGGATGAAGAGGTTCATTGTTGAGCTCGGTGTGGTTCCTAGTGTATTGGACCCACTAGTCATATATTGTGACAACATGGGTGCCATCGCCAATGCACAAGAACCAAGGTCACACAAGAAGCTGGAGCATATCAAGATGCGTTTTCATTCGATTCGCGAGTACATCGAAGATAGAGAAGTAAAGATTTGCAAAATACACACTGATCTGAATATAGTAGATCCGTTGACTAAAGCTCTCCCTAGGGCAAAGCATGACCAACACCAGAATGCCATGGGTGTTAGGTACCTTACAATGTAATCTAGATTATTGACTCTAGTGCAAGTGGGAGACTATTGGAGATATGCCCAAGAGACAATAATAAAGTGGTTATTATATATCTTTATGTTTATGATAAATGTTTGCATACCATGCTATACATGTATTAACCTCTTGACATAACATACCCATGATGACGTTGCTCTTTGTGGGCGGGAAAAAGGAACCAGCCAGGGACGCGGCATGCGTGTGCGGTGACCTGACTTGCTATTTTTAGACATGCGACCTTTCCTTTTTGGTAGGGTATGCTCGATACGACAGTCGAGATCAGCCACGCTCACTAGACTAGACGCGGCCTATTTTTATTTTGTGAAGCCGTGTGATAAACCTTTTTTTAAGAGAAGAACTAATAAGCCATAATACTGGCGTGGACATCAGGCATGTTATTTTCGAGAGAATCCGACTATACATCAGACTTAACACATTGAAAGTGAACTGGACTTTTTTTTTATTTTTTATTAAGAGGGCCCTCTTTTAAAAGCCCACATGTTTGACTGCTTAGAGTGGGAGTAACATAGCTGGTAACATCACACATCTTAAGACATTTTGGTGACATGACATGCTAATAAATGAAGAAAGAGAGTGAGGTGGTAACTAGCTATGTTACCATAACATCACACACCTCAAGACAAGATGAGTCTACAACATAATAAATGATACAATGCATGATACCACATATAAGTTACTACCCACTATGAAGGTAGTAATCTAGACTAATAACATGGCATATGTTACTAGTCTAAGTCACTCCCCACTATGACCAGTCTTAGGTAGTAATCTAGACTAATAACATGGCATAGGTAGTAATTCTTCTCTTGAAACCAAACACTCAAGATCACGATGCCAATACTCAAGTTATATCTTGATTTTCATGGCATCCACACTTGAATCTTGAAAGGATCGTATGCCGCACCTAGAGGGGGGGGTGAATAGGTGCTAACCAATTTTTAGTTCTTTTTCAATTTAGGTTTGACACAAAGGTAAATTCTCTAGATATGCAACTAAGTGAATTTACCTATATGACAAGGTTATCAACTAAGCAAGATATAGCTACGCAATATATATAGGAGATAGAGTGGGATAGAGGTAACCGAGAGTGTAGCACGCGTTGACACGGAGATGATTCCCGTAGTTCCCTTCCTTTGCAAGAAGGTACGTCTACGTTTGGAGGAGTGTGGTTGCTACGCAAGCCAAACCAACAGCCACGAAGGCTTCACTCAGATCTCCTGTGAGCAACGCCACGAAGGCCTAGCCCACTTCCACTAAGGGATTTCCTCGAGGCGGAAACCGGGCCTTTACAAGGTTCTTGGGGCACACATCCACAACTGAATTGGAGGCTCCCAAATCTGTAACAATACAACAATCAACAACAACACATCAACACAAATCAACTAGGGAACCAAATAGGAACACTAGCATGAGATCCCTCAAACAAATGAGGGGGAAATGAAAAACGCTTTGGTGAGGATGTAGATCGGTGGCTTCTCCTTCGAATCTCCAAAGATCAAGAGATTTGGTTGGGGGAGGAAGGAGATCTTGCAAATCTTGAGTTTCTTGAGGTGGCTCTAATGGTGGTGTAGCTTGGCAGAATTCTTGAGCAATGATTGAGCAAAGGGTAAGGAAGAAGAAGAGGGGTATAAATACCCCTCCCCAAAATCCAACCGTTGGGCCTTCCGGGGGGCGGATAATCCGGCCTAAGTTAGGGCCGGATAATCCGCCCCCCCGGATAATCCGGCCACCAGGTACAAAACTATGACAATGTCCGGCCAAATGTCCGGCCCCATGCCAGAGCCACTTTTCTTCAGGTCCTTAGCCGTTTTCGAGGGGGCCGGATATTCTTGAAATGTCCGGCCCGGATAATCCGGCCCTGGGACAAAACCAGGACAATATCCGGGCAAATGTCCGGCCCCATACTGAGCTGATTTCCCTCAGGTCCTTAGCCGAAATCCTGGGGGCCGGATATTTTGGAAATATCCGGCCCGGATTATCCGGCCTGATGAACTTTTTCTGATTTTCTTTGACAGTCCTGACCACATCCAACACACACACAATTGTATCTATATAATCCCTGTACCACTTAACCAAACATTAGTATATCACGTACATTGACATCAAACACTCAAAACATAATATGAGAGATGTTCTTTCAATCTCCCCCTTTTTGGTGTTTGATGACAATATACGGATTTGCAAGAGAATCACTATAGAGACAAGCATAATGGCAAAACATAGAGGCACTCCCCCTACATGTGTGCATATAAGTAATTTGCATTTGAATACAAATACACAACACATAGGAGCGAGGTGCCTCAACACAAGAGGTATCCATCATGAGCTCTAACAAGAGACATAAACAAATATGAAGTTGAGATAGGATGCTAGAAATCATACCCATGTGTAGATATATGATACGGAGATATAGCATCACACATAATATAATAGTCTTGATCTCAACATATAGAAATCCGAAAACCATAACAATGTCTCACACCACATAGCACATAGTTTTAAACGGAACACAACCAAAGCAAATAGTTCAAATAAAATGGAGCACAAGCAATAAAGGAATGGTAAACGCATATGCTTGTGCCCCAAACCATGCAAATCCCCGAGAGAGTTCCTAATAGAACACTTCTCCCCCTTTGGCATCGAAACGCCAAAAAGGGGACAAGCGCGATGCTACTCGCCCCATGGGGATCACTCGGAGACATCTTCATCATCGGACGCGGATGGCACTTCTTCTTCTTCTTCTTCTTCATCAGTGTCAGGTGCATCCGGAGAGCGGCGAGTGAGACTGGACCTCTGAAGGCAACTATCAAGATCACTCCACGGAACCTGTGCAGAATGCCACCCACTGTAACCTGGGTGAGCAGGAGGCTGAGGAGGGGGTCCTTGCTCACCACTGAGCTTGTGCAGAATAACCGCCTGAGTGTGCTTAATCTCAGCCCGCTCCCGGCTGGCCGCAAAGTTCTCCTTATGAATCTCAATGTTCATGCAAAGGATGTAACGCTGAAACCAACTGAGCCTGTTCACTTGTTTCTTCATAGCAGGGAGGTCAGAATGGCGAGCAGGAGCAAATCCACTAGAACGAGCATCACCCATGAAGGAGTCAGGTGGAGGTACAACAGAAGAGACAGGCTTAAGCTTGTAGGCCTTCTTGATAGAGTGCTTCACCAAAGGGTACCCGCTCAAGTCTTCACCACGCCCGCCCGCAATGTTGTTGATGAGGAGCTGGATGTAGGGCGCATAAGGTATAGTAGTGCGGGAGACCATGGTATCATGAATCTCATGGAAGATGTAGTCCATGATATCAATAGAGAAGTTATGTTCCTCATTCTCATCACGAGCACACCGAAGACTGAGGCACATGAGATCCACAAGAGATCCCCGGATTGCATCATTGTTACCACCACTAGGAGCGATGGTGGCCCGAAAGAACCGGAGTAACTGACCATAGATGGGAAGCAGCCCCTTTGTCGATCCCACTTTTCCAGCAGATGAATAGAGATCAAACATTGCATTCTTTTCTGCCCTCTGAGGTCCATGGAGACGACGGCCTTCTTCCGCAGGAACTCCAAGAATAGCAGCAAAACGATGCAAGGAGGCACTGCAGTGAGTAGAGCCAGACATCCATTCCATAGTACGGTCCACATCTTTCTTGATGGCCAATGTAGCAAAGAACTGCTTTATCAACTCTGGGCTGTAGTCACATCGAATCTTCATCAAATCCTGCAGGCCCAACCTACCAGTCACCCAGATGGCATCCTCAAAGTGATTGTTGATTGCCAGAACATCCACATCGATAGCTTGCATGGGACGTAACTTCTTCATGGGCTCATAGATATCCTTATAGATGAACTCCTGTTCCATGCACCAGTATTTTCTGCCCTCTGTCTCTTCATCCCTTGGGAGGTCTTCATACCAGTTCTTTAAGCGGAGAGCAGAATAAGAAATAGAGTCCATGGTCTTGTAGTTTTCCCTAGTTGCCTTGTTCTTGTGCCTAGATGAGGTTGACTTGCGAGGAGCGTTGGACACGAACTCATCACTTGAACGATCAGCCCTTGGGCGTCTCCGAGAGGTACCCCGAGAAGAACGACCTGAGACTAGCAAAGATGAATAGCAAAGAGAGGATGGTGCTCATCAGTCATGTAAGATACAGTAATGTACTCGAGAAACATACTATAAGTTGGTACAAGTCTAGACATGGTAGATTGAATCAAAACTGCATAGGCGATGAAGCTCCAGGCCGGATAATCCGGTGCCCCAAGGGGGCGGATAATCCGGCCAGACCGGATAATCCGGTCCTCGCGGGGGCCGGATAATCCGGCCCTGCGAATCTAGCAGAAATTGCAATCAACAACATGTCTATGAACAGATCGGCCTTATAGCATGCAAGAGGAGTACACTACAAACAATTTGGAACAACTAGACACCAAATCCACCAAGAAAATAGCACATACAAATCACAACACCTAGGGTTAGGGATTGTGAGTCATACCCGCATCCATTGCGAAAGCCGCTTGGAGGAGAAGGTAGCTAGGAGGGAGGAGCACCCGATCCACCCAAAAACTCCGGGAGGGAGTGGACGGGGCGGCTCCGGCGAGGAGGAGAGTCTCCGGCGACCTTGAGAGGAGAGAGAGGAGAGAGAGGCGCGTGGGGGGTGGTATGAACCGTTTGCCCCCCGCGGCCTCGTCCTCAGCCCTTTCAAGATCTGCCCAGGCCGGATAATCCGGCCCTAGTTTAGGGCGGATAATCCGGCCGGGCCGGATTTTCCGGGTCGCCTGGGGGGCGGATTATCCGGTGTTCTGGAGAATTTCAGAACACCGCCAATCCCGCCTATCTTTCGTTGGTTATTTGCGGACCCATATGTGGTGCAATAAATTATCACCTCACATATAAGATGCATATTTACCAATAAGATGGGGCAACTGATGACCCACAAGTATAGGGGATCGCAACAGTCTTCGAGGGAAGTATTACCCAATTTATTGATTCGACACAAGGGAGACAAAGAATACTTGTAAGCCTTAACAACGGAGTTGTCAATTCAGCTGCACTGGAAACAGACTTGCTCGCAAGAGTTTATCAGTAGTAACAGTTTTATGGCGTAGGAATAGTGAAATAACAGTGTGGAATAAAGACAGCAGTAGTGATTATAGTAAACAGCAGGATTAAAATACTGTAGGCACGGGGACGGATTTAACGGGCGTTGCATGGATGAGAGAAACTCATATAACAATCAAAGCAGGGGCATTTGCAGATAATAATAAAACGGTATCCAAGTACTAATCAATCAATAGGCATGTGTTCCATATATAGTCGTACGTGCTCGCAATGAGAAACTTGCACAACATCTTTTGTCCTACCAGCCGGTGGCAGCCGGGCCTCTAGGGAAACTACTGGAAATTAAGGTACTCCTTTTAATAGAGCACCGGAGCAAAGCATTAACACTCCGTGAACACATGTGATCCTCACATCCCTACCATCCCCTCCGGTTGTCCCGATTTCTGTCACTTCGGGGCCATTGGTTCCGGACAGCGACATGTGTATACAACTTGCAGGTAAGATCATAAACAACGAATATCTTCATGAATCAATAACATGTTCAGATCTGAGATCATGGCACTCGGGCCCTAGTGACAAGCATTAAGCATAACAAGTTGCAACAATATCATAAAAGTGACATCTACGGATACTAGGCACTATGCCCTAACAATCTTATGACTATTACATGACCAATCTCATCCAATCCCTACCATCCCCTTCAGCCTACAGCGGGGGAATTACTCACACATGGATGGGGGAAACATGGCTGGTCGATGGAGAGGCGTTGGCGGTGATGGCGGTGAAGATCTCCTCCAATTCCCGTCCGGCGGAGTGCCGAACGGAGACTTCTGGCTCCCGCGACGGAGTTTCGCGATGTGGCGGCTCTCTGGAGGGTTTCGGCGACTTCGACTTCCCGTGCGTTTTAGGTCGAACCCGATAAGTAGTCCGAAGGGGCGTCGGAGGCCAGCCGGGGCCACACCATAGGGCCGCGGCCCCCCCGCCGCCTTATGGTGTGGGGCCCTCGGGCCTCCACCTTACTTCTCCTTCGGCTCCGTCATATTCGGGAAAATAGGGCCTTCGCATAAATTCGAGGATTTTCCGAAAGTTGGATTTCGCACAAAAACGAGACACCGAGCAATTCTGCTGAAAACAGCGTTAGTCCGTGTTAGTTGTATCCAAAATACACAAATTAGAGGCAAAACAATAGCAAAAGTGTTCGGGAAAGTAGATACGTTTTGGACGTATCAACTCCCCCAAGCTTAGCTTATTGCTTGTCCTCAAGCAATTCAGTTAACAACTGAGCGATAAAAGAACTTTCACGAACACATTTGCTCATATGATGTATATATTCTCATGCTATGGCTAATACTTAAGCAGTTCATAATGAGACACATGCAAATAAGATCATCCAACAGCTATGTCAATCATGGAGAGGTACCAACAATTAATAATAAGCACCATGAATCATGTATATAAGCAGGATTGCAATGTTCATAAGAGAATATGATAAAGTGGTATCTCACTTGCCCGTATTTGATCGGCAAAACATAAATGCCGAGGCACCTCTGGAGTTCATAGAAAGACTAGAAATAGTGATTGTCAAAGATAAAAGCATCAAAGTTATACCACAATCAATCATATTTTGAGACAAGCATATTATACTAAGAATGACAGTTGTGCTCTCAAGATAGTGCTCAAAGAAAGAATGGAGACACAACATAAAAGTAAAAGATTGACCCTTCGCAGAGGGAAGCAGGGATTAACATGCGCTAGAGCTTTTCATTTGTAAAGCAGGAGTAAAATTATTTTGAGAGGTGTTTGTTGTTGTCAACGAATGGTAATGGGTACACTAACTACCTTATCAACCGGACTTCAAAGAGCGGCTCCCATGAATTATTTTTATTTTTGGGTGGCACTCCTTCCAACCTTTCTTTCACAAACCATGGCTAACCGAATCCTCGGGTGCCTGCCAACAATCACATACCATGAAGGAGTGCCTTTTTATTTAAGTTTTATTATGATGATGACACTCCCCCCAACCTTTGCTTACACAAGCCATGGCTAACCGAATCCTTCGGGTGCCGTCCAACAATCACAAACCATGGAGGAGTGTCTATTTAAGTTAATTAATTGGGACTGGGAATCCCATTGCCAGCTCTTTTTGCAAAATTATTGGATAAGCGGATGTGCCACTAGTCCATATGAGAGTCCGTCAAAAGTAAATGAAAAGGTTGAAAGCTAAACACCACATACTTCCTCATGAGCTATGAAACATTAACACAAATTGAGGAGCATTTTGAAGGTTTTAAAGGTAGCGCATGAGAATTTACTTGGAATGGTTTGAAATGCCATGCATAGGTATTTATGGTGGACACTTTGGAACAACTTGGTTTTCAGGTGTTTGGAAGCACGAGCGGCGTTCCCGCTCAGTACAAGTGAAGGCTAGCAAAAGACTAGGGAGCGACAAATCAAGAGAGCAATAACTGTCATAATCATGCTTGCGGCAAAATAAATTAACGGAGGCATAAAAGTGATACAAGAACTCTGAAGCAATATAAATCATCGAGGCTTAATTGACTTTTTGTTCAGTCATATGCATGCGTGAGCATGTGCCAAGTCGATATAAATGAATTATTCAGAGGAGGATACCACAATGCCATACTTACTTATGAATAAAACAATGCAAGCGAACATCCATGACATATGCTACTCATATTAATAAATTGGAGCTAAACATGAGAGATTATGAACTACTAGACTTTCTCAAATAACATATACCTCACATGAACCAACTAAGCATGCTCACATGGATGAGTATATGTACAAAAATGAAAACAAATAGAGTTCATACCAGCCTCTCACCACAATCAGATTGTCGTAGATCGTCATTATTGCCTTTTCACTTGTGTAGCTTGGATAATATGAAATGAAAACCACGCTCCAGCCACCGAAGACCATTGAACTCATGATGAACTTTACAAACCAAAGAAGAACAGCAAATATTTTTGGTGTTTTCGAATTGGAAACAAGAACGAAAGAAAACAAGTAAACAAAGCAAAATCTTTTTGGGTTTTCTCATAGCAAACCAACGATAGCAAATAAAGTAAACTAAGAGCAAAGAACCAAATAAACAAATGGTGAAGAGAAACAACAGAAATATTTTTGGTCTTTTTGTGTTTTGGAAAAGAAACAAAGCGAAAACAAAAGAATGCAAACTAACAGAAACACAGAAAAGCAGGATGACAGAAATCTGCCAAATCCTGACAGCAGTACAGAAATCGAAATTAACAAAAATCTTCCATTGCTCAGACTAAAAAGTGTTCAACTAATGAAAGTTAGATAACAACCTGGGGAACATGCTCAAAAATTGGCAGCTCAAAATAATGTTCTGGCTGTGCGTACGAATTTTTTTAGTAACAGCCCAGAATCTGTTTTTGGACAGCACTTCCCCAAATATCATCTCCCTCTCATTAGAAAACCACTCTAGAGACTAAACAAGTATGTACAAGTATCCAGCAACCATCATATGCAAAGAATGAGTGATGCCGGTATACCTCCCCCAAGCTTAGGCTTTTGGCCTAAGTGGAGTTCATTCCCACGGTCCCCATGAAGTGGTGTCTCCGTAGTACGACGAAGAACGACCCGGTTCCAGGATATGTGCTGGAGGAAACGTCGGGGTATGTGACGGTGCAGTCGTAGGAGGGCTCGGCGTTCTCGGAGTCATGTTGCTGGTGGAATTCTTGTATCTTCATATGTTCCTCCACCTCCTCCTTAGTGAGCGACCATGATTGCCTGTCAATACTAAACAAACCTGGCTGGGGAAGAGGGATTTCCTTCTCATTCCCATCAGCAAACAACATTCTATAGACCATATTATCTATAGTGGAGTCAGTAGTAACAAAATGATGGCTCTTCATAGCAGCAATATCTAGTCTCCTAGGGGTTAATGGCACATCATTAGAATCAAGAGGAATCTTTAGATGTGTTAAAATGCGCAGTGCAATAGTTCCTCCAAAAATAGGCCCCCTGCTAGACAGGCGGCGAGCAATAAGAGAACCAAGATGATAAGATGTTTCTCCAGTAAGTGCAGCATTCAAGAAAGCAAGATGGTAGCTAGAGATATTGCTAGTATTTTCTCTACCCAAAATGCTAGTAGCAATGTAATATGCAAAATATTTAATAGCGGGGAGTTGAATGTTTCTTATCTTCCCTCGCTGGATGGTGCGGCAATCATCCTCGGTGATCCCTCGGTAGAGCTCCAACAGGTCTCGGGGGTTGTCATCAATCCTCCTTGCTGTACCTACAGGGGCAATATCCAATGCACGACAAAATTCTTCCAATTCCATAGTAACAGGAATATCATAGATCTTGAATGCAACTGTCGGCTCATATTGCGCGTTGTGGAACTTGAAGCTCTCAACGAAAATTTTGGTGAGCATGTAGTATTGCTCCCTTTCATCTTCCACGTAGGTGGCTAAGCCTGCCCTGTTGACAAGGGTGAAGAAGTCATCCAATATCCCTGCATTTGTCAGAAAATCATAACATGGGAAGGATGAAGCATTAGGAGCCCCATTGTCCTCCTCGGGCGCGAAGCTAGGCGCGATGACATCCTCATTGTAGGATCGCCTAATCTGAGTGGATGCCCTCGAGGGCCTACCGGTGCTGGTTGTTCCTTTCTTGAACAATTCTCCAAATTTGAATTTCTTCATCTTCCTTTTCTGAAATTTTCAACAATCATTATAAAATTTGATTTCGAGGTATATAATTGAAGGGAACTACTATAGGAACTTGCTAGAGTACTACACATGCATCAAAACTAATTTCTACCACTTAGAACAAGCATGCAAGCTCACTAAACATGTTATCTATAGCAGCAAAATATTCAAGATATACTCAACCAAATGAAATTCTAATTGGACAATCAAAGGAGTCACATACCAAGGAGTAAATGTGCCAAATTTCAAACAGAAATCTGGGCTGAGCAAGGAGATCGAAAAATCGCGAGTTCTTGAGCAGAAACACGAGTGAGAGGAACTTGGTACGAGTTTTTTCGGGAGAGAGAAGATGCTGGGAGGAAGAGATGATGTAGTGGGGCAAGGAGGGGCCCACACCACGGGTGGCGCGCCCACCTCCTTGGCCGCGCCGGCCTGGGTGTGGCGCCCTCTGTGCCCCACAGGTCATCCTCTGGTACTCCCAGGTGCCTCGTCGAAAAATAGGACCAACGGTGTAATTTTTGTAATTTTTAGAGAACTTCGAAAAATGCACATTTCTGGGTATTAAATTAATGATTACTGCGCAGGAAAATGATTTCTAAAATCTTAAACAACTAAAGCATATTGCAAAACAAAAAGTGCTACAGCAAGTAAAATAAGTGGAGGGAGAAAGAAAGAAAGAAATGTTGTTTAGCTCTCTTATGTATTAAAATATACTTGTTAACAAGGTTGATCAAGTCTTGCTACCAAATAAATTTTATATGACATAAGAAGAAATAAACCTCAAATCAATCATGTTACCTTATATTGAATTGATATGGATCCAATCACAAGAGTTTGATATTCTTCTTTAGGCTCATATATAGGACAATCAATGGATCCCACTTTGATAGTTTTCACATTAAAAATTGTATTAACTCCACATACTTTATCAATCCTCTTGGGAAAATAGACAGTATGTTCCTTATCATCAACATTGAAAGTAACCATGCCTTTATTGCAATCAATAACAGCCCCTGCAGTATTAAGAAAGGGTCTTCCAAGAATAATGGACATATTATCATCTTCAGGCATTTCCAACACAACAAAATCAGTTAATATCAAGCAATGCTTGAGTAACTTGAACAGGAACATTTTCACATAAACCAACAGGAATAGCAGTAGATTTATCAGCCATTTGCAAAGATATATCAGTTGGTATCAATTTATCTAAATCAAGTCTCTTATAAAGAGAAAAAGGCATCACACTAACACCTGCTCCCAAATCACATAGAGCAGTTCTAACATAATTATTCTTGATGGAACAAGGAATAGTCGGTATACCTGGGTCGCCCAACTTCTTTGGAATCTTACCATTGAAGGAGTAATTAGCGAGCATAGTGGAAATTTCCTCATTGGGGATTTTCCTTTTGTTAGTAACAATATCTTTCATATACTTTGAATAAGGAGGCAATTTAATAGCATCAGTCAAAGGGATTTGCAAAAATAAAGGTTTCATCCAATCACAAAATTTATTATAATGTTCCTCCTCTTTTGATTTTAGTTTCTTAGCAGGAAAAGGCATTTGCTTTTGAACCCAAGGTTCTCTTTCATTACCATGTTTCTCAGTAATAAAATCTTCTTTAGTGTACTTTTTATTTTTAGCAGGCTTTTCAGGTTCTTTTTCAATTTCTTCTTTATCAGGAGTATCATTCTTATCATTATCTTCCTCATGTTCATTACCACTTTCAGTTTCAGCATCAGAAATAGAAATACTATTAGGATCATTAACAGGTTCAGAGGATTCTACAACATCCTTATGTTTCTTTTTCTTTTTCTTAGATGGAGCACTAGTTTTAGTTAGTTGAGAATCTTGTTCAACTCTTTTGGGATGCCCTTCAGGATATAGAGGATCCTGGGTAGAAACACCACCTCTAGTTGTTACTTCATAAGCATGTTTTTCTTTAGAATTATTTCCCAACAAGTCATTTTGCACTTTAGTAAGTTGATCAATTTGAGTTTGAACCATTTGAAAATGTTTAACAAGTATCTTAACATCATTAGAGGTTCTCTCCACAATACCATGCAATTCACTAATAGCTCGAGAATTTTCCATTAAATGATTCTCTACTCTCATATTAAAGTTTTCTTGCTTAACAATATAATTATCAAATTCATCTAAGCATTGAGCAGGAGGTTTTGAATACGGAATATCTTCCCTAGTAAAGCGTTGAAGAGAGTGTACCTCAATCATGGATGAAGGGGGAGTTATCTCACATAAATCTTCTATAGGAGGTAAATTCTTCACATCTTCAGGTTTAATACCCTTCTCTTTAAGAGACTTCTTGGCTTCCCTCATATCTTCATCATTTAATTTAATCATACCCCTCTTCTTCACTATCGGTGTCGGGGTTGGTTCAGGTGTAGACCAATCATCATGATTCCGGCCTATTTTAGCCAATAATTCTTCAGCGTCGTCTGGAGTTCTTTTCCTGAAAACACAACCAGCACAACTATCCAGGTATGCCCTAGACTCAATAGTTAGTCCACTATAAAATATATCAAGTAAATCATGCTTTTCCAAATCATGGTCAGGCTGAGCTCTAATAAGAGAGCAAAATCTAGCCCAAGCCTCAGGCAATTTCTCTCCATCTTCCTGGTCAAAATTATAAATTCTCTGCAAAGCAGCATGTTGAGCACTAGCAGGAAAGTATTTCCGGAAGAAAACATCAAGCAATTCTTTTGGACTTTTAATAGAACCAGGAGGCAAATTATTATACCAAGTTTTAGCATCATCCTTTAATGAGAAAGGAAAAATTTTAGCGACAAAATAAGTACGCATCTTAATATCATCGGAAAACAAGCCACTAAGAGTAGATAGCTCAGTCATGTGTTCAACAGCACTTTCTTTTTCAGTACCACAAAAGGGTGTTTTCTCAACAATAGCTATATGAGATAAATCAAGAGAAAAATCATAATCTTTATCCCTAATGTTTATAGGAGATGTGGCAAATTTAGGATCAGGAGATAGTTTATATCTAACAGCATGTTCTGCAAGCAACTTTTTAATTTTTCTTGCATCAGTAGTAGCATTGCATTTTTCAATAAAATCATCATCAAGCTCTACATAATCTTCATCAAGATCATCACTAGAATATTCAACAGACTCAGGTGAATTAACAGGTGTAGCAGCATTTTCATTAGGAGTTTCAGTATTTTCAATTTGTCTAGACTTAGCAATTGTAGCATCTAGAAAAGATCCTAACGAACCATCATTATCAAGCACAGCAGAAGCATCATCACAATTATGAGAGGAATTTTCAGATTCAGCAGAAGTACCAGCATTTGAAGCTTGTGGTGGTGAAACAAGTTTACTTATCACAGATGGTGAATCAAGAGCAGCAGAGGTACTAAGAGTTGTACCTTTTCTTGTAGTGGATGGTAATATGGCGATCTTAGTATCGCGAGGTTTACCCATGATGGAGAATTTGCAGCGAACAATATCAATCCAAGTGAACTTCCAAATAAATCTATGCTCCCCGGCAACGGCGCCAGAAAATAGTCTTGATGACCCACAAGTATAGGGGATCGCAACAGTCTTCGAGGGAAGTATTACCGAATTTATTGATTCGACACAAGGGGAGACAAAGAATACTTGTAAGCCTTAACAGCGGAGTTGTCAATTCAGCTGCACCTGGAAACAGACTTGCTCGCAAGAGTTTATCAAGTAACAGTTTTATGGCAGTAGGAATAGTGAAATAACAGCGAGTGGAATAAAGACAGCAGTAGTGATTATAGTAAACAAGGATTAAAATACTGTAGGCACAGGGACGGATTTAACGGGCGTTGCATGGATGAGAGAAACTCATATAACAATCAAAGCAGGGGCATTTGCAGATAATAATAAAACGGTATCCAAGTACTAATCAATCAATAGGCATGTGTTCCATATATAGTCGTACGTGCTCGCAATGAGAAACTTGCACAACATCTTTTGTCCTACCAGCCGGTGGCAGCCGGGCCTCTAGGGAAACTACTGGAAATTAAGGTACTCCTTTTAATAGAGCACCGGAGCAAAGCATTAACACTCCGTGAACACATGTGATCCTCACATCACTACCATCCCCTCCGGTTGTCCCGATTTCTGTCACTTCGGGGCCATTGGTTCCGGACAGCGACATGTGTATACAACTTGCGGGTAAGATCATAAACAACGAATATCTTCATGAATCAATAGCATGTTCAGATCTGAGATCATGGCACTCGGGCCCTAGTGACAAGCATTAAGCATAACAAGTTGCAACAATATCATAAAAGTGACATCTACGGATACTAGGCACTATGCCCTAACAATCTTATGACTATTACATGACCAATCTCATCCAATCCCTACCATCCCCTTCAGCCTACAGCGGGGGAATTACTCACACATGGATGGGGGAAACATGGCTGGTCGATGGAGAGGCGTTGGCGGTGATGGCGGTGAAGATCTCCTTGATGGCGTGTAACTCACACGTTCGTTGGGAACCCCAAGAGGAAGGTATGATGTGCACAGTAGCAAGTTTTCCCTCAGAAAGAAACCAAGGTTTAATCGAACCAGGAGGAGCCAGAAGCACGTTGAAGGTTGATGGTCGCGAAATGTGATGCGGCGCAACACCAGGGATTCCGGCGCCAACGCGGAACCTGCACAACACAACCAAAGTACTTTGCCCCAACGAAACAGTGAGGTTGTCAATCTCACCGGCTTGCTGTAACAAAGGATTAAACGTATCGAGTGGAAGATGTTTGCAAAGAAAACAGTAAACACAATTGCAGTAGATTGTATGCTATGTAAAGAATAGGACCGGGGTCCACAGTTCACTAGAGGTGTCTCTCCCATAAGATAAAAGCATGTTGGGTGAACAAATTACAGTCGGGCAATTGACAAATAGAGAAAGGCATAACAATGCATATACATGATATGATAAATATAGTGAGATTTAATCCGGGCATTACGACAAAGTACATAGACCGCCATCCAACTGCATCTATGCCTAAAAAGTCCACCTTCATCATCCGAACCCCCTCCAGTATTAAGTTGCAAAGCAACAGACAATTGCATTAAGTATGGTGCGTAATGTAATCAACAACTACATCCTTAGACATAGCATCAATGTTTTATCCCTAGTGGCAACAGCACATCACAACCTTAGAACCTACTGTCACGATCCCAGATTCAATGAAGGCATGAACCCACTATCGAGCATAAATACCCCCTCTTGGAGTTAAGAGCAAAAACTTGGCCAGAGCCTCTACTAATAACGGAGAGCATGCAAGATCATAAACAACACATAAACAATAGATTGATAATCACCATAATCATAGTACTCTCTATCCATCGGATCCCGACAAACACAACATATAGTATTACAGATAGATGATCTTGATCATGTTAGGCAGCTCACAAGATCCAACAATGAAGCACAACAAGGAGAAGACGACCATCTAGCTACTGCTATGGACCCATGGTCCAGGGGTGAACTACTCACTCATCACTCCGGAGGCGACCATGGCGGTGTAGAGTCCTCCGGGAGATGAATCCCCTCTCCGGCAGGGTGCCGGAGGCGATCTCTAGAATCCCCCGAGATGGGATTCGCGGCGGCGGCGTCTCGAAGGTTTTCGTATCGTGGCTCTCGGGGGGTTTCGCGACGGCTTTAAGTAGGCGGAGGGTCAACGCGGGAGGCCACACGAGGGCCCAGGGGTAGGTCGGCGCGGCCAAGGCCTGGGCCGCGCCGCCACCCCGGCCGCCTCGTGGCCCCACTTCGTTATCTCTTCGGTCTTCTGGAAGCTTCGTGCAAAAATAGGACCCTGGGCGAAAGTTTCGTCCAATTCCGAGAATATTTCTTTACTAGGATTTCTGAAACCAAAAACAGAAAACAACAACTGGCTCTTCGGCATCTTGTTAATAGGTTAGTTCCAGAAAATGCATAAATATGACATATAATGTGCATAAAACATGTAGGTATCATCAATAAAGTAGCATGGAACATAAGAAATTATCGATACGTTGGAGACGTATCAGCATCCCCAAGCTTAGTTCTGCTCGTCCCGAGCAGGTAAAACGATAACAAAGATAATTTCTGAAGTGACATGCCATCATAATCTTGATCATACTATTTGTAAACATATGTAATGAATGCAGCGATCAAAGCAAAGGTAATGACATGAGTAAACAACTGAATCATAAAGCAAAGACTTTTCATGAATAGTACTTCAAGACAAGCATCAATAAGTCTTGCATAAGAGTTAACTCATAAAGCAATAAATCAAAGTAAAGGTGTTGAAGCAACACATAGGAAGATTAAGTTTCAGCGGTTGCTTTCAACTTATAACATGTATATCTCATGGATATTGTCAACATAAAGTAATATAATAAGTGCAATATGCAAGTATGTAGGAATCAATGCACAGTTCACACAAGTGTTTGCTTCTTAAGGTGGAAGGAGATAGGTAAACTGACTCAACAATAAAAGTAAAAGAATGGTCCTTCAATGAGGAAAGCATCGATTGCTGTATTTGTGCTAGAGCTTTTATTTTGAAAACATGAAACAATTTTGTCAACGGTAGTAATAAAGCATATGAGTTATGAAAATTATATCTTACAAGTTGCAAGCCTCATGCATAGTATACTAATAGTGCCCGCACCTCGTCCTACTTAGCTTGGACTACCGGATCTTCGCATGCCATGTTTCAACCAAGTGTCACAAAGGGGTACCTCCATGCCGCCTGTACAAAGGTCTAAGGAGAATGCTCGCATTTCGGATTTCTCGCTTTTGATTATTCTCAACTTAGACATCCATACCGGGACAACATGGACAACAGATAATGGACTCCTCTTAAATGCATAAGCATGTAGCAATGATTATTATTCTCATATGAGATTGAGGATATATGTCCAAAACTGAAACTTCAACCATGATTCATGGCTTTAGTTAGCGGCCCAATGTTCTTCTCTCACAATTTTGCATGCTCCAACCACTAAAATGATAGATCCTTCAGACAAGACGGACATGCATAGCAACTCACATGATATTCAACAATAGTTGATGGCGTTCCCCAGAAGCATGGTTATCGCACAACAAGCAACTTAATAAAATATAAAGTGCATAAGTACATATTCAATACTACGATAGTTTTTAAGGCTATTTTGTCCCATGAGCTATATATTGCAAAGGTGAATGATGGAATTTTAAAGGTAGCACTCAAGCAATTTACTTTGGAATGGCGGAGAAATACCATGTAGTAGGTAGGTATGGTGGACACAAATGGCATAGTGGTTGGCTCAAGGATTTTGGATGCATGAGAAGTATTCCCTCTCGATACAAGGTTTAGGCTAGCAAGGTTATTTGAAGCAAACTCAAGGATGAACAAGTGCAGCAAAACTCACATAAAAGACATATTGTAAACATTATAAGACTCTACACTGTCTTCCTTGTTGTTCAAAACTCAATACTAGATATTATCTAGACCTTAGAGAGACCAAATATGCAAATCAAATTTTAGCAAGCTCTATGTATTTCTTCATTAATGGGTGCAAAGCATATGATGCAAGAGCTTAAACATGAGCACAACAATTGCCAAGTATCACATTATCCAAGACATTTTAGAATTACTACATGTAGCATTTTCCAATTCCAACCATATAACAATTTAACGAAGAAGAAACTTCGCCTTGAACATTATGAGTAAAGCCTAAGGACACATGTGTCCATATGCAACAGCGGAGCGTGTCTCTCTCCCACAAAGTGAATGCTAGGATCCATCTTATTCAAACAAAAACAAAAACGAAAACAAACCGACGCTCCAAGTAAAGAACACAAGATGTGATTGAATAAAAATATAGTTTCAGGGGAGGAACCTGATGATGTTGTCGATGAAGAAGGGGATGCCTTGGGCATCCCCAAGCTTAGACGCTTGAGTCTTCTTAAAATATGCAGGGGTGAACCACGGGGGCATCCCCAAGCTTAGAGCTTTCACTCCTCTTGATCATAGTATATCATTCTCCTCTCTTGACCCTTGAAAACTTCCTTCACACCAAACTTCAAGCAAACTCATTAGAGGGTTAGTGCATCATTAATAATTCACTCATTCAGAGGTGACACAATCATTATTTTCACTTCTGGACATTGCATAATGCTACTGGATATTAGTGGATCAAAGAAATAAATCCAACATAGCAAAAGAGGCAATGCGAAATAAAAGGCAGAATCTGTCAAAAACAGAACAGTCCGTAAAGACGAATTTAAAGCTGGCACCAGACTTGCTCAAATGGAAAAACTCAAAACTAATGAAAGTTGCGTACATATCTGAGGATCACGCTCGTAAATTGGCAGATTTTTTTGAATTTTCTACAGAGAACTGTGCCCAGATTCGTGACAGACAGCAATGCTGTTTCTGCGCAGCAATCCCAAATATAACATCAACTTTGACATAGAAACTTTACTTGGCACAAAAACATGATAAGGAGAGGTTGCTACAGTAGTAAACAACTTCCAAGACTCAATAAAACAAAAAATTGCTGTAGGTAAAAACATGGGTTGTCTCCCATAAGCGCTTTTCTTTAACGCCTTTCAGCTAGGCGCAGAAAGTGCAAATCAAGTAACATCGAGAGTAGAAGCATCAACATCATAGCTTGTTCTAATAATAGAATCAAAAGGCAACTTCATTCTCTTTCTAGGGAAGTGTTCCATACCTTTCTTGAGAGGAAATTGATATTTAATATTACCTTCCCTCATATCAATAACAGCACCAACAGTTCGAAGAAAAGGTCTTCCCAACACAATTGGACAAGATGCATTGCATTCGATATCCAAGACAACAAAATCAACGGGGACAAGGTTATTGTTAACCGTAATATGCACATTATCAATCCTCCCCAAAGGTTTCTTTTTAACATTATCGGCAAGATTAACATCCAAATAACAATTCTTCAATGGTGGCAAGTCAAGCATATCATAAATCTTTTTAGGCATAACAGAAATACTTGCACCAAGATCACATAAAGCATTACATTCAAAGTCATTGAATTTAATTTTAATGATGGGCTCCCAACCATCTTCTAACTTTCTAGGAATAGAAGTTTCAAGTTTTAGTTTCTCTTCTCTAGCTTTTATGAGAGCATTTGTAATATGTTTTGTAAAGGCTAAATTTATAGCACTAGCATTAGGACTTTTAGCAAGTTTTTGTAAGAACTTTATAACTTCAGAGATGTGGCAATCATAAAAATCTAAATCATTATGAGCTACAGCAATGGGATCATTGTTCCCAAGGTTGGAAAAAATTTCAGCAGTTTTATCACAAGCAGTTTCAGCAGTTTTAGCAATTTCAGGCAGTTTTGTACGCTTTGCACTAGGAGTAGAAACATTGCCAACACCAATTATATTACCATTGATAGTAGGAGGTGCAGCAACATGTGGAGAATTAGCATTACTAGTGGTGGTAATAGTCCAAACTTTAGCTACATTATTTTCTTTAGCTAGTTTTTCATTTTCTTCTCTATCCCACCTAGCACGCAGTTCAGCCATTAATCTTATATTCTCATTAATTCTAACTTGGATGGCATTTGCTGTAGTAGTAATCTTATTATCAATATCATTATTAGGCATAACTTTGAATTTTAAAAGATTAACATCAGAGGCAAGCCTATCAACTCTAGAAGCGATAATATCAATTTTATCAAGCTTTTCCTCAACAGATTTGTTAAAAGCAGTTTGTGTACTAATAAATTCTTTAAGCATGGCTTCAAGACCAGAGGGTACATTCCTATTATTGTTGTAATAATTCCCATAAGAATTACCATAACCATTACCATTAGCAGAAGGATATGGCCTATAGTTATTACCAGAGTTGTTCCTATAAGCATTGTTGTTGAAATTATTATTTTTAATGAAATTCACATCAACATTTTCTTCTTGAGCAACCAATGAAGCTAAAGGAACATTATTAGGATCAACATTAGATCTACCATTCACAAGCATAGACATAATCACATCAATCTTATCACTCAAGGAAGAGGTTTCTTCAACAGAATTTACCTTCTTACCTTGTGGAGCTCTTTCCGTGTGCCATTCAGAGTAATTTATCATCATATCATCAAGAAGTTTTGTAGCCGCCCCCAATGTGATGGACATAAAGGTACCTCCAGCAGCTGAATCCAATAAATTCCGCGAAGAAAAATTTAGTCCTGCATAGAAGGTTTGGATGATCATCCAAGTAGTCAGTCCATGGGTTGGGCAATTCTTTACCAAAGTTTTCATTCTCTCCCATGCTTGAGCAACATGTTCAGTATCTAATTGTTTAAAATTCATTATGCTACTTCTCAAAGATATAATTTTAGCGGGAGGATAATATCTACCAATAAAAGCATCCTTGCATTTAGTCCATGAATCAATACTATTCTTAGGCAAAGATAGCAACCAATCTTTAGCTCTTCCTCTTAATGAGAAAGGAAACACTTTCAATTTAATAATATCACCATCTACATCTTTATACTTTTGCATTTCACAAAGTTCAACAAAATTATTGAGATGGGCAGCAGCATCATCAGAACTAGCACCAGAAAATTGATCTCTCATAACCAAATTCAGTAAAGCAGGTTTAATTTCAAAGAATTCTGCTGTAGTAGCAGGTGGAGCAATAGGTGTGCATAGGAAATCATTATTATTTGCATTTGTGAAGTCACACAACTTAGTATTTTCAGGGGTATTCATTTTAGCAACAGTAAATAAAACAAACTAGATAGAGTAAATGCAAGTAACTAATTTTTTTGTGTTTTCGATAGAGAGCAAGACAGTAAATAAAGTAAAACTAGCAACTAATTTTTTTGTATTTTGTTTAGGTGCAGCAAACAAAGTAGTAAATAAAATAAAGCAAGACAAAAACAAAGTAAAGAGATTGAGAAGTGGAGACTCCCCTTGCAGCGTGTCTTGATCAACGGCGCCAGAAAAAGAGCTTGATGGCGTGTAACTCACACGTTCGTTGGGAACCCCAAGAGGAAGGTATGATGCGCACAGCAAGTTTTCCCTCAGAAAGAAACCAAGGTTTAATCGAACCAGGAGGAGCCAAGAAGCACGTTGAAGGTTGATGGTCGCGAAATGTGATGCGGCGCAACACGGATTCCGGCGCCAACGCGGAACCCACAACACAACCAAAGTACTTTGCCCCAACGAAACAGTGAGGTTGTCAATCTCACCGGCTTGCTGTAACAAAGGATTAAACGTATCGAGTGGAAGATGTTTGCAAAGAAAACAGTAAACACAATTGCGGTAGATTGTATGCTATGTAAAGAATAGGACCGGGGTCCACAGTTCACTAGAGGTGTCTCTCCCATAAGATAAAAGCATGTTGGGTGAACAAATTACAGTCGGGCAATTGACAAATAGAGAAAGGCATAACAATGCATATACATGATATGATAAATATAGTGAGATTTAATCGGGCATTACGACAAAGTACATAGACCGCCATCTGCATCTATGCCTAAAAAGTCCACCTTCAGGTTATCATCCGAACCCCCTCCAGTATTAAGTTGCAAAGCAACAGACAATTGCATTAAGTATGGTGCGTAATGTAATCAACAACTACATCCTTAGACATAGCATCGATGTTTTATCCCTAGTGGCAACAGCACATCACAACCTTAGAACCTACTGTCACGATCCCAGATTCAATGAAGGCATGAACCCACTATCGAGCATAAATACCCCCTCTTGGAGTTAAGAGCAAAAACTTGGCCAGAGCCTCTACTAATAACGGAGAGCATGCAAGATCATAAACAACACATAAACAATAAATTGATAATCACCATAATCATAGTACTCTCTATCCATCGGATCCCGACAAACACAACATATAGTATTACGGATAGATGATCTTGATCATGTTAGGCAGCTCACAAGATCCAACAATGAAGCACAACAAGGAGAAGACGACCATCTAGCTACGCTATGGACCCATGGTCCAGGGGTGAACTACTCACTCATCACTCCGGAGGCGACCATGGCGGTGTAGAGTCCTCCGGAGATGAATCCCCTCTCCGGCAGGTGCCGGAGGCGATCTCCAAAATCCCCCGAGATGGGATTCGCGGCGGCGGTAAGGTTTTCCGTATCGTGGCTCTCGGTCTGGGGGTCGCGACGGAAGCTTTAAGTAGGCGGAGGGTCAACGCGGGAGGCCACACGAGGGGCCCAGGGGTAGGTCGGCGCGGCCAAGGCCGGGCCGCGCCGCCACCCCTCGGCGCCTCGTGGCCCCACTTCATCTCTTCGGTCTTCCGGAAGCTTCGTGCAAAAATAGGACCCTGGGCGAAAGTTTCGTCCAATTCCGAGAATATTTCTTTACTAGGATTTCTGAAACCAAAAACAGAAAACAGCAACTGGCTCTTCGGCATCTTGTTAATAGGTTAGTTCCAAAAATGCATAAATATGACATATAATGTGCATAAAACATGTAGGTATCATCAATAAAGTAGCATGGAACATAAGAAATTATCGATACGTTGGAGACGTATCACTCCTCCAATTCCCCGTCCCGGCGGAGTGCCAGAACGGAGACTTCTGGCTCCCGCGACGGAGTTTCGCGATGTGGCGGCTCTCGGAGGGTTTCGGCGACTTCGACTTCCCGTGCGTTTTTAGGTCGAACCCGATAAGTAGTCCGAAGGGGGCGTCGGAGGCCAGCCGAGGGGGCCACACCATAGGGCCGCGCGGGCCCCCTAGGCCGCGCCGCCTTGTGTGGGGCCCTCGGGCCTCCACCTTACTTCTCCTTCTCGTTCAGGGAAAATAGGGCCTTCGCATAAATTCCGAGGATTTTCCGAAAGTTGGATTTCTGCACAAAAACGAGACACCGAGCAATTCTGCTGAAAACAGCGTTTGTCCGTGTTAGTTGTATCCAAAATACACAAATTAGAGGCAAAACAATAGCAAAAGTGTTCGGGAAAGTAGATACGTTTTGGACGTATCAGCAACCTAGATCATCCGACCGAGAAACCTCAAACTCCAAGTTTTTTATCAAACATGACAAATGAGCAAGATGGAAATGGCTTATAGATGAGTGTAGGCTTAGGTTTAGAGGAAACAAACTGTTAATGGTACATGATCACTCAAGTTTGCAAGAGATGAGCAAATAAGGCCAAACTAGAGTGATTTCCCATAAGAACATGGAGTTGTCAAATAAAAGGCGATAAGATCCAAATAACTCCAACTCTTCTCAAAGAAGAGTGTGGTGGCCTAGGCCACCATATATGAGTGTTATGGCATGGCACCGCGAAGATATATCTTGGGCCCAAAACCACTACTCATCATTGAAGCTCACATATCATTATATGATATAAAGAGAATGATTTTATTTAATGTTGGCATTATGGGGGGAGGGATAGCTCAATAGTTTAAACCGCACTCCCCCTATTTCCATGCCCACATCTAAACCAAATAAAGTTTTGAGACAAAGGTGTGTTTGCAAGATGGTCAAGCTATACTCCTTGAATCAATGATATTTAGCTCATTCCTCAAATAAGAGAACCTTGCTTCATCAAGAGGCTTCGTGAATATGTCGGCAAGTTGATCTTTGGTAGGAACATAGATGAGCTCAATATCACCACGGGCAACATGATCCCTAATGAAGTGATTCCGGATCTCAATATGCTTCGTTCTTGAATGTTGCACCGGATTATAGGCAATCTTGATAGCACTTTCATTGTCACATAATAGAGGCACTTTGTCACAAATGACACCGTATTCCTTTAAAGTTTGCCTCATCCATAACAATTGAGTGCATCCACTTGCGGCGGCAACATATTCGGCTTCGGCGGTGGAGAGAGATATACAATTTTGCTTCTTAGAAGACCAACACACCAAGGACCTACCAAGGAATTGGCAAGCCCCGGAAGTTGATTTCCTATCATCCTTGTCACCCGCCCAATCCGCATCGGTATATCCATTGAGAATAAAGCTTGAGCCTTTGGGGTACCAAATACCATATCTTGGGGTATCAACCAAATATCTAAAGATTCTTTTGAGAGCCATCATGTGGCTCTCCTTAGGAGAAGCTTGATACCTTGCACACACACCAACACTCAACACTATGTCCGGTCTAGATGCACAAAGGTAAAGCAAGGATCCAATCATGGAGCGATATACCTTTTGATCCACCTCTTTACCATTGGGATCTAGTGCAAGATGACATTTGGTAACCATAGGAGTGGCCACACCCTTCAACTCGGTCATCTTGAACCTCTTGAGCATGTCTTGGAGATATTTTGCTTGATTGATGAAGGTTCCTTCTCTCAATTGCTTGATCTCAAAACCAAGGAAGAACTTCATCTCTCCCATCATAGACATCTCAAACCTATCGGTCATAAGCTTTGAAAATTCATCATTGAAAGCTTTGTTAGTAGAGCCAAAGATAATATCATCAACATATAATTGGCAAACGAAAAGCTCCCCATTAACCCTCTTAGTAAAAAGAGTGGGATCGATTAGCCCAACATCAAACCCACGGTCTACCAACAATTCTTTAAGGTGCTCGTACCAAGCTCTAGGAGCTTGTTTGAGACCATAAAGTGCTTTATCAAGCTTGTAGACATGGTTAGGAAAGTTGAGATCCTCAAACCCCGGGGGTTGCTTAACATAAACCTCTTCATGCAAAGGACCATTAAGAAATGCACTTTTAACATCCATTTGTTGTAACTTAAAGTTATGATGCGATGCATAAGCAAGAAGGATACGGATGGACTCAAGACGAGCCACGGGAGCATAGGTCTCTCCAAAGTCAATTCCTTCAACTTGAGAGAAACCTTGAGCCACCAATCTTGCCTTGTTCCTCACAATATTTCCAAACTCATCTTGCTTGTTCTTGAATATCCACTTAGTGCCTATAACATTGCGGCACTCCTTTGGCTTCTCTACTAAGGTCCACACTTTGTTGCGCTTGAAGTTGTTGAGTTCCTCATGCATGGCTTCCACCCAATCCGAATCTTCAAGGGCTTCAAATACTTTCTTGGGTTCCACAACGGAGATATAAGCATGATGATTGCTAAAGTTAGCCAATTGCCTTCTTGTGGAGACCTTTGCTCGAACATCACCAAGGACCTTGTCATGAGTGTGTCCACGAATTTCAAGGGTCCTATCTCTTCTTGCTAGACGACGGGCCTCGATCTCCTCCTTGGTTCTTTTAGGCCTTGGAGGTGTCACTTGATCAACTTGATCATTTGGGTCCCCGTCTTGACCTTCAATTGGAGCTTCCTCAATTTCTTGAGAATGCTCAACCTCATGTGCTTGATCTTGGACAATATTTGGTGAAGTGCAAACATCAAATGGATACTCATCGGAGCCATCATGAATCCTTGGTTGATCTTGTCCTTGATCTTGTACATGAGAGGGAGGGTTTTCTTCTTGTTCTTGGGTTGGTGCATCATTAGCTTCAATAGATGGGGTTTGTTGATGTTGAGAGGATGAGGGCTCCACCGTGGTAGAGCATAGTTCTTCCCGAGACGCCACACCGTGTCCCTCAATGGGGCGGAAAAATCCCACACCCATTCTTACTATGGCATCTTGAGGTATTTCATCACCTGCACATACATCAACTTGCCCCACTTGGGAGCCATCATTTTCTTCGAACCTCACACTACAAGATTCGATGATAATCCCGGAGGCTATATCAAAGATTCTATAAGTGTGAGATTCGGCACCGTAACCAACAAATATACCCTCCAAAGCTTTAGGAGCAAATTTAGACAAACAAACTCCTTTGATTTTGTAGAAACACTTACAACCGAACACCTTGAAGTATGAGATATTAGGCTTGTTGCCGGTGAGTATTTCATATGGAGTCTTGTTCAATCCCTTGCGGAGATAGAGCCGGTTAGAAGAGTGACAAGCGGTGGAGATGGCTTCGGCCCAAAAGTTATAGCGGGATTTATACTCCGCCATCATAGATCTTGCCATATCCATAAGAGTCCGGTTCTTCCTCTCCGCAACACCATTTTGTTGAGGGGTGTAAGCAGCGGAATATTGATGACGAATCCCCTCATCACTAAGAAAATCATTGAGTGTGTAGTTCTTGAACTCGGAGCCGTTGTCACTTCTTATTGCCATAATGAGGAGGTTGTGTTGGCGTTGCACCTCGGTGGCAAAGTCAATGAATATTTGTTGAGTCTCATCTTTCGTCTTGAGAAAGTAGACCCAAGTGTATCTTGAGTAATCATCAACAATCACCAAGCAATGTTTCTTCGCACCAAGACTTGCATGAGTCACGGGACCAAAGAGATCCACATGAAGGAGCTCCAAGATCCTCTTGGAAGAGATGATAGTCTTGCTTGGATGCGGAGAGTCATGCATTTTGCCTTCAACACAAGCCCTACAAACACGATCTTTGGCAAAAGAAACATTTTCCATTAGTCCCACAATATGGTTCCCCTTGTGAAGACTTTGCAAAGTTCTCATGTTGACATGGGCTAGGCGGCGATGCCACAACCAACCCACATCCGCCTTTCCGAATAGGCACATCGCACTTGAAGTGGTGGTCCCCGAAAAGTCCACCACATACAAGTTATGTTCGCGATACCCAACGAAAGCGACTTTTAGAGTCTTGCTCCACAAGAGGACCACAATATCATTATCAATAAAGACGGCGAAACCCATCTTGCCAAGGGCGGAAACGGAAAGCAAATTGTAACCAAGGGTTTTGACAAGCATGACATCCACAAGTGTTATGTTGTGTGCAACCACAACCTTGCCAAAACCCAATACCTCGGATGTAGAATTATCGCCAAAGGAGACGGTGATATTGTTTATGTTGGGCCTCAACTCCTTGACGAGGTTCTTGCCGCCGGTCATATGACTTGTACATCCACTATCAAGTACCCATTTTGAACCTCCGGCGGCATAGTCCTACATGAGATCAATTCTTGGATTTAGGTACCCATTTCTCAATGGGTCCTCTTTTGTTAGCAACAAGGGTCTTTGGGACCCAAATAGACCAAGCAACATAACCATCATATGGGCCAACATATTTAGCATACACATCACCATAATAATCTCTAAATAGAACATAGTGAGGGTTAGCATTTCCCGCATTATCATCATTAATGGTGTTGCCCTTAGGGGCTTCACCATTGGTGATAGCTTTCTTCTTCTCTTGTGCGGGCTTGGCCTTTTGCTTGTTTGCCTTCTTCGCCTTGGCATTGTAACCTAGGCCCTCCTTCCCATTGTTTGATCTTTGCTTACTCAAAAGATCATCCAAAGAAAGTTTATTTTGGGGAGAGGAGGCCTTAGCAAGTTCATCCTTCAACCTAGCATTTTCCTCAATAATATTTGCATGATCACAAGAAGGGGTAGAGGAACTAGGCACATCATATGAAGCAAGCCTAATTTGAAGTTGCTCATTTGACTTGGATAGGAGAGAGTATTCACTCTTCAAAGCTTTGTGAGCTTTGTCTAGTTCATCTAGATCCTTCACAAGTTTCTCATGATCAACACCAAATTGGGCCATTTCCTTTTTAAGCAATTTAGTCTTAGCCCTAGCATGATCTCTAGCTTTAGTGAGCTTGTTAATTTCATCTTGAGGTTCTTCAAGATTTTCTAGCCTCTCCTCAAGAGAAGCTATAGTTTCTTGACTTTCCTCAAGAGCATTTTTAAGAGCATGGATTTCAAGAGAGTCTTCTCTCTCTATTTGACCCTTTTTCTCAAGCATATCATTTTGTTGAGCTAAACGAGCCATGAGATTTGAAACATGCTTTTTGTTGATACCTTGTAGGTTAAACATGAATTCATCAAATTCTAGCATTTCTTGTTTCACTTTTAGACTAGCATCATCAACCCCTAGATCACTTGATATGTTAGGCATAGAGGGGCTAGGAGATGATACCTCGGAGGATTTGGCCATGAGACAACTTTCTTCCTCCACATGAATGATCTCATTGGGGGATTCACTTGGTGATGAAGAGTTAGTGGAGAGGGAGGCAAGAGCGACCAATCCATTAGAGGTTGCATCTTCTTCATCATCAACATCATCATCTCCGGAGGAATATTCTTCTTGAGTTGATAGCACAATAGATGTGTCCAAGGAGGACGTTGCCATGAAGCAATGTGCATTCTTGATATGAGGATTCTCATTGGGGGATTCAAAGAGAGATGAAGAGGGAATGTTGGTAGTGACAATGGCGGCCACTTCCTTTGAGCTTTCTCCTTCATCATCACTAGAGCTTACAACTTCATCGGAAGAATATTCTTCCCTAGTCACTAGCACAACTCTTGGGGGCCTCTTGCCCTTCTTGGTCTTGTTGTTGTAGAACTTCTTGTTGGGGGCTGATGGCGTGTAACTCACACGTTCGTTGGGAACCACAAGAGGAAGGTATGATGCGCACAGTAGCAAGTTTTCCCTCGAAAGAAACCAAGGTTTAATCACCAGGAGGAGCCAAGAAGCACGTTGAAGGTTGATGGTCGCGAAATGTGATGCGGCGCAACACCAGGGATTCCGGCGCCAGGAACCTGCACAACACAACCAAAGTACTTTGCCCCAACGAACAGTGAGGTTGTCAATCTCACCGCTTGCTGTAACAAAGGATTAAACGTATCGAGTGGAAGATGTTTGCAAAGAAAACAGTAAAACAAGTAGATTGTATGCTATGTAAAGAATAGGACCGGGGTCCACAGTTCACTAGAGGTGTCTCTCCCATAAGATAAAAGCATGTTGGGTGAACAAATTACAGTCGGGCAATTGACAAATAGAGAAAGGCATAACAATGCATATACATGACATGGTAAATATAGTGAGATTTAATCCGGGCATTACGACAAAGTACATAGACCGCCATCCAACCGCATCTATGCCTAAAAAGTCCACCTTCAGTTATCATCCGAACCCCTCCGGTATTAAGTTGCAAAGCAACAGACAATTGCATTAAGTATGGTGCGTAATGTAATCAACAACTACATCCTTAGACATAGCATCAATGTTTTATCCCTAGTGGCAACAGCACATCACAACCTTAGAACCTACTGTCACGATCCCAGATTCAATGAAGGCATGAACCCACTATCGAGCATAAATACCCCCTCTTGGAGTTAAGAGCAAAAACTTGGCCAGAGCCTCTACTAATAACGGAGAGCATGCAAGATCATAAACAACACATAAACAATAGATTGATAATCACCATAATCATAGTACTCTCTATCCATCGGATCCCGACAAACACAACATATAGTATTACAGATAGATGATCTTGATCATGTTAGGCAGCTCACAAGATCCAACAATGAAGCACAACAAGGAGAAGACGACCATCTAGCTACTGCTATGGACCCATGGTCCAGGGGTGAACTACTCACTCATCACTCCGGAGGCGACCATGGCGGTGTAGAGTCCTCTGGGAGATGAATCCCCTCTCCGGCAGGGTGCCGGAGGCGATCTCCGAATCCCCGAGATGGGATTCGCGGCGGCGGCGTCTGTGGAAGGTTTCCGTATCGTGGCTCTCGGTACTGGGGGTTTCGCGACGGAAGCTTTAAGTAGGCGGAGGGTCAACGCGGGGGCCACACGAGGGGCCCAGGGGGCAGGTCGGCGCGGCCAAGGCCTGGGCCGCGCCGGCCTCCCTCTGGCCGCCTCGTGGCCCCATTCGTTAGGTCTTCGGTCTTCGGAAGCTTCGTGCAAAAATAGGACCCTGGGCGAAAGTTTCGTCCAATTCCGAGAATATTTCTTTACTAGGATTTCTGAAACCAAAAACAGCAGAAAACAACTGGCTCTTCGGCATCTTGTTAATAGGTTAGTTCCAGAAAATGCATAAATATGACATATAATGTGCATAAAACATGTAGGTATCATCAATAAAGTAGCATGGAACATAAGAAATTATCGATACGTTGGAGACGTATCAGCATCCCCAAGCTTAGTTCTGCTCGTCCCGAGCAGGTAAAACGATAACAAAGATAATTTCTGAAGTGACATGCCATCATAATCTTGATCATACTATTTGTAAACATATGTAATGAATGCAGCGATCAAAACAAAGGTAATGACATGAGTAAACAACTGAATCATAAAGCAAAGACTTTTCATGAATAGTACTTCAAGACAAGCATCAATAAGTCTTGCATAAGAGTTAACTCATAAAGCAATAAATCAAAGTAAAGGTGTTGAAGCAACACATAGGAAGATTAAGTTTCAGCGGTTGCTTTCAACTTATAACATGTATATCTCATGGATATTGTCAACATAAAGTAATATAATAAGTGTAATATGCAAGTATGTAGGAATCAATGCACAGTTCACACAAGTGTTTGCTTCTTAAGGTGGAAGGAGATAGGTAAACTGACTCAACAATAAAAGTAAAAGAAAGGTCCTTCAAAGAGGAAAGCATCGATTGCTGTATTTGTGCTAGAGCTTTTATTTTGAAAACATGAAACAATTTTGTCAACGGTAGTAATAAAGCATATGAGTTATGAAAATTATATCTTACAAGTTGCAAGCCTCACGCATAGTATACTAATAGTGCCCGCACCTCGTCCTACTTAACTTGGACTACCGGGTCTTCGCATGCCATGTTTCAACCAAGTGTCACAAAGGGGTACCTCCATGCCGCCTGTACAAAGGTCTAAGGAGAATGCTCGCATTTCGGATTTCTCGCTTTTGATTATTCTCAACTTAGACATCCATACCGGGACAACATGGACAACAGATAATGGACTCCTTTTAAATGCATAAGCATGTAGCAAAGTTATTATTCTCATATGAGATTGAGGATATATGTCCAAAACTGAAACTTCCACCATGGTTCATGGCTTTAGTTAGCGGCCCAATGTTCTTCTCTAACAATTTTGCATGCTCCAACCACTAAAATGATAGACCTTCAGACAAGACGGACATGCATAGCAACTCACATGATATTCAACAATAGTTGATGGCGTTCCCCAGAAGCATGGTTATCGCACAACAAGCAACTTAATAAAATATAAAGTGCATAAGTACATATTCAATACTACGATAGTTTTTAAGGCTATTTTGTCCCATGAGCTATATATTGCAAAGGTGAATGATGGAATTTTAAAGGTAGCACTCAAGCAATTTACTTTGGAATGGCGGAGAAATACCATGTAGTAGGTAGGTATGGTGGACACAAATGGCATAGTGGTTGGCTCAAGGATTTTGGATGCATGAGAAGTATTCCCTCTCGATACAAGGTTTAGGCTAGCAAGGTTATTTGAAGCAAACTCAAGGATGAACAAGTGCAGCAAAACTCACATAAAAGACATATTGTAAACATTATAAGACTCTACACTGTCTTCCTTGTTGTTCAAAACTCAATACTAGATATTATCTAGACCTTAGAGAGACCAAATATGCAAATCAAATTTTAGCAAGCTCTATGTATTTCTTCATTAATGGGTGCAAAGCATATGATGCAAGAGCTTAAACATGAGCACAACAATTGCCAAGTATCACATTATCCAAGACATTTTAGAATTACTACATGTAGCATTTTCCAATTCCAACCATATAACAATTTAACGAAGAAGAAACTTCGCCTTGAACATTATGAGTAAAGCCTAAGGACACATGTGTCCATATGCAACAGCGGAGCGTGTCTCTCTCCCACAAAGTGAATGCTAGGATCCATCTTATTCAAACAAAAACAAAAACGAAAACAAACCGACGCTCCAAGTAAAGAACACAAGATGTGATTGAATAAAAATATAGTTTCAGGGGAGGAACCTGATGATGTTGTCGATGAAGAAGGGGATGCCTTGGGCCTCCCCAAGCTTAGACGCTTGAGTCTTCTTAGAATATGCAGGGGTGAACCACGGGGGCATCCCCAAGCTTAGAGCTTTCACTCCTCTTGATCATAGTATATCATTCTCCTCTCTTGACCCTTGAAAACTTCCTTCACACCAAACTTCAAGCAAACTCATTAGAGGGTTAGTGCACAATTAATAATTCACACATTCAGAGGTGACACAATCATTATTTTCACTTCTGGACATTGCATAATGCTACTGGACATTAGTGGATCAAAGAAATAAATCCAACATAGCAAAAGAGGCAATGCGAAATAAAAGGCAGAATCTGTCAAAAACAGAACAGTCCGTAAAGACGAATTTAGAAATGGCACCAGACTTGCTCAAATGGAAAAACTCAAAACTAATGAAAGTTGCGTACATATCTGAGGATCACGATCGTAAATTGGCAGATTTTTTCGAATTTTCTACAGAGAATTGTGCCCAGATTCGTGACAGACAGCAATGCTGTTTCTGCGCAGCAATCCCAAATATAACATCAACTTTGACATAGAAACTTTACTTGGCACAAAAACATGATAAGGAGAGGTTGCTACAGTAGTAAACAACTTCCAAGACTCAACAAAACAAAAAATTGCTGTAGGTAAAAACATGGGTTGTCTCCCATAAGCGCTTTTCTTTAACGCCTTTCAGCTAGGCGCAGAAAGTGCAAATCAAGTATTATCGAGAGTAGAAGCATCAACATCATAGCTTGTTCTAATAATAGAATCAAAAGGCAACTTCATTCTATTTCTAGGGAAGTGTTCCATACCTTTCTTGAGAGGAAATTGGTATTTAATATTACCTTTCCTCATATCAATAACAGCACCAACAGTTCGAAGAAAAGGTCTTCCCAACACAATTGGACAAGATGCATTGCATTCGATGTCCAAGACAACAAAATCAACGGGGACAAGGTTATTGTTAACCGTAATATGCACATTATCAATCATCCCCAAAGGTTTCTTTTTAACATTATCGGCAAGATTAACATCCAAATAACAATTCTTCAATGGTGGCAAGTCAAGCATGTCATAAATCTTTTTAGGCATAACAGAAATACTTGCACCAAGATCACATAAAGCATTACATTCAAAGTCATTGAATTTCATTTTAATGATGGGCTCCCAACCATCTTCTAACTTTCTAGGAATAGAAGTTTCAAGTTTTAGTTTCTCTTCTCTAGCTTTTATGAGAGCATTTGTAATATGTTTTGTAAAGGCTAAATTTATAGCACTAGCATTAGGACTTTTAGCAAGTTTTTGTAAGAACTTTATAACTTCAGAGATGTGGCAATCATCAAAATCTAAATCATTATGAGCTACAGCAATGGGATCATTATTCCCAAGGTTGGAAAAAATTTCAGCAGTTTTATCACAAGCAGTTTCAGCAGTTTTAGCAATTTCAGGCAGTTTTGTTCGCTTTGCACTAGGAGTAGAAACATTGCCAACACCAATTATTTTACCATTGATAGTAGGAGGTGCAGCAACATGTGAAGAATTAGCATTACTAGTGGTGGTAATAGTCCAAACTTTAGCTACATTATTCTCTTTAGCTAGTTTTTCATTTTCTTCTCTATCCCACCTAGCACGTAGTTCAGCCATTAATCTTATATTCTCATTAATTCTAACTTGGATGGCATTTGCTGTAGTAGTAATCTTATTATCAATATCATTATTAGGCATAACTTTCAATTTTAAAAGATTAACATCGAGGCAAGCCTATCAACTCTAGAAGCAATAGTATCAATTTTATCAAGCTTTTCCTCAACAGATTTGTTAAAAGCAGTTTGTGTACTAATAAATTCTTTAAGCATGGCTTCAAGACCAGAGGGTACACTCCTATTATTATTGTAAGAATTCCCATAAGAATTACCATAACCATTACCATTAGCAGAAGGATATGGCCTATAATTATTACCAGAGTTGTTCCTATAAGCATTGTTGTTGAAATTATTGTTTTTAATGAAATTCACATCAACATTTTCTTCTTGAGCAACCAATGAAGCTAAAGGAACATTATTTGGATCAACATTAGATCTACCATTCACAAGCATAGACATAATCACATCAATCTTATCACTCAAGGAAGAGGTTTCTTCAACAGAATTTACCTTCTTACCTTGTGGAGCTCTTTCCGTGTGCCATTCAGAGTAATTTATCATCATATCATCAAGAAGTTTTGTAGCCGCCCCCAATGTGATGGACATAAAGGTACCTCCAGCAGCTGAATCCAATAAATTCCGCGAAGAAAAATTTAGTCCTGCATAGAAGGTTTGGATGATCATCCAAGTAGTCAGTCCATGGGTTGGGCAATTCTTTACCAAAGTTTTCATTCTCTCCCAAGCTTGAGCAACATGTTCAGTATCTAATTGCTTAAAATTCATTATGCTACTTCTCAAAGATATAATTTTAGCGGGAGGATAATATCTACCAATAAAAGCATCCTTGCATTTAGTCCATGAATCAATACTATTCTTAGGCAAAGATAGCAACCATCTTTAGCTCTTCCTCTTAATGAGAAAGGAAATACTTTCAATTTAATAATATCACCATCTACATCTTTATACTTTTGCATTTCACAAAGTTCAACAAAATTATTGAGATGGGCAGCAGCATCATCAGAACTAGCACCAGAAAATTGTTCTCTCATAACCAAATTTAGTAAAGCAGGTTTAATTTCAAAGAATTCTGCTGTAGTAGCAGGTGGAGCAATAGGTGTGCATAGGAAATCATTATTATTTGCATTTGTGAAGTCACACAACTTAGTATTTTCAGGGGTATTCATTTTAGCAACATAAATAAAACAAACTAGATAAAGTAAATGCAAGTAACTAATTTTTTTGTGTTTTTGATATAGAGAGCAAGACAGTAAATAAAGTAAAACTAGCAACTAATTTTTTTGTGTTTTGATTTAGTGCAGCAAACAAAGTAGTAAATAAAATAAAGCAAGACAAAAACAAAGTAAAGAGATTGAGAAGTGGAGACTCCCCTTGCAGCGTGTCTTGATCTCCCGGCAACGGCGCCAGAAAAAGAGCTTGATGGCGTGTAACTCACACGTTCGTTGGGAACCCCAAGAGGAAGGTATGATGCGCACGTAGCAAGTTTTCCCTCAGAAAGAAACCAAGGTTTAATCGAACCAGGAGGAGCCAAGAAGCACGTTGAAGGTTGATGGTCGCGAAATGTGATGCGGCGCAACACCAGGGATTCCGGCGCCAACGCGGAACCTGCACAACACAACCAAAGTACTTTGCCCCAACGAAAGTGAGGTTGTCAATCTCACCGGCTTGCTGTAACAAAGGATTAAACGTATCGAGTGGAAGATGTTTGCAAAGAAAACAGTAAAACAAGTAGATTGTATGCTATGTAAAGAATAGGACCGGGGTCCACATTTCACTAGAGGTGTCTCTCCCATAAGATAAAAGCATGTTGGGTGAACAAATTACAGTCGGGCAATTGACAAATAGAGAAAGGCATAACAATGCATATACATGACATGGTAAATATAGTGAGATTTAATCCGGGCATTACGACAAAGTACATAGACCGCCATCCAACTGCATCTATGCCTAAAAAGTCCACCTTCAGGTTATCATCCGAACCCCTCCAGGTATTAAGTTGCAAAGCAACAGACAATTGCATTAAGTATGGTGCGTAATGTAATCAACAACTACATCCTTAGACACAGCATCAATGTTTTATCCCTAGTGGCAACAGCACATCACAACCTTAGAACCTACTGTCACGATCCCAGATTCAATGAAGGCATGAACCCACTATCGAGCATAAATACCCCCTCTTGGAGTTAAGAGCAAAAACTTGGCCAGAGCCTCTACTAATAACGGAGAGCATGCAAGATCATAAACAACACATAAACAATAGATTGATAATCACCATAATCATAGTACTCTCTATCCATCGGATCCCGACAAACACAACATATAGTATTACAGATAGATGATCTTGATCATGTTAGGCAGCTCACAAGATCCAACAATGAAGCACAACAAGGAGAAGACGACCATCTAGCTACTGCTATGGACCCATGGTCCAGGGGTGAACTACTCACTCATCACTCCGGAGACCATGGCGGTGTAGAGTCCTCCGGGAGATGAATCCCCTCTCCGGCAGGGTGCCGGAGGCGATCTCCAAATCCCCGAGATGGGATTCGCGGCGGCGGCGTCTCTGTAAGGTTTTCCGTATCGTGGCTCTCGCGGGGTTTCGCGACGGCCTTTAGGCGGAGGGTCAACGCGGGGCCACACGAGGGCCCAGGGGCAGGTCGGCGCGGCCAAGGCCGGGCCGGCCGCCTCCTCTGGCGCCTCGTGGCCCCAATTCGTTAGGTCTTCGGTCTTTTGGAAGCTTCGTGCAAAAATAGGACCCTGGGCGAAAGTTTCGTCCAATTCCGAGAATATTTCTTTACTAGGATTTCTGAAACCAAAAACAGCAGAAAACAGCAACTGGCTCTTCGGCATCTTGTTAATAGGTTAGTTCAGAAAATGCATAAATATGACATATAATGTGCATAAAACATGTAGGTATCATCAATAAAGTAGCATGGAACATAAGAAATTATCGATACGTTGGAGACGTATCAGGGGCTTTTGAATACTTGCCATTTGATTCTTTGCTCTTGTCCTTGGGAATGAGCCTTCCATTATGAAGCTCTCTATTCTCATAGGGGCATTCGGCAATGAAGTGGCGCTTGTCATCACAATTGTAGCATGATCTTGTCTTTGGACCAAAGCTAGTGAACCCACTCTTGTGGTTTCTCTTGATGTTGTCTTCCTTGGCCTTGGAGGGATCAACCCAAAATGACTTTGCATGGAAGGCCATGTGATCATGATAGTGGCATTCCAAATCTTCCGGATAGGACATACTCCAAGATGCCCTATATTGTTCTTGAGGGTACACTTCTTCAACGGGGTTGACCACCAAGGCAAGGTTGTTCCCTTTTGCCATACCAATGGCACGATTGCGAGAATCATGAGAGTTTTGCTCGAGCACCTTGAGGGCTTGCATCTCGTGCACGGCATCTTGAGATGAGAGAGAGGAATAGCATTCTCTCCCAACAAGGGTCTTGACATCAATGGGTACAAAAGGCATCATGCATTCAATGTACTTCTCCTTGATCCAAGAGTCATTGATGTGGGTGGCACCACTAAGCCGGAAGGCATCGGCAACGATGAGGAGTCTTCCATACATGACTTGATGATCTTCATCCGGTAGCCTCATGAATCCTTCGGCTTGATTCCGAAGAGCATTATACTTGTTCCTTCTCGTGCTATCACTTCCAATGCAACTAGCGGCCAAACCATCCCAAGCTTCCTTGGCGGTGGTGTAGTTCCGAACACGAGGAAGCTCTTGTGTCCCCACACTAGTTTGAATCATGTGCAAGGCGGTGTTGTTGAGTTGACTATCAACCGCTTCTCTTCTAGTCAACTTGTCGGGGTTGTAGGGCTTGAAGCCTTCCAAGATGATTCTCCAAAGTTCATTGGAGGCACTGCAAACATGAGAGCGAAACTCAAATTGCCAAGTATCGAAATTCTCAACGGAAAACTTAGGTGGGTCGCCTCGAATGTTCAAATGGGGATGTGGAACCGGTATATCGGGAGATTGAAAAGGTGGAGCTACTCGATTGTAGCTCTCACCTCCACTAGTTCCACTAGGAGATGCAATGGGAGATTTGATAGTGTTTAAGTTATCACCTTCCACGGGTTTGGTAGAGGAGGGTAGTGCCGAAGCACCTCCCTCTTCTAACACACCCGTGTCCTCTATGGCGGGAGCCCTAGGAGGGACCGGAGTCAAAAGCTCGGAAATCAATTTTCTCATGCTTTCCATTTGAGCGTCCATGGAGGATCTCAACGAATTGATTTCCTCCATGATGACCAACTTATCGGACTCTTCCAAAGGCGTCTCGTCCGGCATACTCTTAGGCGGTTAAGCCCGAAATAAGAGCCGAGGCTCTGATACCAATTGAAAGGATCGTATGCCGCACCTAGAGGGGGGTGAATAGGTGCTAACCAATTTTTAGTTCTTTTTCAATTTAGGTTTGACACAAAGGTAAATTCTCTAGATATGCAACTAAGTGAATTTACCTATATGACAAGGTTATCAACTAAGCAAGATATAGCTACGCAATATATAGGAGATAGAGTGGGATAGAGGTAACCGAGAGTGTAGCACGCGTTGACACGGAGATGATTCCCGTAGTTCCCTTCCTTTGCAAGAAGGTACGTCTACGTTTGGAGGAGTGTGGTTGCTACGCAAGCCAAACCAACAGCCACGAAGGCTTCACTCAGATCTCCTGTGAGCAACGCCACGAAGGCCTAGCCCACTTCCACTAAGGGATTTCCTCGAGGCGGAAACCGGGCCTTTACAAGGTTCTTGGGGCACACATCCACAACTGAATTGGAGGCTCCCAAATCTGTAACAATACAACAATCAACAACAACACATCAACACAAATCAACTAGGGAACCAAATAGGAACACTAGCATGAGATCCCTCAAACAAATGAGGGGGAAATGAAAAACGCTTTGGTGAGGATGTAGATCGGTGGCTTCTCCTTCGAATCTCCAAAGATCAAGAGATTTGGTTGGGGGAGGAAGGAGATCTTGCAAATCTTGAGTTTCTTGAGGTGGCTCTAATGGTGGTGTAGCTTGGCAGAATTCTTGAGCAATGATTGAGCAAAGGGGTAAGGAAGAAGAAGAGGGGTATAAATACCCCTCCCCAAAATCCAACCGTTGGGCCTTCCAGGGGCCGGATAATCCGGCCTAAGTTAGGGCCGGATAATCCGCCCCCGGATAATCCGGCCACAGGTACAAAACTATGACAATGTCCGGCCAAATGTCCGGCCCCATGCCAGAGCCACTTTTCTTCAGGTCCTTAGCCATTTTCGAGGGGCCCGGATATTCTTGAAATGTCCGGCCCGGATAATCCGGCCCTGGGACAAAACCAGGACAATATCCGGGCAAATGTCCGGCCCCTATACTGAGCTGATTTCCCTCGTCCCGCAGAAATCTGGGGGCCGGATATTTTGGAAATATCCGGCCCGGATTATCCGGCCTGATGAACTTTTTCTGATTTTCTTTGACAGCACAGACCACATCCAACACACACACAATTGTATCTATACAATCCCTGTACCACTTAACCAAACATTAGTATATCACGTACATTGACATCAAACACTCAAAACATAATATGAGAGATGTTCTTTCACCGACACATGGACTACAAGAAATACCTATAGAGTATTACTACATATAAACTCAATAAAAATAGTAGTCCATAAGGATTGTCATTAATTATCAAAACACACTTAGGGGCTTAGGGCCAATGTACCCTTACAACCGGCCCGTCCAAAATACTGGTGGTGCGACCAACTAACACTAGTTGCATGGGCTAACTGGCCATCCTAATAGTATATTTTACAGCATGCCCACAATCTCTTGGTCGGTGGTTTGGCCCATTTGACCACGCCACTAGCCCACACGTCCCACACCCACAACCATTACAACATGTCACCAATAACCCCAACAACCCATTGATCCACTCCTCTCCCCTCCTCCTCCACCATGCCCCTGACCCGTTGTCCTCTCCTCTGCCACCCATCCTCCACGCAACGCCATCACTGCCCATCATTGACCCATTTTTTGCGAGCCCATATATTGCCTCGTTGACCATTGTTGCACAAAACACAAACAACATTGTTAGCCTACATAACATTGAATTAGGCATGTAGGCCCCATTGAAGAAGTATGTGGCATTGAACAGTGGCTCCCTAAAGCTCTATCGCTACCGCATCCGCGTCCATCCCCCAATCCCTGGCCCGCGACTTTGTCCCTAGCATATGGCGGCGCCATCTACTCCCTTTCTTCCATTCGCGGCCGTTGTCGGTGCCCCCCGGTCCCCAATATTCAGATAGGCTCGGCGGCAGCCCGCCCCTTCGTTGTATCCCACAGGGCTAGCACTGCCATCGCCTCGTCCCCACCCCGCCTCACATTGTGCCGACGGCACCCCTGCCCTCCACCGACTTGCAATCGGCTATCGCCCATTGCCTCCCGCTTAACAGGTGCCCCTGCTTATTTTTTTCATCAAATTCTAGCATTTCTTGTTTCACTTTTAGACTAGCATCATCAACCCCTAGATCACTTGATATGTTAGGCATAGAGGGGCTAGGAGATGATACCTCGGAGGATTTGGCCATGAGACAACTTTCTTCCTCCACATGAATGATCTCATTGGGGGATTCACTTGGTGATGAAGAGTTAGTGGAGAGGGAGGCAAGAGCGACCAATCCATTAGAGGTTGCATCTTCTTCATCATCAACATCATCATCTCCGGAGGAATATTCTTCTTGAGTTGATAGCACAATAGATGTGTCCAAGGAGGACGTTGCCATGAAGCAATGTGCATTCTTGATATGAGGATTCTCATTGGGGGATTCAAAGAGAGATGAAGAGGGAATGTTGGTAGTGACAATGGCGGCCACTTCCTTTGAGCTTTCTCCTTCATCATCACTAGAGCTTACAACTTCATCGGAAGAATATTCTTCCCTAGTCACTAGCACAACTCTTGGGGGCCTCTTGCCCTTCTTGGACTTGTTGTTGTAGAACTTCTTGTTGGGGGCTTTTGAATACTTGCCCTTTGATTCTTTGCTCTTGTCCTTGGGAATGAGCCTTCCATTATGAAGCTCTCTATTCTCATAGGGGCATTCGGCAATGAAGTGGCGCTTGTCATCACAATTGTAGCATGATCTTGTCTTTGGACCAAAGCTAGTGAACCCACTCTTGTGGTTTCTCTTGATGTTGTCTTCCTTGGCCTTGGAGGGATCAACCCAAAATGACTTTGCATGGAAGGCCATGTGATCATGATAGTGGCATTCCAAATCTTCCGGATAGGACATACTCCAAGATGCCCTATATTGTTCTTGAGGGTACACTTCTTCAACGGGGTTGACCACCAAGGCAAGGTTGTTCCCTTTTGCCATACCAATGGCACGATTGCGAGAATCATGAGAGTTTTGCTCGAGCACCTTGAGGGCTTGCATCTCGTGCACGGCATCTTGAGATGAGAGAGAGGAATAGCATTCTCTCCCAACAAGGGTCTTGACATCAATGGGTACAAAAGGCATCATGCATTCAATGTACTTCTCCTTGATCCAAGAGTCATTGATGTGGGTGGCACCACTAAGCCGGAAGGCATCGGCAACGATGAGGAGTCTTCCATACATGACTTGATGATCTTCATCCGGTAGCCTCATGAATCCTTCGGCTTGATTCCGAAGAGCATTATACTTGTTCCTTCTCGTGCTCTCACTTCCAATGCAACTAGCGGCCAAACCATCCCAAGCTTCCTTGGCGGTGGTGTAGTTCCGAACACGAGGAAGCTCTTGTGTCCCCACACTAGTTTGAATCATGTGCAAGGCGGTGTTGTTGAGTTGACTATCAACCGCTTCTCTTCTAGTCAACTTGTCGGGGTTGTAGGGCTTGAAGCCTTCCAAGATGATTCTCCAAAGTTCATTGGAGGCACTGCAAACATGAGAGCGAAACTCAAATTGCCAAGTATCGAAATTCTCAACGGAAAACTTAGGTGGGTCGCCCCGAATGTTCAAATGGGGATGTGGAACCGGTATATCGGGAGATTGAAAAGGTGGAGCTACTCGATTGTAGCTCTCACCTCCACTAGTTCCACTAGGAGATGCAATGGGAGATTTGATAGTGTTTAAGTTATCACCTTCCACGGGTTTGGTAGAGGAGGGTAGTGCCGAAGCACCTCCCTCTTCTAACACACCCGTGTCCTCTATGGCGGGAGCCCTAGGAGGGACCGGAGTCAAAAGCTCGGAAATCAATTTTCTCATGCTTTCCATTTGAGCGTCCATGGAGGATCTCAACGAATTGATTTCCTCCATGATGACCAACTTATCGGACTCTTCCAAAGGCGTCTCGTCCGGCATACTCTTAGGCGGTTAAGCCCGAAATAAGAGCCGAGCTCTGATACCAATTGAAAGGATCGTATGCCGCACCTAGAGGGGGGGTGAATAGGTGCTAACCAATTTTTAGTTCTTTTTCAATTTAGGTTTGACACAAAGGTAAATTCTCTAGATATGCAACTAAGTGAATTTACCTATATGACAAGGTTATCAACTAAGCAAGATATAGCTACGCAATATATATAGGAGATAGAGTGGGATAGAGGTAACCGAGAGTGTAGCACGCGTTGACACGGAGATGATTCCCGTAGTTCCCTTCCTTTGCAAGAAGGTACGTCTACGTTTGGAGGAGTGTGGTTGCTACGCAAGCCAAACCAACAGCCACGAAGGCTTCACTCAGATCTCCTGTGAGCAACGCCACGAAGGCCTAGCCCACTTCCACTAAGGGATTTCCTCGAGGCGGAAACCGGGCCTTTACAAGGTTCTTGGGGCACACATCCACAACTGAATTGGAGGCTCCCAAATCTGTAACAATACAACAATCAACAACAACACATCAACACAAATCAACTAGGGAACCAAATAGGAACACTAGCATGAGATCCCTCAAACAAATGAGGGGGAAATGAAAAACGCTTCGGTGAGGATGTAGATCGGTGGCTTCTCCTTCGAATCTCCAAAGATCAAGAGATTTGGTTGGGGGAGGAAGGAGATCTTGCAAATCTTGAGTTTCTTGAGGTGGCTCTAATGGTGGTGTAGCTTGGCAGAATTCTTGAGCAATGATTGAGCAAAAGGGTAAGGAAGAAGAAGAGGGGTATAAATACCCCTCCCCAAAATCCAACCGTTGGGCCTTCCGGGGGGCCGGATAATCCGGCCTAAGTTAGGGCCGGATAATCCGCCCCGGATAATCCGGCCACAGTACAAAACTATGACAATGTCCGGCCAAATGTCCGGCCCATGCCGAGCCACTTTTCTTCAGGTCCTTAGCCATTTTCGAGGGGCCCGGATATTCTTGAAATGTCCGGCCCGGATAATCCGGCCCTGGGACAAAACCAGGACAATATCCGGGCAAATGTCCGCCCCCGAGCTGATTTCCCTCGGTCCTTAGCCGAAATCCTGGGGGGATATTTTGGAAATATCCGGCCCGGATTATCCGGCCTGATGAACTTTTTCTGATTTTCTTTGACAGTCCAGACCACATCCAACACACACACAATTGTATCTATACAATCCCTGTACCACTTAACCAAACATTAGTATATCACGTACATTGACATCAAACACTCAAAACATAATATGAGAGATGTTCTTTCACCGACACATGGACTACAAGAAATACCTATAGAGTATTACTACATATAAACTCAATAAAAATAGTAGTCCATAAGGATTGTCATTAATTATCAAAACACACTTAGGGGCTTAGGGCCAATGTACCCTTACAACCGGCCCGTCCAAAATACTGGTGGTGCGACCAACTAACACTAGTTGCATGGGCTAACTGGCCATCCTAATAGTATATTTTACAGCATGCCCACAATCTCCTGGTCGGTGGTTTGGCCCATTTGACCACGCCACTAGCCCACACGTCCCACACCCACAACCATTACAACATGTCACCAATAACCCCAACAACCCATTGATCCACTCCTCTCCCCTCCTCCTCCACCATGCCCCTGACCCGTTGTCCTCTCCTCTGCCACCCATCCTCCACGCAACGCCATCACTGCCCATCATTGACCCATTTTTTGCGAGCCCATATATTGCCTCGTTGACCATTGTTGCACAAAACACAAACAACATTGTTAGCCTACATAACATTGAATTAGGCATGTAGGCCCCATTGAAGAAGTATGTGGCATTGAACAGTGGCTCCCTAAAGCTCTATCGCTACCGCATCCGCGTCCATCCCCCAATCCCTGGCCCGCGACTTCGTCCCTAGCATATGGCGGCGCCATCTACTCCCTTTCTTCCATTCGCGGCCGTTGTCGGTGCCCCCCGGTCCCCAATATTCAGATAGGCTCGGCGGCAGCCCGCCCCTTCGTTGTATCCCACAGGGCTAGCAGTGCCATCGCCTCGTCCCCACCCCGCCTCACATTGTGCCAACGGCACCCCTGCCCTCCACCGACTTGCAATCGGCTATCACCCATAGAAGAGAGTGGCCCGGTCAAAAGCCATACATTGTCTGGTTTATGAGAAAAACTGATACAAAAAAAAACACATGCGAGGAGACTCGTCGTCTAGCCAACGCAACCACCAAACGCAACAAACACACTCCTCTAGCTCTCGGGCCACTGCGCGACTTACACCACCTAAAACTAACATGTTATGTGAACTCTTCATGACACCTGAAAAGCGAATTTGGAGCACAATGAGGCCTTGTTCGGTACTAGAGGTTTTGTGGGAATTAGTTTGGATAATTTTCTATATGACTGATTGCCTATTGGAGATGAAGAAAAATACACTTAAATTTAAGAAAAAAGTGAAGATTAAATTATCCCAACACACTAAAACCAAACATTCTTTGGTAAACAAATGAGAATTTCAGGTTTGAAGGAATAATCCCTACAAATCCCCATAAATACGTCTACCAAAAATGTGTTTTGCCTCGTCCAATCGTGGAATTCAGGGGTAAAATCGATTGTTTCCTTGATTTCACAACACAACTGGATGCTAAGCAATATATATTTTTTACTATATATATTTTTTATCCTAATTGCTTAAAAGCACAGCTGCTTAGAAGTTCTTTACCGTTGCTCTAAAGTTGCCTATGAGTGTTCTGAAGTTTCCTATATTATTTCAAATAATTGTCTACGTTATTTCGAAGTTGCCTATCGCTATTCTGATATTGCTTATTGTTGGTTTGAGGTTGTCTACTGTTGTCATAAAGTTGTCGACCTGGTGGGAAGTGGCATACCGATGTTGTGAAATTGCCCACCGTTGTTCCGAAGTTGCCTACCACAATTCAAAAGTGTCCTACTGTTGTTCAGAAGTTATTTACTGTTGTTCCCAAGTTTGCTACCGTTGACACAAAGTTGCCTACCGTTGTTGTGAAGTTGCCTAGCCACTACTGCGGATGTTTCCTACGAATGTTCAGAAATTGTCTACCGTTGTTGTGAGTTGTGTACCCATTATTCTGAAATTGTCTACGATGTTGTGAAGTTGCCTAGCCATCACCGGCGGGTTCAAGGTCTCCCACCAGATTCAAGGTCCTCTGGATGTCTTCCAGTGCACCTCCGCTGATGAGGTCTATACTTCCCCGCAAATGTAATACTAGAGTTCTCGGATGCCTATTAGGACTTCCCTAGACTTTCGGTGAAACATCAGATGTATATCGTTGTTGTAAAGTTTCCGTATCAATGTTGTGGAGATGCGAAATTGCTTTTAATTGTTCAAAAGTTGTCTACCGTTACTGCAAAGGTGCGTAATTTTGTTGGAAATTTTATTCTTGCAGCGTCGAAGTTGCCAATTTAACGAATTTGATTATTGTAGCATGCTACATCAAAGCTGCTTCTGAAAAAGTTTATCGAAACATACCCATATAGCATCTAATTTTGAAGACCTTGACATTACAAAGCTAACCGTGAAAACGAATCTTAATTTCAATGCTTATTTCAAAATTAACGACTTTTTGAATTTTTTTGTAACTCGTGTGCGGGACCTTAACCTCATGACATAACATACCCACGATGACGTTGCTCTTTGTGGGCGGGAAAAAGCAACCAGCCAGGGACGCTCCATGCATGTGCGACTTGCTATTTTTATACGTGCGGCCTTTCTTTTTTTGCTAGGGTATGCTCGATACGACAGTCAAGCGCAGCCGCGCTCACTAGACTAGACGCAGCCTATTTTTATTTTGTGAAGCCATGAGCTAAACCTTTTTTTAAGAGAAGAACTAATAAGCCATAATATTGGCGTAGACATTAGGCATGTTATTTTCGAGAGAATCCGACTATACACTTAACACACTCAAAGTGGACTAGACTTGTTTTATTTTTTTATTAAGAGGGCCTTCTCTTAAAAGCCCACCTGTTCACTCAAGGCGACGAGTATTTCTTTTCAGATCCAGCCCACTGAGCCATGAGATCGGAGGAGATAGCGGAGGGTGCTGTACGCCGACCTGGTCGGCGCGGACCAGGCGCCGCACACCCCCCAGGCGGGTTGTTGGGCCGGCCAAACATTCCCACTCTTTTTTTTGTTTTTTTTGCTTTTTCGTTTTTTCTGTTCTATTTTTCTTTTTACGTTTTTCAAAAACTGATTCTTTTTAGACCCAATTTTTTAAAAAGTATTTTAGTTTTTTCTGAAATTTAAATATTTTAAAAATTTGAACTTTTTCAGATTGGAACAAATTTCAAAATGAAACAAATTTTAAATTAGAACAAATTTTAAATTGGAAAAATCTAAAATTTATTATTTTTTATATATGAACAATTTTCGAATTTGAACTTTTTTTATACTTGAACAATTTTCGCATTTGAACAATTTTTATACTTGAACAATTTTCGAATTTGAATTTTCTCGAATATTTGAGATAAAACATTTTACATTTAAAAATATATTTAAATTTAAAAAACTAAATCTTAAGAACGAAAACAAAACAAAAAAAAGAAACAGAAAATGAAAAAAAAAACAGAAATAAAAAAATACAGAACAGAAAAAATGACTCTAAAAATGAAAACAGCCAACAGGCCCAACACCCGAACTGGGCCGACCTGTACCCCGCGCGGGGTGTGCGGCGCGCGCCGACCTGATCGGTGTATTGGAAATCCGGGAGATAGCACGTGACACCCGCGGGGCCGGCGGTGGCCAAGACAAAGGCTGGGCCCAGAGCAATAAACACCACCGGACCGTGGGCCCACCTTGCTCCAACCCCGGCTCCACTGGCAGCAAAGCGAAAGCATCACTACTGTTCATCACCCACGTGGCTGGCACCCACGCGCCGAGGCGACAGCCGTAAAGAATGAAGCGGTTTACAGGCACACCAGCCTACCCACAAGTCAACCTTCGCAAGAGCAGTCAACTGCACCTCCCCACGCCGCCATGTGGGCCACACCACGTGGTACGCGCACGCCGGTGGTGCCACTGCCACCGACCGCCGGGCCCCACCTAGCGAAGCCCTTCATTTGCGGGACACGGACCCGCCTGGTCTCCGGCACCCTACATCGCATCTCATCGCCACATCTCGGCTAAACTCTTCTAACCCACTACTACTAGCACCCAAAATCCTAACGGAGACCGCCGCTGCCACCAAACCCTAGCCGCCGTGCCGGAGATGGACCAACCCACGCCGCCCCCGCGGCGGCCCCTCTTCGACCTCAACATCGCCATGGACGAGTTCGGGGAGGAGGAGGAGGAGGAGCCCCATGAGGTGCTCGAGGAAGTACTAGTCGAGGAGGAGGAGGAAGTACTCGTCGAGGAGGAGGAGGAGGATCCCCAGGAGATGATCATGGAGGAGGACGAGGCGGCCGCCGCCGCCGCGGACGAGGAGGACGCTATCGTCGAGAAGGAGGTCGTGGAGGTGGCGGGGGGAGGAGGGGAGGACGAGGGGAGGCGGAAGAGGAGGAAGGAGTACGAGGTCTTCGTCTTCGGCCTGCCGCGGGAGGCCACGGAGGACCAGGTCGCGGGGGCGCTCGCCGAGGCTGGCGAGGTCGACCAGGTGCGCCTCGTCCGGGATCCCGCTGACCCGCGACACAACAAGGGATTCGCCTTCGTGCGCTTCAGAGAGGTCTGGCAGGCGAGGTGGGCCGCCAACGACCTACGCACCGCCATGGTATATTCCTTACACCTACACCCACTACACTCTCACTGCTTGCTAGTACCTAGCTATGTGAAACCAACTCTGGTCAGGTTGGGCAACCAACTGCTGCTAAATTAAATGGCCAAGCACCTGCGAAAGCATCGCTTTATCTGTTATCATTTTCTGGTTGCCAAAAGGTTCAACTGTTGCTCAGCAACTCTACTCACCGCCATGCTTTGCAAGGCTTATTAAGGAGCTGTACAAACACCACCACACACACTTCTTGTAATTATCCAACTAGCCGAGTTCAAGCAATACCTCTGAGAGTCAATTTATAGTATTTGGCTGGATATGATTTCAGCAAGGTTTAGTTTACAACTAGTACGTCTACGTGGTAACGGCATACACCATTAATCGTTTCCGTTACCTAAACATTGGCCTTGTAGGTTTCACTACCCGACAAATTCGGTTACCCGGTAATTCGGGTTCCGTTTCGGTCATCACCCAACCGTGTCATAGTTAAGGAGCCATGCTTTGCAAGGCCTATTAAGGAGCCGTGTTACTCAGCAAGTCTCCTCACCACCATGCTTTGCAAGGCCTATTAAGGAGCTGTACACACACACTTGTCATAATCCAACTAGCCGTAACCGAGTTCAAACAATACCTCCGAGAGTCAATTTATAGTATTTGGCTGGCTCGTCTTGTGCTAAACTTCTACACGGATATGATTTCAGCAAGGTTTAGTTTACACCAGTACGTCTACGTGCTAACGGCATATACCATTAATCATTTCCGTTACCTAAACATTGGGCTTGTAGGTTTCACTACCCGACAAATTCGGTAATTCGGGTTCGGTTTCGGTCATGACCCAACCGTGTCATATTTATTATCACCACAAAACTTGGATAGTCCTTGCGGGGCCCACGTATTGATTAACGCAACATGAACCTGGTCTAGTTAAATTAAGAATCTGAGATTTCACTGCTTACGCTACTACCTGATTGCTGTTTTTAACCTGTGCATATCATGGCATGAGTGATGCAACATGGCAACTGAAAACCAGTTGAGATTAAATCTTAATAAAACAGTAAGCAACATGTGATGCTCCTAGGTGTGAACTTATCACTTTTATCAAGTCTTAATTGTCTTTCTTGGTAAATCAACTTGTATTTTATTGTACAGAGCCAAACTGATGGTGTTAATTATTATCACCTAGTTTAGCCTCGTTGCCTGTTTGGAAGAAACAAAGTCAAATAAATTGGCGGAAGGATTGATTTCGTTCAAACTTTTAAAAGCCGGTAACCAACCTAGTAGTGATCAATGTAATATGGCCTAATCGGCCCGATTATGTGCCCTCACTGTAGAAACACATGTTCCGTTTGTATGGCGTAGTGAACATTTTGACTCATTACAAATCTTTTTTTTTTTGCTTCCTCATTTTGTTAGAGATTTAACTGCTCTCACCTATAGTAGATAAGTGCCCAGTCCTGAGCAGGCTTTTCTAATTCAACCTGATATTAATTGAGGAAAATGAATGACGATACTTCTATTGATATTTTTTAAATTTTACTTTGAGGGTCCAATGATAGTCCAGATGTTTTAATTTAACATCTCTTTAGACCCAAGTCCAAGCTGTTGTCCTTATTATTACGTCGCTCATGTAACTCTTTAGACCCATTTGCACATATCTTTGTTAATTGTTCTACTTCAAGGATCCAAGTTTAGTGCACATGTTCTTATTAGCTCAGTTTAAATTTGAAGTCCAGGCTGCTGTGTATCTGCATTTCATGTTATAAACTTCTCATGTGACCTGGCTAAATAGTGGATGTGGTATTAAGAGTCGAAAGTAGATACGAAATACTGGATTGTATATTCTTCTGATAACCCATGCCTTCCTAGTCCAAGAAACCACACCATCTAGTTATCTTGACTGCTAGTCAAAGTTCACAACGATTGGGCTAGGTCTGACCACCATGGCATGAGATGAAGAACATCAACAGTGACTAACTCACGGCGTCCATCCTTGACTGCAAACATCCACCATAGCCTTGGTTGTCCTGTCATGAAGATGTCATGATCAGGGACTTGTGTGGTTCAATTATCTCCATGATGCTGGAGGTAGGACTGTCCATGGAGGTGGATGGGAATCTGTGGCGGCAGGAGATTAAGACTCAAGCTAGCGTAGCAGTGAGAGAGGTTACTGGGAAGAGAGGACATTGAAGACTGAAGAGGGGCGCAACCATGCATGGTACCAGATGGGCTCATACAAGCTTTGATTCAGGACTCAGGAGTACAAAGAGAATGACAGGACTCTGAAATTAATGTGAGATGTTTATGCAGTTTCCAGTTCAGGAAACATGCAAGCATTTTTGGTGTTCCCAGACACGAGTTTGTCTGAAGTAAAAAAAATTCCATACATGATTTACTCATGGAAACCAGTTTAGACTTTTCGTGAAGTTTATGCATGGGGAAGAGATGTTGATTTAATGGTTTGCCATTTTTTTATTTGGCGCACCCACCTGGAATAGATAAAAGGCTGAAACAGTTTATCCATGTGTTATGCCATCTCCAAACCAAGAGCGTCTGGCTAGAAGAAAGAGTGCAGATACGTCTTAATTTGGTGTGTGATGATTGGATATAAATACAAGAATGGTTTGGAGGACATATTTACAAAGAGATGCTACAATGTTTCTCCTCTTGCCATGCAAGGTAAGTGATCAGGCCACTGGTATGGAAGACCTGGTGCATCACGCCCAGCTATACTGCCAGCGATGCTCTCAGCAATCTTCAAGGTGTCATTTGATTCTTGTGATAGGAAGAGAGCTGGTGCATCATGTCCAGCTATACTGCCAGCCATACTCCCAGCAATCTTCAAGGTGTAATTTACTTCTAGTGCTATGTGTAGCTAGAATCGCAACACCCCATCCACGAGGGGCTTGGTCACCACGCCACAGCTTGAAGATAATCAATCTGTCTGAGAGGGGTGTGACCAGCAGTAGACCCAGAGCAAAGTATGGTCAGCGACAATGGTCAATATAGAGTCAGTGGGATGGTGGCAGGAGAAGTTCTGCAACTTGAACGGCAGCGGCCAGCATACCTAGCAATCCAGGAGAACCAGGAAACAGAGTCTGCAGTTATGACAATAGTATGTTAGAGGTTGAGTCAATTAATAAGGGTACAATCAGAACAGGAATTAGAGTTTGTAACGTAGATGGGTTAGTTTCCAAATTCCAAGTTTGTAACGTAGATGGGTTAGTCTTTGGGTCAAATCTTGGTAGCTCTGTATGAGGGAGGGCATTGAAATCTTTTGGTACACGCAAGAACCAACTTATTCTCCGGCACTACTCTCTGCTCCTTCCCTATGTCTTTCTAATCCCTTGCAGATGGCATAGTTGGCTATCTTGAGCACCGTAGTTATCATTGTCTGGTCATGAATCAACATTTACAACTGTTTTGGCTTTTATTTCGATGACCATTTTGACTTTTAGATCAGTTCATCGTTAAGTACTTCCCCTTCTTTAAGTTAGTATAATATGATATAGTGTTGTATGTCTACATCTGTTTGATCATATACTGCTGCCCCATTTAAAAGTTTAAGCTGTCAGGTTTTTAGGCTTGATTAGATGTTCTTTGATAGTATAGCAACTGCATTAGTCAAGCTGATTGTACTTTGTGATGCTTTATTCAATATAATTAAAATTCTCTGTCATGCTTCAGATGCATGTATTGCACACAATTTTTTTTTCACTAGCCAATAGAGCAGTACATGATTATGATGACTAATTGTGGTTTTCAGATAAAGGGAAAAACTTGTGGAATATGCAAGAACAATGATAATGAGACCCTTCATCTGAGAAATATCTGCTTCGATTGGTCAAAAGATGACGTATGCTCTCTTCCTTAATTGATAATAGCATTTGTTGCAAGCACCTTGCTGTTTTGAGTAATAGTTGACCTGTTACAGTTAGCTGAGAAGCTGAAAACTTTTGAGTTGGAAAACCTCGAAGATATCAATTTAATTGAGAATCCGGATAGAAGGGGAAAAAATAGGGGCTATGCATTTCTAGACTTCAGCTCACATGTGGATGCGGTGGCTGGATTTCTTAAATTACAGAAGAAAGATTTGTATCTTGGTACTGATGTTAGAGCGCAGATATCATTTTCAAACACTATTTCACAAGATGATAAGATTATGGAAAAGGTACAACCACAAACAAGGCAGCTTTATCTTCTTTTTGATTATGTTACTTGAGGTATTGCATTATCTCGTTTTCACCATTTAACACCTCATATTTTCATTACGCAACATAGGTAAAGTCTGTTTTCTTGGATGGCTTACCACCTCATTGGGATGAAGATGACGTGAGGGAAAAGTTTGGAAAGTTTGGTGAAATTGATAGTATACAACTTGCTAGAAATATGTTTACGGCAAAACGTAAAGATTTTGGTTTCATCAGCTTTACTACAAGACAAGCGGCTTTAGATTGCATTGATATGGTCAATAAAGGTCGTTTTGGTGAAGGTAGTGCAAAGGTAACCACTCTACGTACTCTAATGTAGGGTCAACTTCTACTTTTGGCGTATTTGCTTCAGCTATGATTAATTATTACTTCAATATTATCAGGTTCGTATGAAGGCTACCTTACAAAGACCAAAACCTACTTTCAAAAAGCATTCATGGCAAGGTGATAGTCACATGTTGGGCGTCAGGAGAGGATTTATTGGCAAAAATTATGTTGAGAGAGAGCCCCACCCGAACAGATTCAGGCATTTTAGTCCTGAAAGGCGTGCTTATTCAAATAATCATGCTCATAGCAACTACCGTCACCAACCTATGGTTGGCAGGTTGCCTCCTATGGCAGTTCATGATGGAGAAAGACCTGTTTCAGTGCGAGAATACAGGTCTTACTACAGAAGAGATTCTACAGTACCTGGTTGGTTTCCTTTGATCTGCACCAAATGAATTTGTTGCTCTTTCTTTCTTCCACAAGGTTGCTAAAGGGTCATTTTCAATGCTTGGTTGCAGACCCTGGCCACAAATATGGGAGGATGCACCCGGGAACCAGAACCCGGGATGGTTATGTTGAGAGTCGGTATGCTCATAAATATCCAAAACATAAGCATGCAGCATATGAAGCATCCATGCAAGGAGATGAATACAGCAGGAGTAAATATAGGCATTCTTACGTGGAGAGGACACATAGCGAATCTTGCCCAGAATGCATTAGAGGTGATCATAACTCCAGTGCTTATCAGAATGGCCATTACTCCAGCGGTGACAAAGCTGGTAACCGCTATCAGAGTCAGAATGGTGAAGAATTTTCTGCAACCAGTGGATCTGAGAAGGCCTACTATAAGACAGTAAGCGCATAGTTTCCATTTCTTTTTTGTTTTATCCGCATCTTGATATTTTTGATGTTGATGTTGATGTTGATTCTGTTTTTAGGACCATGAGCTCGCGCCTTCAACTTCCCAAGTAGCATCTCAGCGCAAGGAACCCTATCGCGAGGTGGTATGTCTGTTTCATCTACGTATTTGATTTGGTGCTGGTTGATGCTAACTATTGGAGCTTCTGTTTCTTAGGAACCTGAGTTGTTGCCTTCAAGTCCTCCTGCTATGTGTGATTGTAATGAATGCTACAAGGTAACTCCAGAAGCATATTAAATGTCCGTTATTATTTTTAATCATATCTTGGTTCTGATTCTTGATTTTTCTTGTTCTTTAGGAGCAAAAGTCAGCAGCCCCTTCAAGCTCTCAAAGTGAGATAGCTAGAACTCATTTAAATCCTCAAGTTCCTCCCCACCGCCGGATTGCTAAACCTTTTCATGATGAGCGGAGGTACGTTCATATGTTCCCACTGACCAATTGCTCCCCACTACCGTTTGGGATCTAAAATTATGTTTGGTCTTTCCAACAGCTTTGTTCCTGATGAGTATGATGAGGTGGAGTACACAATCAGGGAACGCAGAGGCCGATATTTATCTTCAAGAGATGAGTCCAGTACCCACCCCAGGAAATATCCTAGGCAAGGACGATGAGTCTCCAAAGCTGTCACATGATAGAAGAGCTCCTATAGTTCGCCTCTGTTATAGGATTTTATTTATTGCATTAAGTTGCGATCTACCCGTGTGAATTGTAGATGTCTCTTTGATGCGGAATCGCATCGAAGGACAGAAGTATGGCATTGAGTTATGACAGATGTAACTCTCCAACATCACATTTTTTGGCCTCTTGTTTCCATCATCATACAGGGGCGATGCTCTGATGCACACCAAATAGAAAACAGTTGTTTTACTGTGTGGGTGTTGTTTACTTTTCGTTATGGAAAACAATTGTATGGGGATCGCCCTCGTTGCAACCTCCGGATGCGACCTCCGGACGCGCTGCCGTGGGATCAACTCTCATCAGCCGGTTGCTGTTTGCCACACGTCCTCCTATGTGACCACATATTTCTTATCCTCGTCTCCTTTTTCCTGTTTACCATGGGAGACACCAACTTTGCTTCCTCCCCCATGGCCGTTGGTCTTGTTCCTTACTAGTCACCTCCTCTCATGCTGGCCTCTCCCCTCTCTTGCCGACGACGCTGTGTCCTCGTCTGCCTGCCCCCACACGAGTTTCGTTGCACCCTTGTTCGCCCTTGCGCGAGCTCCGCCAAGCACCTATCCCGCCACCACGTTGAGCTTCGTGTCGGCCTCCTTCGCACAAGACACCACCTGCACTTGACCATCGCCGTTGGTCCCTCCTCGCCCTCAAGGACGATGTTCGGCGCCACAACGCCCTCCCATGCCCTCGTGGAGTGGCGACTCCTAGCAACTGCGCTGATGGTGCGACGTCCTGAACCTCCCATGGCCCTGCTCGTGGCCTCCTCTACCTCTCATAGCCCCGCTCGTGGCCTACTCCTCCCAAGGCCAAGGTCGCTGGCATCCATCTTGGTGAACAAGCCCGACACCTCCATACTCCCCCTTCGACCTCCACCTCCGTCCAGTAACCTTCTCGTCGGGCCATCGGTGGGCAGAGGTGCTCCCAGGCAGAGGAGTTGCTGGTGCTACAAGCACCTCCATGCGCCGGCACCGCGCGTCTCCGGGAGTTTGCTGCCTTAGGCCTATGGCGTTTGATGAGGATATCCCTACCGAACTACTACCTCCCTCATTGCAAGATGAAAACCGCAGCTCAAGTCCAATGAAGTCAAGATTGGACCTATTACAAGGGCTCGTGCGAAGCTACTAAAACAACAAGTGAATTTGCTCTTGAATGATATGAGAACTTTATACTGCCTAAGTCTTTCTACTTATGTATGATCAGGTATGAAAATGGAGCAAGCGTCGCACGAGAAGGAGAGGAGCAGCTGGACATGGTGCTGGACGAGAAGATATCCCATGGACGCGCGAGGGAGGAGCGGGAGGCATGTGCGGAGGAGGGAGAAGAAGTTTTCCAGGCCGACGCCACGCTCAACGTCACCGGCCGTTATGCCGGCTGATACGTCCAAAACGTATCCACTTTCCCGAACACTTTTGCTATTGTTTTGCCTCTAATTTGTGTATTTTGGATACAACTAACACGGACTAACGCTGTTTTCAGCAGAATTGCACTGGTGTCTTGTTTTTGTGTAGAAACTCAACTTTCAGGAAAATCCCCGGAAATAATCGCAATGGGCCTATTTTCACCGTGAAGATAAGAGGCCAAAAGGGCAAGCCAGGGGGGCCATGGCCCCCACACCATAGGCCGGCGCGGCCTGGAGGGGGCGCGCCGCCCTGGTGAGGGCGCCTCGGCGGCCCCCGACGCTCTCCTTCGGACTACAAAACCCTTTCGACCTAAAAACGCCGGGGGGTTCGACCATATTTCCAAGACGTCCAGAACTCCACCGCCATCGCGAAACTCCATCTCGGGACCGAAACTCCGTTCCGGCACTCCCGGGACGGGGAATTGGAGGGGATCATCGCCGCCATCACCACCGACGCCTCTCCATCGACCAACCATGCTTCCCCCATCCATGTGTGAGTAATTCCCCCGCTGTAGGCTGAAGGGGATGGTAGGGATTGCATGAGATTGATCATGTAATAGTCATAAGATGTTAGGGCATAGTGCCTAGTATCCGTAGATGGTACTTTTATGATATTGTTGCAACTTGTTATGCTTAATGCTTGTCACTAGGGCCCGAGTGCCATGATCTCAGATCTGAACATGTTATTGATTCATGAAGATATTCATTGTTTTATGATCTTACTGCAAGTTGTATACACATATTGCTGTCCGGAACCCGAGGCCCCAAAGTGACAGAAAACCGGAGGGGAAGGCGGTGATGTGAGGATCACATGTGTTCACGGAGTGTTAATGCTTTCTCCGGTACTCTATTAAAAGGAGTACCTTAATTTCCAGTAGTTTCCCTAGAGGCCCGGCTGGGCTGGTAGGACAAAAGATGTTGTGCAAGTTTCTCATTGCGAGCACGTACGACTATATACGGAACACATGCCTATGGATTGATTAGTACTTGGATACCGTTTTATTATTATCTGGAAATGCCCTACCTTGATTGTTACATGAATTCTCTCATCCATGCAACGCCCGTTCATCCATCCCTGTGTCTACAATATTTTAATCCTGCTGTTTACTATAATCACTACTGCCGTCTTTATTTCACTGTTGCTGTTATTTACTACTCCTATTGCTATAAAACTGTTGCTACTGATAAACTCTCGCGAGCAAGTCTGTTTCAGTGCGGCTGAATTGACAACTCCGCTGTTAAGGCTTACAAATATTCTTTGGCTCCCCTTGTGTCGAATCAATAAATTGGGTTTTACTTCCCTCGAAGACTGTTGCGATCCCCTATACTTGTGGGTCATCACCGGCCAACCCGACGCCACGCCGGCGCCGGCCCACGCCGGATGACCGGCTGCCGCTCTGCACTGCCGGCGGGCACTATCCAGAACACAGCACCTTGCGCCGCCAGGAGACCGGTCCCTGCCGGCCCACCCGGCCCCTGGCCCGGTCCCACCAGCCCCTACGCTGACCGAGTCCGAGTCAGTCTCGACCAGATCACAATCTGGGTCGGTTTGTAATCGTTATTTTCGACTCCTGCTCGTCTTGAACCCCTATATAAGTGCCCAGGACGCCCTCAAAACAGCTTTAGACCATGTTTAAGATAAACCCTAGTTCATAGTTGATTGCTTTGCAACTCTATTGAATCTATACACCAATTCACATCGATATGGTGTTTTGCTACTGAAAGTTTTGTGTGATTTGTTGTTCCATTGGGAACTAGAAGGTTGCAAATTACCGCTTCGTGGTCGGCGGCTACGTGTGCAAGTGTGTGGAGTTGCGAATATCTTGCAGGGTTGCACTACAAGAAAAGTTGCCATGGCCGACGAAGTTGAAGTCGCGCCGTGGTTGCTGGTGTACCATGGCCGACGATTTTGGTCTCTCCGTTGTGCATGTCAAAACTTTTTTTTTCTCGTTTTTGAGGCCACCTAGCCGACGAAAGCGGCCAAAACGTGCGTATGGTGGCCCGGGACGTGGTGCATCTCGAAATCTCGGGTTCGCCGGCCGAGTCAACGCAAATCCGCACCGCCCAGGGATGTAGGGCCCAGATGGCAGCCTCTCTGGCATTGTTTTCCTAGATCACGCCATCTCGTTCAACGTTCTCCGATCGAGCCGTTTACGATGCAGGATCATGGGTCCCGCATGTCATCCTCTATGAACCAAAATTCTTTCTATTCTTGGATTTTTTTGACCCCCTGATTTCTGGCTACTTCCTTTTTCTTTTGATCCCTTGCCGCCTTGGAAACGTTGGGACCGCTGCTGCTAAATGGGACCCGCATGTCATCCTCTATGTGCAATCAACTTTCTTTTCTTGGAGTTTTTTTGGCACCTCAAATTTGGTCACTTGCCTTTTTCTTTCGATCCCCTGCCGCCTCTCAAACGGTGATACCGCTGCTGCTAATGGGACCCGCATGTCATCCTCTATGTACTATAAAACTTTCTTTTCTTGAATTATTTTTGGCACCTCATATTTGGTCACTTACCTTTTTCTTTCGATCCCCGCCGCCTCTCAAACGGTGATACCGCTGCTGCTAAATGGGACCCGCATGTCATCCTCTATGTACTATAAAACTTTCTTTTCTTGGATTTTTTTGGCACCTCATATTTGGTCACTTACCTTTTTCTTTCGACCCCCTGCCGCCTCTCAAACGGTGATACCGCTGCTGCTAAATGGGACCCGCATGTCATCCTCTATGTACTATAAAACTTTCTTTTCTGGATTATTTTTGGCACCTCATATTTGGTCACTTACCTTTTTCTTTCGATCCTGCCGCCTCTCAAACGGTGATACCGCTGTTGCTAAATGGGACCCGCATGTCATCCTCTATGTACTATAAAACTTTCTTTTCTTGGATTTTTTTGGCACCTCATATTTGGTCACTTGACTTTTTCTTTCGATCCCTGCTGCCTCTCAAACAGTGATACCACTGCTGCTAAATGGGACCCGCATGTCATCCTCTATGTACTATAAAACTTTCTTTTCTTGGATTTTTTTTGGCACCTCATATTTGGTCACTTGACTTTTTCTTTCGATCCCCTGCTGCCTCTCAAACAGTGATACCGCTGCTGCTGGGACCCGCATGTCATCCTCTATGTACTATAAACTTTCTTTTCTTGAATTATTTTTGGCTCTGATATTTTTTCACTTGCCTTTTTCTTTCGATCTCATGCCACGTTTGAAACGTTGAGGAACCTGCAGGCTCATGGGACCCGCATGTCATCCTCTATGTACTATAAAAGTTCATTTTCTTGGTTTTTTTCACCCTCTGATTTTTGGCAATTTCTTTTTTCTTTTGATCCCCCCGCCTCTCAAACGGTGATACCGCTGTTGCTAAATGGGACCCGCATGTCATCCTCTATGTACTATAAAACTTTCTTTTCTTGAATTATTTTTGGCTCCTCATATTTGGTCACTTGCCTTTTTCTTTCGATCTCATGCCACGTTTGAAACGTTGAGGAACCTCGGCTCATGGGACCCGCATGTCATCCTCTATGTACTATAAAAGTTCATTTTCTTGGTTTTTTTTCACCCTCTGATTTTTGGCAATTTCTTTTTTCTTTTGATCCCAGCCTCTCAAACGGTGATACCGCTGCTGCTAAATGGGACCCGCATGTCATCCTCTATGTACTATAAAACTTTCTTTTCTTGAATTATTTTTGGCTCCTCATATTTGGTCACTTGCCTTTTTCTTTCGATCTCATGCCACGTTTGAAACGTTGAGGAACCTGCTGGCTCATGGGACCCGCATGTCATCCTCTATGAGCAATCAACTTTCTTTTCTTGGAGTTTTTTTGGCACCTCATATTTGGGCACTTGCCTTTTTCTTTCGATCTCATGCCACGTTTGAAACATTGAGGAACCTGCTGGCTCATGGGACCCGCATGTCATCCTCTATGAGCAATCAACTTTCTTTTCTTGGAGTTTTTTTGGCACCTCATATTTGGGCACTTGCCTTTTCTTTCGATCTCATGCCACGTTTGAAACGTTGAGGAACTGCTGGCTCATGGGACCCGCATGTCATCCTCTATGTGCTATAAAAGTTTCCTTTGTTGGATCTTTTTCACCCTCTGATTTTTGGCTTGCCTTTTTCTTTTGATCCCCTTTGAAACGTTGAGTAAGTGTTGGCTCAAGGGACCCGCATGTCATTCTCTATGTCCATCAACTTTCTTTTCTTGGATTTTTTTCACCCCCTAATTACTAGCTACTTTCTTTTTCTTTTGATCTCAAGCCGCATTACAAACATTGAGACCGCTGCTGCAAAATGGGACCCACATGTCATCCTCTATGTACAATAAAGTTTCTTTTCTTGGATTATCTTTTGCTCCTGATATTTTGTCACTTGCCTTTTTCTTTCGATCTCATGCCGCCTTTGAAACGTTGAGTAAGCTGCTGGCTCATGGGTCCCGCATGTCATCCTCTACGAACAATAAAAGTTTCCTTTCTTGGAGTTATTTTTGACCCCTAATTTCTGGCTATTTGCCTTTTTCTTTGGATCTCCTACCCCTTTGAAACGATGAGGACGCTGTTGGCAGGTCGGTCCCACAAGTCATCCTCTATGAACAATAAAAGTTTCCTTTGATGGATTTTTTTGAACCCCTAATTAATTTCTGGATATTTCCTTTTTTCTTTGATCCCCTGCCGCCTTGGAATCGTTGAGGATGCTGCTGCCTCATGGGTCCCGCATGTCATCCTCTCGGAACGGTAAATGTTTCTTTTCTTGGATATTGTTTACCAAATGATTTTTGGCTTATTTTTTCTTTCGATATCCTGCCGCCTTTAAAACGTTGAGGACGCTGCTGGCTCACGGGTCCCACATGTCAGCCTCTATGAACAATAAACGCTGAGGACGCTGCTGCCTCATGGGTCCCGCATGTCATCCTCTCAGAACGAAAATGTTTCTTTTCTTGGATTTTTTACCAACAGATTTTTGGTTTATTTTTTCTTTCCATCCCCTGCCGCCTTTAAAACGACGCTGTTGGCTCATGGGTCCCCGATGTCAGCCTCCCCGTACAAGAAACATGTGATATCTTGATTATTTTGCAGACAATAAACAGTGTATTGCGCTCTGAGCTATTTCAACGGATAAATTAAATCTTTATTTTTACATAAACAAATTTATATGCTGAATCTCCTTGTTTTTTGTTTTTGCGAAGCATAGGACTTTCCTGTTTTTTTTAGAAAAATCCGAACTATCCTGCTTTGGAGTGGGCTGAAATTGTACGAGTCAAAAGGCCCAGCAGGATAGTTCGAATGCCCAGATGTCCACATGCAGCCCAATTGAAATCGTTCTTTTTTGGGATTTTTTTTGATTTCTGGCTACTTCATTTTTCTTTTGGTCCTATGCCGCCTTGGAAACGTTGAGACCGCTGCGCAAAATGGGACCCGCATGTCATCCTCTATGTACAGTAAAATTTCTTTTCTTAGATTATTTTTGGCTCCGATATTTGGTCACTTGCCTTTTCTTTCGATCCCGTGCAGCCTCTCAAACGGTGATACCGCTGCTGCTAAATGGGACCCGCATGCCATCCTCTATGTACAATCAAGTTTCTTTTCTTGAATTATTTTTGGCTCCTGATATTTGGTCACTTGCCTTTTTCTTTCGATCTCATGCCACTTTTGAAACGTTGAAAAACCTGCTGGCTCATGGGACCCGCATGTCATCCTTTATGTACAATAAAACTTTCTTTTCTTCGATTTTTTGGCACCTCATATTTGGTCACTTGCCTTTTCTTTCGATCCCTTGCCGCCTCTCAAACGGTGATACCCTGCTAAATGGGACCCGCATGTCATACTCTATGTACAATCAAGTTTCTTTTCTTGAATTATTTTTGGATCCTGATATTTGGTCACTTGCCTTTTTTTTCGATCTCATGCCACGTTTGAAACGTTGAAAAACCTGCTGGCTCATGGGACATCATCTATGTACTATAAAAGTTCATTTTCTTGGTTTTTTTTCACCCTCTGATTTTCGGCTATTTCCTTTTTCTTTTGATCCCGCCTTTGAAACGTTGAGGACTCTGCTGGCTCATCGATAAAACTTTCCTTTATTGGAGTTTTTTACCCCCTGATTTCTGGCTACTTTCTTTTTCTTTTGATCTCAAGCCGCATTTGAAACGTTGAGACCGCTCTGCTAAATGGGACCCATGTCATCCTCTATGTACAATAAAGTTTTCTTTTCTTGGATTATCTTTGTCTCCTGATATTTTGTCACTTGCCTTTTTCTTTCGATCTCATGCCGCCTTTGAAACGTTGAGTAAGCTGCTGGCTCATGGGTCCCGCATGTCATCCTCTACGAACAATAAAAGTTTCCTTTCTTGGAGTTATTTTTGAACCCTAATTTCTGGCTACTTCCTTTTTCTTTTGATCCCGTGCCGCCTTGGAAACGTTGAGACCGCTGCTGCTAAATGGGTCCCGCATGTCATCATCTATGTACAATAAAATTTCTTTCTTCGATTATTTTCGGGTCCTGATATTTGGTCACTTGCCTTTTTCTTTCGATCTCATGCCGCCTTTGAAACGTTGAGGAAGCTGCTGGAGCATGGGTCCCGCATGTCATCCTCTATGAACAATAAAAGTTTCCTTTCTTGGAGTTATTTTTACCCCTAATTTCTGGCTACTTCCTTTTCTTTTGATCCCCTACCGCCTTTGAAACGTTGAAGACTTTTGGCTCATGGGTCCCACATGTCAGCCTCTATGAACAATAAACACTTCCTTTCTTGGAGTTATTTTGTACCCCTAATTTCTGGCTATTTGCCTTTTTTCTTTCGATCCCCAGTCGCCTTCTAAACGTAGAGGACGCTGCTGGCTCGTGGGTCCCAGATGTCAGCCTCCATGGACAATAAACCTCTCCTTTGTTGGATTTATTCTTCACCCTCTGATTTTGGCTATTTCCTTTTTCTTTTGATCCACTGCCGCCTTGGAAACATTGAGTAAGCTGCTGACACATGGGGCCCGCATGTCATCCTCTATGTACAATCAACTTGCAAGATCTTCGAGCGAAAGAGCTTGTATTAGTGGGACCCATATGTCAACCTCTATGTACAATAAAAGTTTCCTTTCTTGGATTATTTTTAGCTCCTGATATTCGGTCACTTTCCTTTTTCTTTCGATCTCAAGCCGCCTCTGAAACGTTGAGTAAGGTGCTGGCTCATGGGACCCACATGTCATCCTCTATGTACAATAAAGTTTCTGTTCTTGGATTTTTTTACCCCTGATTTTTGGTCACTTGCCTTGACGCTGCTGGCTCATGGGTCCCACATGTCAGCATCTATGAACAATAAACCTTTCCTTTGTTGGATTTATTGTTTACCCCTAATTTCTGGCTATTTGCCTTTTTCTTTTGATCCCCACCGGCCTTTGAAAACGTTGAGGAACCTGCTGGCTCATGGGACCCGCATGTCATCCTCTATGTACTATAAAATTTCTTTTCTTGGTTTTTTTTTCACCTATGATTTTTGGCTATTTCCTTTTTCTTTTGATCCCCTGCCGCCTTGGAAACGTTGAGTAAGCTGCTGACTCATGGGACCCGCATGTCATCCTCTATGTACAATCAACTTTCTTTTTTGGAGTTTTTTTACCCCCTAATTTCTGGCTACTTTCTTTTTCTTTTGATCTCAAACCGCATTTGAAACGCTGAACCGCTGCTGCAAAATGGGACCCGCATGTCATCCTCTATGTACAATAAGTTTCATTTCTTGGATTATTTTTGGCACCTGATATTTGGTCACTTGCCTTTTTCTTTCGATCTCATGCCGCCTTTGAAACGTTGAGTAAGCTGCTGGCTCATGGGTCCCGCATGTCATCCTCTACGAACAATAAAAGTTTCATTTCTTGGAGTTATTTTTGACCCCTAATTTCTGGCTACTTCCTTTTTTCTTTTGATCCACTGCCGCCTTTGAAACGGTGCGGATTCTGCAGACTAATACAAGCTTTTTCTCTCCAAGATCTTGCAAGTTGATAGATTAAATCATGGAATTATTAGGATATGTTTTAAATTTCAAATCCACTTTATGAATTATTAAAAATACCGTTATCCATGTGGGTATGGAGCGAACAAGGATTTTCATATTGGGCATGAGCAGTTTCAAAAATTGGAACCCAATAATTCAAAATAACTAAAAACAACTTTTATGTAGAATCTCCGCGTTTTTTTCTTTTGCCATTCATAGGATCTGTGTTTCATTAGAAAAGGGCCGAAATTGCATGAGCAGAAAGGCCCATTTGTAGTTATTGGGCTTCGACGGCCGGAGCAAGTAGGCCGAGAGCAATTACCATGTAGATGGCCGTTGGCAACCCAAAGTGAAATATTGGGCCCAACAGGGGAAGGCTGAACAGTACTATTTTCTAATTGGAAGGTGGTACATGGCGTAATCCTGCCAAAAAAAAAGATGGACACGGGTTGCTGAAATTTGCCCATCTGCGCCTAATATCGCCGCCGCGGCTCCGCTTCCGCCGCCGCCGCCATGCCTCGTCTCGCGTCGAGCTCGCGGTACTGCCGCGTCTCGGGCACGGGGTACCGCGGCGTCCGCGCGCGCCCCAAAGGTACGTATTACGCGGAGATACGTGACGGCGGCGAGCGCATCGGCCTCGGCACCTACGAGACCGCGCACGAGGCCGCGCGCGCGTACGACGCCGTGGCGTGGCGGCTCGGGCGCCCGCGATCGTCGATGAATTTCCATGACGTGTGGACGCGCCAGCAGGCCGAGGATCTCGCGCCGCCGCCGTACATCGTTAGACAGGAGGAACAGCACCGCCGCCGCGAGACGGAGCGCCGTTTGCGCATCGCCGAGCGGGACGAGCGCGCGGCGCGCGAGTGGGCGGCCCGCTTCCCCGAGGACGTTGCCGCCGAGAACGAGCACTTCCGCAGACGGAGGGCGGAGAAGGCGACGAGGCGGGCAGCGAAGAAGGAGGACCGCGCACGACGGAGGGCGGAGAAGGCGACGAAGCGGGCCTTCATCGAAGCGCAGCTCGCCGGGCCGACCACCATTGGCGAGGACGACCCCCGTTGGATTGACCTCTTCTCGTCGGATCCGGTGTCGGGCACGACACCGGACTCGTCAGATGTCGAGTTTTAGTTTAGTTTTATCGCACTACTTTGTAAAAATATGAACTACGGAGTATCTATCAAGCTAATTTTATCCTATTTTATGTCTATTTCTAGTCTTTGTTTGATCTTCTGTTTTACTGCACTCTATTTTTCATTATATTCTGTTTTTGGCGCTGCATTTATAGCGCCTCTGAAAATACGCTGTTTCAGCCCTGCATTTGGCCGCCACAGTTTGCAGCTTCCGGTGAAGCTATTGCCGGCTCCATGCGCAGCATCAGCCATTCAGCCCACAGCGCCAAAATATAGAGCCACTGCTGGAGTTGCTGTAATATGTTTGTCAGCAGGAGCTTACCTAATTAGTTAAAAAAAAGATGTTCAGCGTGGGATTCGAAAAAGGGATTTCTATTTTCGTGCCCTCGGGTCCTTAGTTGTGCTCAGTTTTCCCCAGCTCCTTAGTTTTTCCTCAGTTTTACCCAAACGTTTGTCTGAAACCATCACACGTGATGTAACGGCCGGTTGCCCGACGGTTGACCGTTATCTTCTGACTAGTGGGGCCACGTAGAGCCCGCAAAGACACGTCAGACCATCCATCTTTGTTTGACCGTAAGCATCGCTGTATCCCTGACCAAAACGCGAACGAGTGGGGCTTCGGTATATCGAATGACAAGTGGGGCCATGACGCTGATACAAGGGGCAATACACGGGTAGGATTAGATTTTTAAATGGAGCTCTACAGCGATGGCACGGAGGAGGTGGCATGCGGGGTGCCGAGATGAGATCGACGTCCACAAAGAACTGCATGAGGCGAGACCAGACGCATTAGATAGATATGAACTAGACGCGTTTAACCATGCAAAGAAGAGAAGAAATGGTCGACGACATCGAAGACTACGTCAAAACTTTGACTGACCGTGTCGGACACGAACACGAGCAATGTAGAGAAAACTAGTGTCTCTCCTTTCTGGCGTGTATAGGTGGGTGCTAGGAGAGTGTGGTGGCGAAGGGAAAGACCTCGCGGCGGTCTGTGGCGTCCAGCATAGCGGGTCGGCGTGGCCGTGCCCACAGCGGCGTGCATGCATGTTCGGCATTGGCATCAGCATGTACGTTCGGCATTGGCCTCGGCGGTATCTCTGGTGTGTCAGTGATCGAATGAGGGGACGGGATTGAGGGTGCATCCCGACGTTGACCTAGCAGTGGCGGCGAGCATAGCCGTTCTGACCATGCCGATATCGGCATCGGCATCGTTTGGAGGCTGTGGTGCTCGAATCAAGTTGGGATTTGTTTCTCGTAGGCCAAAATGAATTTGAAACAAGTTTCATGTTGAAGGTTAGGTAACGAAAGTTTGTAACTATCCCAAAATTATACTAGCGCCATGGTGAGGTTCTTTTTGATAGAGCTATACGGTTGGGCAAACTTTTTTGACACTTTTTAGATAGGGTTCCTTGTTGTTACACGTATGGCATCATGTATGGAAAATTTGTGGTCATTTGGAGATGTTCGAAAAAATCACTTTGCTTAAGCGCATGCCGTTTCGTCTCGCTGAAACCAGCTTTTCTAACAAGGTGATTTTTTCTACCTTCTCTAAATAACCTCAAATTTCATACAGCTGATCTTCTATACATAGATAGATAGATTGTTTCGTTTTTACATTTTTCGAACTTTTTATTTCCCTTTATAATACCCAATTGATTTTCAGGTCAAAACCTCGAAAAACAGCATCATGTATGGCATCATTTCACCCTAAATTTCAAATTTTCTGAAACTTTCCCTTTTAGATATTCCTTGTTGTTATAGGTATGCCATCATGTATGCCAAACTTGGTTAGGTCTCACTGAAACCAGCTTTTGTAACAAATTAGGTGATGGTTTATCATTTTTTTTGCGTGAAAAGTAATGGCAACAACAAATCGGTGATGGTTTATCATATTTTTTGCGTGAAAAGTAATGGCTACAACAAATTGTTGATGCTTTATCATTTTTTGCGTGAAAAGTAATGGCTACAACAAATTGTTGATGGTTTATCATTTTTTGCGTGAAAAGTAATGGCAACAACAAATCGGTGATGGTTTATCATTTTTTGCGTGAAAAGTAATGGCTACAACAAATTGTTGATGGTTTATCATTTTTTGCGTGAAAAGTAATGGCAACAACAAATCGGTGATGGTTTATCATTTTTTTTGCGTGAAAAGTAATGGCTACAACAAATTGTTGATGGTTTATCATTTTTTGCGTGAAAAGTAATGGCAACAACAAATCGGTGATGGTTTATCATTTTTTTGCGTGAAAAGTAATGGCTACAACAAATTGTTGATGGTTTATCATTTTTTTGCGTGAAAAGTAATGGCAACAACAAATCGGTGATGGTTTATCATTTTTTGCGTGAAAAGTAATGGCAACAACAAATCGGTGATGGTTTATCATTTTTTTGCGTGAAAAGTAACGCCTAAAATAGTTTATAATTTTTAGCGCGTGAAAAATAATACAGAAAACCGCCCTTCAGCATACTTAGAGGGTGGAAGCTAATTAACCGCCAACAGAGAGAGAGAGGGGTTATCCTGCCCGTTCCCTATATCATACGATCAACGGTCGGCGGGCACGATCCGCGTGACATGGGCTAGACCAATCAGGGCGATGATGCACGTCTGCGAGAATTTGTGAAGAGAGAGGGCAAAACTGAGTACTATCAAGAAACCAAGGGCACCTGAGTAGTAAACAGACTAAGGGATTCAAATTTGAGATTTAAAAAATGGAAAATGTGTGTTTTGTACAATGAAACCCATCTTGGCCTACCTCAAACTATTTGCAATACCAATATACATCAGTGTGAGAATTGTGGCCTCATTTAGACAAAGTATGATTTGGGGGAAGCTGTTTTGGGAAGGGCTTATTGTGGAAAACCATGCACCTTCATAGCTACTAGGTGATTTGAGAAGTGGCAATTTGTGGTAAAACTTGATTTATCTATGATTTATCTATGATTTGAGAAGTGGCAATTTGTGGTAAAGACTCCATGAGTAAGTGCCACTCTTTTTAGGATTTTTTTGCACATTAAATGACTCATTTAACTAGTTAATCCCATTTGTTGACTCTCTGTTGACCAGCCACTTGAGGGTAAAACTGAGTATATTGCACTAGCCAGTATTAGCACTCGAGGGGAAAATTGAGCACACAAAAAATGCTAGTATAAGACTCGAGGGTATACCTGAGTATATCTAAATTTCCAGGGTTAGACTCGAGGACACGTGCAATTGTTGACGCGTAGACGCGGGTCGCGGTGGAGAAGTCGAGACGTGCAATCGTGGACGCGTGTCGCGTTGCAGAAGTCCAAGACGTGCAGACGTGCACCTGTGCACGCGTAGGACGCGGGTCGCATTAACCACCCCTCGCCTTTATAGACGCCTCCTCGCACTCTCTCTGTCACTCTCACTCGCTCACGCATCGCCAACTCTCTCACGTCCCATCATCTTCTCCAAAGCAAAAAACCCTCTCCCTCTCCCTCTTCCTCTTCCTCCGCCGTAGAGATGGACAAGGAGAATGCCAATCCCATCGTCGAGGTGGGCTCAAAGCGCGACGCCTCCATCTTCGGCGCCGTCCCCTCTACGGACGACGACGCCGCCGCCGCCGCCGTCGCCGGTGCATCGGAGGCTGCTGCCGCCGGTGGCAGTCAGATCCCGGCGGGATGGGACGACCCCTACGACCCCGTGCCGTACGTCCCGCCCCCGAACCCCTACGACACCTCCCTGGAGGACCCATGGAACGAGGTAACTACGGTTTGCTTCCTTTTTTGTTCCCCATTCCTTTTTGAACCCTATTTTTGCTGGTGTAGATGGATCTGTAGATGGATGAGTATTGGGCTAATATTTGCGCCGATTTTATTCCATTTTGTTTTGATCACTTCTTGATTTCGTTTAAGATTTGGGGTTCGGCTGTTCGGTTAATTTATGCAAGTAATATTGGATCTCAATCAGTTAATTTATGCAAGTAATCATGGGATCTCAATCAGTTATTTTATGCACTAATCAAAAGATATCAACCGTTTAATTTTGCAAATAATCTCGAATGTGTTCAAGTTCAGATCTAGTTCAGATCTAGAATCTGTTTCTTTGCCTATGATGAATGGTTGGGCACAAATTTTTACAGGGAGGGTTCAGCGAACCATTGCTGTGTACAAATCTGTTGTGCATGAGCTTTAGTTCGCTAACACCTTCCCTGTAGATATATAATCATGTCCACTCTAACTGAGGCTGACTCTGTTTTTCTTAACTTTGTTATCATGTACGTTAGTCATCGTTGCAACTCATTCACTAGTTTCTGTTTGATATGGATCAGATGTCTGGCAGCGACGTCGGCAGCGACGAAGAGGAGGAGGACGTCAAGACTCGCCAAGTGCTGCGGAGGCTGCAGGTCGGCCAGTACATCTCCTACTTCGCCAAGGGGGTGTACAGGTGCCCCTTCTGCACCAGGAGACTCGGCGCCACGGACTTCAACTGCCTCGTCACGCATGCTGAGAACATCAGCAACACCTTCCCCAACGTCGGCATGCACCTCCGCAGCTTGCAGCGGGTGGAGATCTCCGCCGGCCGCATGCCTCCGCTCAAGCCCAAGGCTCCCAAGGGGAGCAAGAGCAACAAGTGGAGGCAGAGCCAGATGGGGTAGGCGGAGTCCTGGACGTGTGCTGCTGCTGCTGCTGCCTCCTAGTTTGTTGTTGGGATCCCTTTGTTGTTAGCTAGGGATCCCTTGTTGTTATGTTAGTATGATGGTGCTGTGAAGAACCTGTTACTATGTTGGCTGCTGTGTATGCAGCCTATTATCTATCCATATTATCTAGGGATTATCTATCCCTAGTCTACTATATTTTGTTGGCCGTACTTAGTTTTCTTGATTTACTATGACTGTGAATTTATCGTACATTATCCTAGAGATTTGCTTCTAGATTTAACTACATACATATGGACCAGAGGGAGTACTAGATTTGCTGCCATATTGGGCAAACAACGAGGGCCAAAAGGCACAAATAATTGAAGAAAGTCAGAAATGCAAGCTTCTCTAGATTTTATACTAATTTGGTGAAAAGGACAGAGAGAAAGAGGGGAAAAAGGTGCACTTAATAATGCCAATTTGGGGCCGAGAGAGACAGAACCCAGCTCCTGCTCACGTGCAACCAAACGCTTCTCGTCCTGTCCCACGCGGTCCCTTTCTACCAGCCCCACGCGACGCGGGCCCACACGACGCGGCCCCACAAGACGCGGCCCCACACGTGACAGAACGGTCAACTAAACGGGAATCCTGCCGTCTGAGCTGCTTCTGCGGGTTTCAAACAAGGGCTTGGGGAAAACTGAGGAAAAACTAAGGAGCTAAAACTAGTACAACTAAAAGATGTTCAGCGTGGGATTCGAAAAAAAGATCTTCATGTTTTTTTCCTAGCTATCCTAGTTCGGACTTTTCATTGTGTTGGCTAGTGCATGAAGCTTGACACCTGTATTATGTGATCCTGATATGAGGATAAGAACACCTTCAGCTTGCATTGCTAATGGTGTCTACTGCAGCAGTGGCTTACATTCAATGGAGACTGATGCAAGAGAGTTGGTACTGGTGAGCCTGCACTTGACATCATCGTGCCACCTGAAGTAGGTGGTGTATTGGGATTAGACTGATAAGCATAGCACCTTGCAAAGAACAAGATGATGCTAGTGTTGGTTAACGTGATTTTACGCCAAAAGTCATGTATGCTCAACAGGTGCCGTACCTAGTTTGGATATTGTGTTGTTACCCTTTTGTGGTTTGGTGTTTGTCCAACAGAGAAAGCTACTCTTTTCCCGTGTAAGTGCCTGTTTGTTTGGGCTGCAGCTGAACAAGAAGCGAGCTAGGAGAGGCACTACAAGAAAAGTTGCCATGGCCGACGAAGTTGAAGTCGCGTCGTGGTTGCTGGTGTACCATGGCCGACGATTTTGGTCCCTCCGTGGTGCATGTCAAAACTTTTTTTTCTCGTTTTTGAGGCCACCTAGCCCGACGAAAGCGGCCAAAACGTGGCGTATGGTGGCCCGGGACGTGGTGCATCTCGAAATCTCGGGTTCGCCGGCCGAGTCAACGCAAATCCGCACCGCCGAGGGATGTAGGGCCCAGATGGCAGCCTCTCTGGCATTGTTTTTTTCTACATCGCGCCATCTCGTTCAACGTTCTCCGATCGAGCCGTTTACGATGCAGGATCATGGGTCCCGCATGTCATCCTCTATGAACCAAAATTCTTTCTATTCTTGGATTTTTTTTGACCCCCTGATTTCTGGCTACTTCCTTTTTCTTTTGATCCCTTGCCGCCTTGGAAACGTTGAGACCGCTGCTGCTAAATGGGACCCGCATGTCATCCTCTATGTGCAATCAACTTTCTTTTCTTGGAGTTTTTTGGCACCTCAAATTTGGTCACTTGCCTTTTCTTTCGATCCCCTGCCGCCTCTCAAACGGTGATACCGCTGCTGCTAACGGGACCCGCATGTCATCCTCAATGTACTATAAAACTTTTTTTTCTGGATTATTTTTGGCACCTCAAATTTGGTCACTTGCCTTTTTCTTTCGATCCCTGCCGCCTCTCAAACGGATACCGCTGCTGCTAATGGGACCCGCATGTCATCCTCTATGTACTATAAAACTTTCTTTTCCTGGATTATTTTTGGCACCTCAAATTTGGTCACTTGCCTTTTTCTTTCGATCCCCGCCGCCTCTCAAACGGTGATACCGCTGCTGCTAACTGGGACCCGCATGTCATCCTCTATGTACTATAAAACTTTCTTTTCTTGAATTATTTTTGGCACCTCATATTTGGTCACTTACCTTTTTCTTTCGATCCCCTGCCGGCGGTGATACCGCTGCTGCTAAATGGGACCCGCATGTCATCCTCTATGTGCAATCAACTTTCTTTTCTTGGAGTTTTTTTGGCACCTCAAATTTGGTCACTTGCCTTTCTCTTTCGATCCCCTGCCGCTCTCAAACGGTGATACCGCTGCTGCTAACTGGGACCCGCATGTCATCCTCTATGTACTATAAAACTTTATTTTCTGGATTATTTTTGGCACCTCATATTTGGTCACTTACCTTTTTCTTTCGATCCCTGCCGCCTCTCAAACGTTGAGACCGCTGCTGCTAAATGGGACCCGCATGTCATCCTCTATGTGCAATCAACTTTCTTTTCTTGGAGTTTTTTTGGCACCTCAAATTTGGTCACTTGCCTTTTTCTTTCGATCCCCTGCCGCCTCTCAAACGGTGATACCGCTGCTGCTAACTGGGACCCGCATGTCATCCTCTATGTACTATAAAACTTTCTTTTCATGGATTATTTTTGGCACCTCAAATTTGGTCACTTGCCTTTTTCTTTCGATCCCCTCGCCTCTCAAACGGTGATACTGCTGCTGCTAATGGGACCCGCATGTCATCCTCTATGTACTATAAAACTTTCTTTTCCTGGATTATTTTTGGCACCTCAAATTTGGTCACTTGCCTTTTCTTTCGATCCCCTGCGCTCTCAAACGGTGATACCGCTGCTACTAACTGGACCCGCATGTCATCCTCTATGTACTATAAAACTTTCTTTTCTTGAATTATTTTTGGCACCTCATATTTGGTCACTTACCTTTTTCTTTCGATCCCCTGCCGCCTCTCAAACGGTGATACCGCTGCTGCTGCTAAATGGGACCCGCATGTCATCCTCTGTGTGCTATAAAGTTTCCTTTGTTGGATTTTTTTTCACCCTCTGATTTTTGGCTTGCCTTTTTCTTTTGATCCCCTGCCCCTTTGAAACGTTGAGTAAGCTGTTGGTTCAAGGGACCCGCATGTCATCCTCTATGTCCATCAACTTTCTTTTCTTGGATTTTTTTCACCCCTAATTACTAGCTACTTTCTTTTTGATCTCAAGCCGCATTACAAACATTGAGACCGCTGCTGCAAAATGGGACCCACATGTCATCCTCTATGTACAATAAATCTTGGATTATTTTTGGCTCTGATATTTGGTCACTTGCCTTTTTCTTTCGATCTCATGCCGCCTTTGAAACGTTGAGTAAGCTGCTGGCTCATGGGTCCCGCATGTCATCCTCTACGAACAATAAAAGTTTCCTTTATTGGAGTTATTTTTGACCCCTAATTTCTGGCTATTTGCCTTTTTCTTTTGATCCCCCCCCTTTGAAACGATGAGGACGCTAGGTGTCGGTCCCACATGTCATCCTCTATGAACAATAAAAGTTTCCTTTGGTGGATTTATTTTTGACCCTAAGTAATTTCTGGCTATTTCCTTTTTTTCTTTTGATCCCCCGCCTTGAAACGTTGAGGCTGCTGCTCATGTCCCGCATGTCATCCTCTCGAACGATAAATGTTTTCTTTTTTGGATTTTTTACCAACTGACTTTTTGTTTTTTTATTTTCGACCCACTGCCTTTGAAACGTTAACGACGCTGCTGGCTCATGGGTCCCTGATGTCAGCCTCCCCGTACAAGAAACATGTGATATCTTGATTATTTTGCAGACAATAAACAGTGTATTTCGCTCTGAGCTATTGCAAACGGATAAATTAAATCTTTATTTTTACAACTTATATCTTGAATCTCCTTGTTTTTTGTTTTTGCGAAGCATAGGACATTCCTGTTTTTTTTGAGAAAAATCCGAACTTCCATGTTCTGGAGTGGGCTGAAATTGTACGAATCAAAAGGCCCAGAAGGATAGTTCGAAGGCCCAGATGTCCAGATGCAGCCCAATTGAAATCTTTCTTTTCTTGGATTTTTTTCACCCCCTGATTTCTGGCTACTTCATTTTTCTTTTGGTCCTGTGCCACCTTGGAAACGTTGAGACCGCTGCTGCAAATGGGACCCGTATGTCATCCTCTATGTACAATAAAGTTTCCTTTCTTGGATTATTTTTGGCTCCTGATATTTGGTCACTTTCCTTTTTCTTTCGATCTCATGCCACGTTTGAAACGTTGAGGAATCTGCTGGCTCATGGGACCCGCATGTCATCCTCTATGTACAATAAAAGTTTGATTTCTTGGATTTTTTTCACCCTCGATTTTTGGCTATTTCCTTTTTCTTTTGATCCCCTGCCGCCTTTGAAACGTTGAGTAAGCTGCTGGCTCATAGGTCCCACATGTCACCTGTATGAACGATAAAGCTTTCCTTTCTTGGAGTTTTTTTGACCCCTAATTTCTCTACTTTCTTTTTCTTTTGATCTCAAGCCAATTGAAACGTTGGGACCGCTGCAAAATGGGACCCGCACGTCATCCTCTATGTACAATCAAGTTTCTTTTCTTGGATTATTTTTGGCTCCTGATATTTGGTCACTTGCCTTTTTCTTTCGATCCCATGCCACGTTTGAAACGTTGAGGAACCTGCTGGCTCATGGGACCCGCATGTCATCCTCTATGTACTACAAAAGTTTATTTTCTAGGGTTTTTTTTCACTCTCTGATTTTTGGCTATTTCCTTTTTCTTTTGATCCCCTGCCGGCTTGGAAACGTTGAGTAAGCTGCTAACTCGTGGGTCCCGCATGTCATGTACAATCAACTTTCTTTTCTTCGAGTTTTTTTTATCCCCTAATTTCTGGCTACTTTCTTTTTCTTTTGATCTCAAGCCGCATTTGAAAAGTTGGGACCTCTGCTGCAAAATGGGACAGCATGTCATCCTCTATGTACAATAAAAGTTTCTTTTCTTCGATTATTTTTCACCCTCTGATTTTTGGTCACTTGCCTTTTTCTTTCGATCTCATGCCGCCTTTGAAAATGTTGCGGAACCTGCTGGCTCATGGGACCCGCATGTCATCCTCTATGTACTATAAAAGTTTCTTTTCTTGGATTTTTTTCACCCTCTGATCTTTAGCTATTTCCATTTTCTTTTGATCCCCTGCCGCCTTGGAAACGTTGAGTAAGCTGCTGACTGATGGGACCCGCATGTCATCCTCTATGTACAATCAAGTCTCTTTTCTTGGATTTTTTTCCCTCTTATTTTTGGTCACTTGCCTTTTTCTTTCGATCTCATGCAGCCTCTGAAACGTTGAGGAAGCTGCTGGCTCATGGGACCCACATGTCATCCTCTATACTATAAAAGTTTCTTTTCTTGGATTTTTTCACCCTCTTATTTTTGGCTATTTCCTTTTTCTTTTGATCCCCTGCCGCCTTGGAAACATTGATTAAGCTGCTGACACATGGGGCCCGCATGTCATCCTCTATGTACAATCAACTTGCAAGATCTTGGAGCGAAAGAGCTTGTATAAGTGGGACCCATATGTCATCCTCTATGTACAATAAAAGTTACTTTTCTTGGATTATTTTTTGCTCCTGATATTTGGTCAGTTTCCTTTTTCTTTTGATCTCATGCCGCCTCTGAAACGTTGAGTAAGGTGCTGGCTCATGGGACCCGCATGTCATCCTCTATGTACAATAAAGTTTCTTTTCTTAGATTTTTTTACCCCCTGATTTTTGCTAACTTGCCTTTTTCTTTTCGATCATATGCCGCCTTTGAAATTGAGGTCGCCGCTGGCTCATGGGTCCCACATGTCAGCCTCTATGGACAACAAACCTTTCCTTTGTTGGATTTATTTTTTACCCCTAATTTCTGGCTATTTGCCTTTTTCATGGGACTGTACAATAAAGTTTCATTTCTTAGATTTTTTTACCCACTGATTTTTGCTAACTTGCCTTTTTCTTTTCGATCATATGCCGCCTTTGAAATTGAGGTCGCCGCTGGCTCATGGGTCCCACATGTCAGCCTCTATGAACAATAAACCTTTCCTTTGTTGGATTTATTTTTTACCCCTAATTTCTGGCTATTTGCCTTTTTCTTTTGATCCCCTGCGGCCTTTGAAACGATGAGGACGCTGCTGGCAGGTCGGTCCCACATGTCATCCTCTATTAAGAATAAAAGTTTCCTTTTTGGATTTATTTTTTACCCCTAATTTCTGGCTATTTGCCTTTTTCTTCTGATCCCTGCCGACTTCGAAATGATGAGGATGCAGCTGGCAGATCGGTCCCACATGTCAGCCTCTATGAACTATAAATGTTTCCTTTGTAGGATTTATTTTTTACCCCTATTTTCGGGCTACTTGCCTTTTTCTTTGAAACGTTGAGGACGCTACTGTCTCATGGGTCCCACATGGCATCCTCTCTGAACGATAAACCTTCATTTCTTGTTAACGACAGGTTTATCAGTATTATTTTCGCAGACTAATACAAGCTCTTTCGCTCCAAGATCTTGCAAGTTAATAGAATAAATCATGGAATTATTAGGATATGTTTTAAATTTCAAATCCACTTTATGAATTTTTGAAAATACCGTGATCTATGTGGGTATGGAGCGATCAAGGATTTTCATATTGGCCATGAGCAGTTTCAAAAATTGCAACCCAATAATTCAAAATAAATACAAACAACTTTTATGTAGAATCTCCGTGTTTTTGTTTTTTGCCAATCATAGGATCTGTGGTTCTTTAGAAAAGGGCCAACATTGCATGAGCAGAAAGGCCCATTTGTAGTTATTGGGCTTCGACAGCCGGAGCAAGTAGGCCTATAGCAAATACCTTGTAGATGGCCGTTGGAACCCAAAAGTATTTGTTGCCTAGACTTAGATGCCAAACTCAGCCTTATTGACATGAACCTTGCTATGCACACGACAATTTCAGTCCGATCCGTGTACGAAACACAAGATCCAACCCTTCGTGTGAGGAAGCAGGTGGCAGCACACCTCCAGATGCTCAATCGTACATACGCATATCATATAGGAGTTGTCGTATGTACATCAGTTCCGTATTGACATGTTTTTTTCTTTGGTTCACATGTGGGGTCCGCACAGTCACCTAGGTCGCACATCTACTTCCTTGCTCGTAGTTGATGCATGTTCGGTTTGGGGATGGGGTGGAACCCAACACACCCCCGTGCCAGTGGATGTACTTTACCCTTTAGCGGCGAAAAAAATAGGAATGGTCCTCTCATGACTATGATCAACAAGAGGTGGCTATATTATAAAGGACGTACACACATTGTAATTATAGTGCTGAACGGCGAGGGATACTTTTTCCCTACATGGGTGGCAGCATAGTCTACGGATTGCAGCACCACCCACACCATAGGCGATTTATGATTCATCGTTCCGATATGTATTTCGCCTAGTTTTTTTTCTTTACATTGTTGGTTACAGACTCTTTGAACAGCTGTGTGCATCCTGGTTATGCAGAGGCTGGATGTAATTGCTTTCCAAAAGTAATAAAGCATCCTTTATCGAAAAAATTATAGTGCTGAAATAAAGTCAATCCTAAAACAGCCATGCATGGGTTATAATATGAAGGCAACACGAAATACAAAAGCAGGGCAGTGTTCAAATAAACTGATTCAAACTAGTACATACTAAAAACAGTGTACTACTTCTCAACACTTCAAGCATAATAAAAAAGTGTCACTGTTTTTTTAAAGGTAACACCGAACGGGCAATGTTTAAAGCAGGCTTAAACCACATAGCCGCTTGTCGGACACTATCCCAACCATCCTTGGGAAGGCTGATAACTCCCACAGTCTCACCTTCATCTGGCTGGAGGTTGCAGCGCAAAATTTTAGGGTATTGATTATAACGAATATTCCGGTATGCTGTGTAGACGCAGTTTTTCCTCATGAATGGAACCAATGTGCCATCAGGAGCTTTGGATTCACGCTTCTTCAGGTTGGCAATGATTGGGTAATTGAGTCCGAGGAACAGAGAGTGGTCGCTGAGGCTGTTAACCTGCCTCCAAAGAAAGTCCCCTGCACGTGCAGTAGATAAGGGATCCAGCTCAAAGACGTAGGTGGCAACAGGAGGATACTGCCGTAGCTGAAGCCCATTAGCAGCATAGGGAATGTCAGGAGGTACTTCAGCATTGGCAATCCCAATCTTGTTTACTGTAAGGATGATCATCAATCGCTTGCCATCAGCAGATGGAGCGAGGAACCATGCGTACTGCTGATCATCCACCACCGGTGGCGGGATTACAAACGGGAGCATCAGGTTTTCTGCAATATTAGAAATGGAGACGAATAGGGTGTTACTGGCAACCATATTCAAACAGCAGCATTGTTCATCGTTCATGCTCACAGTATAAATACGACTATGTAAGCTAAGGACATTGGTCATTCATGTGTTCAAATCAAGTGTCCAATATATCAGTTATACTGCATCCATCCCACGAAACTAGTCTAAACTTCGCCAAAACTAGACACTAGTTAGTGTATACACAGTTATATACTACCTCTGTCCCACCGAAAGTGTCTGAGATTTGTCCAAATTCAGATGTATCTAGACAGTGAAAGCATATAGATACATTCAAATTTTGACAAATATATATCATCTTAAGTTTAAGTCCTGTGCTGTAGTTAATTCCCTTTGTCTTAAGTGATCTATTAGAGAGCTTCCCTGTGACCACCCGAAGGGTAAGAAATGTTTAACTGTATAAGTGGATTGCCTAGACCTTTCCATCAGTTCGGACTTTTGGTTGCGTTGGCTAGTCCATGAAGCTTGACATGGTGTCAGAGCCAGGGTCTCGAGTTCGAGTCCTGGCTTTCGCAATTTATCCTAAAATTGTTGTTGCCCCCTCGGAGTCCACTTATATGCCTCTTGAGCTATACCTCTGAGTCTTTCCACATGTTGACTTGTCTCCCATCACATGTGACGGGGGGTGTTGAATTGTATAAGTGGATTGCCGCCCTTGCGATCAGTTCGGACTTTTGGTTGTGTTGGTAGTGCATGAAGCTTGACAAGAAAGAAATGCTCTTTATAGCTAACCCCAAGTCTGGTAACATTTGCAAAATAGGTATCAGATGCAGCTATCCATTCAGTAGAAGAATTTGCATTTTAGAGTTGAAGGTTCATAATCTCTTCTCTACTATTGATAGTAAAGGGTACACATGGTATTTGTTTACCTCATTTTCGCGTTCTAAAAAAGGTACGCTATATGGTTGTGCTAAGTTAAACTGATTTAAGTCTGTTCAAGTTTATCGAAAATTATACTACCAACATCTAAAACATCAATATAGGTTCATATATTACAAAAGATATTTAGATTTTCTTTTCTCGAACACATGCCTAGTCGTGCATCATTATATATTAGAGCATACAGGGTTGTAGCAAGGCTACGAAAAACTGAGAAAGCAAAAAGAAAGAACTATACAGGGGACTAGAGGCAGCTAACTTTGTTAGGCCTGCAGGTGCTAAATCTTATATATATATGAGGTTGTAGATATTAATCGTAAACTTACTCAAACTTAAATATCACTGAATTAGGAAAAAGATAACCTGAGTTATTTTGAATGAGGGGACGTCACAATCACTAATGAAAGATAATTGTGGGAAACTGAAATCTATTCAAGAAAATGGGAGAAAAAATGTATCAAAAACAAAATTAATTATACCATTCTGCAGATTGTTCACCGATATAAACAAAGAACTGTTTGATCTGCATGTAGGTACATCCAATCAAGGCTTTTTCCCCGATCTCTAGAAAATATAAGCTACGCATGTAATTACAAACGATTTTCTTCTATTTTTCTGTTTCTACGTTAACATTTGAGATACTTGTTAATTACATCCATATTCTGCAGTTGCATAGAGTTACTAATTCAGGAATGCATTCACATACGGAGTATACTATGTTTGCTGATGACTGACTAGTACTAATTCATTGCAAGCAACGGTTCATTCATATTCAGATAAAGGATGTGATCGTTAAGTCATATACTTATGAAAGTCCTTATGCATCTCTCTGATGCAGATGGCGGGGGTCTCTCGTCCTCCTTTTGGAGGCAAAATCAATTAGTTATATATGAAACAATGGGTGTAAAAGGTTATCAAAAAGGGTGCCTTCATAGTGCCACGTTATCTTTTGAGATACTGGTTAATTACACCCATATTCTGCAGTGGCGTAGAGTTACTAATTCAGGAATGCAATCACATACTGAGCATACTATGTTTGTTGGTGACTAATTAGTACTACTAATTCATTGCAAGCAACGGTTCATTCATATTCAGCAAAAGGGGGTGTGATCATTAAGTCATATAAGAAAGGTAAAATATAAACAAGGTAGTTCATGAATAACTTCATTGGTTAAGGCAGTGTATCATGCAATGCAACATAAGGACTGAAAAAATACCATTTGCGGTGTCCCAGAAGTACGTGGAGCCGTCAGTTTCGTCCACCGCAAAAACGTGGCCACGGAGTTCAATGGCATCACAGTAATTTGGATAATCAGGTGCAGGTGTAAGGGCCTCCAGCATTCTCCAGTCGCCACCCCCTTCAAGGTAGAAAATCGTTTTGTCGAACAAGGCGATGAGCTTGTAATCTGCGTACCTCCCACCTTTTGTGGGCACTTGGCAGATTACAATCTTCAACAAATCAATTGCTGGACCCCAGTTAAAAGAGTATGCAGGTTGATATGAAAAACTACTATGATCGATCTTCGAATCAGGTAGGGATGGAAGGGGGATATGTCGCTCGGTGTAGACGTTCACGAGGCACCACTCATGATGATCGGCGGCGGCGATCCAGTCACCGTTCGCGCCAAGCCATTTTCTGTCGTGCATGAACGGCAGGGCGACAGAACGGCGAGGATGGTCGAGGGGCACCAGGTCGTACACGGTATCATGCAGACGAGATGTTCTCGCCACGTCCCAGTGTTCATCGAACCAATAAGCAGGCGGAGGCATCAGCAGGCAGGGTTCATCCCAATGGTGCATCTTACCTTCATCCTTGCTGATCATGTCGTAGAGCTCCCTGGAACATGCAGCAAGTCGGACGGTGTAGGTAACGTCCAGATGCGCAGCGATGAGGTTGATGTTGTCGCCGGTGAGAGCCTCCAAGTGGCCGTCCCCGCCGCCCCGGCAAAGCCTAGAATAATCCATCACGTGAAGATGGATTTAGGTGGATGGCGGATGCAACTGCGCTTGGGGTTTTCGGAGGAGAGGGCGAGCGCTATGGAAGGAACGATGCGGCGCGCGGCCGGCCGGGGTAAGGAGAGAAAGGTATACGGAGTAGTACTAGTGATGCGGCGTGGTGGGGATCGAGATCCTGCGCGTGCGCGTGATTCTGGGAGGGTGAAGAAGAAGTTTTTTTTTTGTAACGGGGTGAAGAAGAAGATGATAGACATGCAAGGGGCAAAAACTAGGTAGTACTCTAGGCTGCTGCTGCGACTGGGCGCCGATTTGACTGTTGGTAGACTAGCACGCCACCCATCTATAAATTTGCGACGACGTTTGGTGCAGTGATGTCTCGTCACATCAGGTTGACCAGAGAGGGCTTTTTTTTACAGTTTCCATTTCGATATATTTTTCGCCAATAATCGTAGTTCTCTACATGCCAGAGACACGTACCTTAACACGTGGGCAGCATGCAACCGCGCGAGCACCAAAATGGAATGAGAAATGTTTTAGAGCAGAACTTCATTTTCAATGCCTTTCCTAGCTTGGTTTGGAAACCGGACAGAGCTTCAGTGACTTGATGCTTCCAAGATACATTGTGACTGTGTCCCACCATCTACCATCCATTTGAGATCCAACGTTCCAAACTATCTCTTATTTCGAAGCTAAAAAAGAAAAACTATTCAGAAAATTTTGAAAAAAAATCCAGTAATATGTAGATTCCTTGTTTTAAAATCTATGAATATTTCATCCCATTCGGATGACTAGCTTGTGATTAAATAGATTCTTACGTACTCGAGCACTAGTTTAAACTAAATATATATTTGCTCACAAACCTATGATTCAAATCGAATGAAACTTCACCAAAATATAAATCGAAATATGCATGATTTACTGGAAGTTTTTCAAAATTTTCATGGTCCATGGGGTCCTCCAAAGTGCAAGCTTTTTTTTTCTTGGTTGGTACTTCAAAACCGAGTTTGGATGGTGGCAAGACTTGCACAAAGAGGATGTCAAAATTTTGGCCTTTGTGAACTTTGCAATCAACATCAAGTGTCGGACTCTCGAGAAAAAAATATGAGTTGGCGCCCACCTTTCTTTCAACCGTTGGTTCTCAATCCGAGGGTGGTCCAACTAGCTAACAAAATTGGCTTGGTATTCATGGTCTTGAACCAACGATTTGGAATGGCTTTCAATCGGTATGAGAGGTGATGTATGGAGGAGATTCATACGAGAGGGCAATAAAGAAATGTTTTGTCATCCTCGCAAAGCTAGTCTATTTGGAAAGAAATGAATAATTGGTTTTTCGCAACATTGCATGATACTAATTCATGATACTATGCATTGAAGGTGTTGTATCATAGACTAGTATACTTCCCATTGTGACTAGTCTAAGTGCTTTTGCACCATGAACACTAGCTATGCACAGACCTCAAAAAACACTTCTCCATCATTCTACTATTCACACTTTCTTTTTCTAATAGAACTATGTACCATTGTTTTTAATATAATCTTGTGTCGAGAGTATATATTTCTAAAATAGTCATTTATGTTTCGCATAAGCTCAAAGAGGGGTACTTACTTATGAGAGATATCTTTCAACTAATACGTTGTAGGAGTACTTTAATTATGTGAGCTATAGTGTGAAATGCTTACTAGAACGAGTACAAAAGGTGTTTGATAACATTACAGGCCACACGCCCAGTGTAGCGTGCATTGTAGGAGCATTACATCAATTTAACAACTACGGAGGAGTAGCCTAGGTAGAGATAACATGCAAAGGAAATAGTTCAACAGATAGTACAACACAACTACGGAAAGGGAGTAGCCTAGGTAGAGATAAACATGCAAATGAAATAGTTCAACAGATACAAATCTTGCATTACAACACGAGTATTACATAAAGTACATCAGCCCTTCTTTCTGGACCTGTGACGCGAAGGCAGGTTCCATTGCCGGGCGTTGGCGAAGCTTGGGATGAGCCACAACGGAACCTGCCGCCATGTCCATCTAATGTTGGTTTGGAAACCAACAGTACAGTCTTCAGAATTCAAACTGAAGCGGCAAATTTCTGGAGAAGGAGGATATGCAAGGCCTACTGCATGGTGCGATGTGTAAACAGAGTTGCTTCTCGCCATATTTGGACGGTCATGTTCTGCCCCGTCTTCTACTGGAATGATAATCGGATAGTTCACTCCAAGGAAGAGAGAATATGATCCAAGGGAAATAATCCTCCTCCATGGCCTCGGTGGCATCAACTGACTGGTGTCCATGCTGTACACCTCGCAGCCAAGTAAACCCTTACCATACCCGCGAATAGTGCGACCATGACGACCCTCAGAGGTAGCAGCAGCAGGTAAAATCCGAACCAGTCCAGTATAATCCCGCCCGTCAGTAACGCCCCAGGTATGGACCAGAAAAAGTCTAGAACCATCAGGAGATCGTGCTAACCACCAGGAGCCAAGATTGTACCGACCTTGTTCATCAAGTTCTGGCGGAATAGGTGCCGTGCTGATCAACAAAGGACCTTGCAAAGGAAAGCACAGCTTGAAGTCAGTTCAGCAAAACTTGATTAGTTCATTACATACATGAATAATGATGTAGCTAAAATACTGCCTCCGATCCAAATTAATTGACTCAACTGGATGTGTCTAGCTAGATATGCACAAATTAATTGACTCAAGTTTGTCTAGCTAGATGCACTGGCTAGACAAAGCTGAGTCAATTTGATTTGGATCGGAGGGAGTACTTTATTTTGACTCAAAGGCATATCGCTGCTGATTTTGATTGAATATAGAGGGGGAAAGGTACAGGCATGACACGAAAACTGCACAACAAAAAGAAAAAGGCTAAAGCTAAATCTGAAACTAGCAGGTAATAGCGAAAACACATCATATGAGATGAGAAAAATTACCCCAAGAAAGTTGATTCCATGCATAAACTTCGCCTGTCTGAGTTACAGCAAATACAATACCCTTGTGGATGATTGCATCGGAGTAGCCGTACGCTAAGAACTGGTTGTCAAGAACTGTCCATCTGCTAGAAGCACAGTGAAGGACTGCAATTGCCGCGTTGAAGATGGCAAGAACAGAGAAACTAGTATAATTTGAAGCAGCTGTTGGAACTCGGCAAATAGCTATCTTCAGCAGTTGAAGATGTTGATCATTAGACTCGAACACAAGTTTATCCGGGGTGGATTTAAACTCACTTATTGGTGGTAGAGGAATCCGGCGACCAGTGTACACATTGACAAGCTCCCAATTCCAGGGGAAGCCAAGAAGGGCGATCCAATCTCCATTCGCGCCTGCCCACATGCCCGTACCACCATCTGGAATCACGGCATCGGAAGAGATCCTGTCCAGCGGCGTCAGTTGGCACAAGGTACCCTTGCGATCTTTTGCATCATGCTGCTTGTCCTTCTGCGCACCCTCCTGCTTGAACTTGTGGACGCGGTAGAAGGGATTGTGCGCGGGCGGTACCTCAGTTTGGTGAGTATGAAGAACACAGGGCATGCCAAACGGCTGAGATGCAGGCAGAGCTACACTTTGTGTTGCTGAATCATGATAAAACTTGCATGAACCGACGAGGCTCGCGGCGGTGATGACATCGCATCGGGATGCGATTTCTTCAAGGGGGCCATCAGGAAACACCCAAGAACTGCCACTCTCATTGATCGATCTCGCCATTGGAAGGATGCGGTCAAGTGGGTGTGGGGGTGTGGTAGTGGGACGCTGGCGTTTGGGTATGAGGTATTGGAGGACAGTGCGAGCGGCAGCTGGTAGAGCGATATGGATAAAAGTCAACAACTCCTACTAGTACCATCAAACAGGTGGCTCGAGATGATCCGAAAAAGGCATGGCGGCGGTGGTGCAGGGGCTGCTGGTGTAGGCGGGGTCGCCAGAGAAGATGGAGATGAAGAAGACGGAGAAGCAGGCAAAAAAAACAATTTGAATTGAAATCAATAATACGAGTACTACGGGCGTGCCTTCTCTCTCTGGTCTCTGCTGCACTACTGCACCTGGCGTGAAGGCGTGTGACCCGAGAAGAAGCTAATGTACTGTATACTGTCCTTGCACGCCGTGGAGCTGTATTTTGTCTCATCAAATCAGCTCTGGACAGTTTCAGCAGAGAAAAGATCCTTTGCCATCATCATGATATATTACCACGGGCCCACGGCAGTGCACATTCATCTTGGAGGCCTCTTCATCTTGTACTACCATATACTCTACTGCTCTATATGTTGCACAAACCACCACTTGGACATTTTTTTTGCAGTTTCCACCATGTGGTGGTCTAATATGTTGCAAATTTCACCACTTGGTTATCTAATCAGCTAGTTAGTCATGTTGATAGCAAAATCGACAAGTGGGTTCAACATGTCAATGCTCCAATTAATGTTTTAGAAAAAATAAATTTTTCAAAATTCGTACTTCTTTTATTTAGCTATTTAAAAATGCTTATTCATTTATTTCAACAAATATTGTGCGGTCTTGAATTTTTTTCAAACAAATATTATGGCATCGGGTTCGGGACTCCTGAAAAGGACTGGCCGTGGTACGGGAACCCGAAATGATGCCCACAACATGGTCGAAAGTGGCAAGGAACCCATCGAGGTGGATGAACTCGGGAAACCTTGGTAGAGGTAGGGATCTTGAGGAGGCCATTAGGGTTAGCCTACCCCCCAATAAGCGTATGAACGAAAAAAATTCACATAAGTAGTAGCTATTATTAAAATTTCACAAATATTACGCGCTTTTGAATATTTCAAAAGTATTGTGGCGTCACGCTGGCCTTGCCCGAATTTTACCTTTCATGCTGGATGTCACGAGCATGATCACTCAACCAACCGGGTCCAAACATATATATACAATTGGCCTCCTCGAGCCTACACCGACCAGATTGTCGCTGAAACTGGATCATATAGTTTCTATTGGATTGATGTCCTAAGGAAATATTCCAACAACGGAAGTTGTTTGATTCGTTGTATTATATTCCTTTGGAATCTTGTTGGGCTTGTTTGGTTCGAAGAAAATTCATAGAAATTTTGTGGGATTCAAATCTCAGTGGCTCCTTTGATTCTTGAATACATGATAATTCATACTAATTCACGTGTTTTTTGTGTAGCACTACAACCAAAGAACATGCAATTCAAATTTGTGTGATTTCTCTCATATAGGATTAATTCAACATGCAATCATATTCAATTCCTACATTATTTCTATTTTAACATTATGTACACATCATGCATGCGACCCAAACAATGCGTACATGGTGGGGGGGGGGGGTTTCGTTGCAAAAGCAGTTGGTCACACCACAAACAAACATGCAACAATTAATCTAAATTCACGCGGTTTCCCCGCGATGCAACCAAACAATATTCGATGAAACTAAGCATGGCATAAACATATACAATACACACCATAGATTTTGGCTGCTTTGATTATTCGCAAGATTTTCAAAGTGCGGGAATATGAAAATTGTATGATTAGAGAGTGATGATCATCTCCAAATATATAGGATTGAGAAACAACGGTATTTGGATCCAATAACATTTGATTGCGTGTGAAAACCAAAAGAAATACTAGTAGTAACATACGGTTACACAATGAAGGATTTTTTGTTTTTGTATAAAAATGTATTGTCAATGAATTCTGAAAATTGCAATCCTATGAATTAAACAATCAGAAATCGTGTCAGACTAATTCCTACGTTTCGAGATTCTAGTACGGAGTATGATTTCTTTGAAGGGGCGCAGAGGGACGTGGGTAGCAATGTCTAGTCCCTGTCTTGTCTGTATACACTGTACTTACGTCAGACTAGTGTTGCTCATGAAGTCTTAATCTGGCGTACTCTGAAGCTAGATGCATCACCGTTTCCAGTCTCTGTCCTCGTTTTTTCGGCAAAATAGACAGAAATAACCCAAAGTCGAAAAGATTGGGAAAAACAAACTTTCGACATACTAGCAAGATTGGGTTATTTTTGTCCAAATTCTCGTTTTTTTCTCTTGGCTTCCCTACCCTTGAATCCATGTCACTTACGTGTGTTGCCCATGCATGCGTCATGTCCCACACTTCAGTGAGCACAAGTGACGTGATGTACGTACGCAAACTCCCAGCAATCTTCTTTGTCAAGAGAAGACGCATCAAGATTCAAGACCCGATCGCATTTCTTGCTTTCAGCCTGGGGTCCTCCATGTAAAAGTTAGGGATTTAGATGTAATTTCATGTTTATTTTGTGTGCTGTTGTAAACTGTTGATTTTTTATGTCCATTTGAATCTTGGTCAAATCCTAGGTTTGACCTAGATTTAAACAAGTTTAAAATATGAAAATGAAAAAGTAAGCCTGGATCCTCCTTAGTCAATCCAAAATGAAGCTTTTGGGAGGTTTTTGAAATTTCCATGTTTGAAACCCAAAACCACTTCTTTTCATGCTAGACTTCATAAGACATAGTTTAGGGATAGGGGTAGATACATGATTTGTCTGGTTTCAGTATGTCTAGAGCTTGTTTATCCACTTGAATGCTTACTATATGACATAAGAAGACTATGTGCTATGGTTTTTCATTTATCTATTTTTTTGAATTTTATGCCCATTTGAATCTTGGTCAAATCCCAGGTTTGACGAGGTTTTAAACAAGTTTAAAACTTGAAAATGAAAAGGTGTAAGCATGGATCCTTCGTAGTCACTCTAAAATGAAGCTTTATTTTGGGAGGTTCTCGAAATTTCCATGCATGCTTGAAACTCAAAACCACTTTTCTTCAAGCTTGACTTCATAAGACAAAGTTTAATTAGGGTTAGGGGTAGATACACGATTTTTCTGGTTTGAATATGTCTAGACCTTGTTTATCAACTTGAATGTTTACTATATGACATAATTAAGAAGGCTATGTACGTGCTTTGGTTTTTCATTCTTTAATTAGATTTTTGTCTGAATTTTTATGCCCATTTGAATCTTGGTCAAATCCTAGGTTTGACCAAGATTTAAATAAGTTTAAAACATGAAAATGAAAAGATAAGCATCGATCCTTCTTACTCGCTCTAAAATGAAGCTTTTGGTTTTTTGAAATTTCCATGTTTGAAACCCAAAACCACTTCTCTTCATGCTTGACTTCATAAGACGAAGTTTAGGGTCGATAGGGGGTAGATACATGATTTGTCTGGTTTGAATATGTCTAGACCTTGTTTATGAACTTGAATGCTTACTATATGACATAAGAAGACTATGTGCTTTGGTTTTTTTTATTTTTTTATTTTATGCCCATTTTAATATTGGTCAAATCCTAGGTTTGACCAAGATTTAAACAAGTTTAAAACATGAAAATGAAAAGGTAAGCCTGGATCCTTCTTAGTCACTCTAAAATGAAGCTTTTGGGAGGTTTTTGAAATTTCCATGTTTGAAACCAAAAACCACTTCTCTTCATGCTTGACTTCATAAGACAGAGTTTAGGGTTAGGGGTAGATACATGATTTGTCTTATTTGAATATGTATAGACCTTGTTTGTCAACTTTTGAATGCTCTTACTATATATATATGTGACATAAGAAGACTATGTGCTTTTGTTTTTCATTTTTCTGATTTTTTAAATTTTATGCCCATTTAAATCTTGGTCAAATCCTGGTTTGACAATGATTTTAACAAGTTTAAAATATGAAAATGAAAAGGTAAGCATTGATCATTCTTAGTCACTCTAAAATGAAGCTTTTGGTAGGTTTTTGAAATTTCCATATTTGAAACCCAAAACCACTTCTCTTCATGCTTGACTACATAAGACAAAGTTTAGGGTTAGGGAGTAGATACATGATTTTTCTTGTTTGAATATGTCTAGACCTTGTTTATCAACTTTAATGCTACTATATGACATAAGAAAACTATGTGCTTTGGTTTTTCATTTTTCTGATATTTTTTGGAATTTTGATGCACATTTGAATCTTGGTCAAATCCTAGCTAGGTTTGACCAAGATTTAAACAAGTATATATAGAACATGAAAATGAAAAGGGAAGCATGTATCCTTCTTAATTAGTCACCCTAAAATGAAGTTTTTGGAAGGTTTTTGAAATTTCCATGCATGTTTGAAACCTAAAACCACTTATCTTCATGCTTGACTTCGTCATAAGACAGAGTTTAGGGGTTTTAGGGGGTAGATACATGATTTGTCTAGCTAGTTTGAATATGTCTAGACCTTGATTATCAACTTTAATGCTTACTATATGACATATAAGAAGACTATGTGCGCTTTGGTTTTTCATTTTTCGGTTTTTTTATTTTATGCCCATTTGAATCTTGGTCAAATCCTAGATTTGACCAAGATTTAAACAAGTTTAAAACATGGAAATGAAAAGGTAAGCATCGATCCTTCTTAGTCGCTCTAAAATGAAGCTGAATTTTGGGAGGTTTTTGAAATTTCCATGTTTTTGAAACCCAAAACCACTTCTCTTCATGCTTGACTTCATAAGACGAAGTTTAGGGTCGATAGGGGGTAGATACATGATTTGTCTTGTTTGAATATGTCTAGACCTTGTTTATCAACTTGAATGCTTACTAGCTATATGACATAAGAGGACTATGTGCATTGGTATTTCATTTTTTGATTTTTATGCCCATTTGAGAATCTTGGTAAAATCCTAGGTTTGTTGAGCAAGATTTAAACAAGTTTAACATGTGAAAATGATAAGGTAATTAAGTCTGGATCTTTTTTGAAACCCAAAACCACTTCTCTTCATGCTTGACTTCATAAGACGAAGTTTAGGGTCGATAGGGGGTAGATACATGATTTGTCTTGTTTGAATATGTCTAGACCATGTTTATCAACTTGAATGCTTACTATATGACATAAGAAGGCTATGTGCTTTGGTCTTTCATTCTTTCGATTTTTTCTGAATTTTTATGCCCATTTGAATCTTGGTCAAATCCTAGGTTCGACCAAGATTTAAACAAGTTTAAAACATGACAATGAAAAGGTAATTAATCATGGATCCTTCTTAATTAACCAGCCAGTCTAATTAAAATGAAGCTTTTTGGGAGGTTTTTGAAATTTCCATGTTTGAAACCCAAAACCACACTTCTCTGCTTCATGCTTGACTTCATATATAATTAAGACAAAGTTTAGGGTTAGGGGTACATGATTTGTCTGGTTTGAATATGTCTAGACCTTGTTTATGAACTTGAATGCTTACTATATGACATAAGAAGACTATGTGCTTTGGTTTTTCATTTTTCTGTTTTTTTTTGAATTTTCTGCCAATTTTGTTTGACCAAGATTTAGACAAGTTTTACACGTGAAAACGAATAAGTAAGCCTGGATCCTTCTTAGTCACTCCAAAATGTACCAATTGATAGGTGCGTTAACTTTGCTTCATGGAAAAAATAATGTCATGTAAATGAGTTAACTTGGATTTCCTACCCTTGAATCCATAGGAAACTTTGTTCTAATGCACTATAATAATCAACCGAGTTTTTACACCAACAGGTCTGTCACTTACATGTGGTGCCCATGCGTGAGGTCCCACACTTCAGTGAGCACAAGTCACGTGCAATAGGTACGCAAACTCCCAGCCATTTTCTTTGTCAAGAGAAAGACGCATCAGGATGCGTATTGGAAGTCTGTGGGTCCTTCTGGATCCTTCGGTCGTCCCTCTAAAAAAAAAATCTCTCTCATTCTCGGCCTCGCTCGACTCGCTCGCTCGCTCGCTCGCACCTCCTGCTCACTGACAAACCCTGCATAAAAGTCAACATCATCACCCGAAAAAGGGGAGACACCATAATTCTCTCCCTTCTTCTCTCCTTCCGAGTGATCCCTCTTCCTCCGAGTTTCACTCGACGGGCAAACACACATGTGCTGCATAGTAATAATAAAAAGGTAGAAAAATCGACCTACGAATCTATAATTAAATAGGTTAAACTAGGGTTTTGCCCAGTACTACAGATCAAGGTTCAAAAAATCCAACTACGGGGTTCGAACAACCCCATTTCTAATCCAAGATTTTTTTCGACCTCATCCAATGGCCTCAAACTATAGGCCGGGTTAGCATCTAGTGCAGTATGTGTGAGAATGTATGCACTATGTGTGCTATAACTTGTGTGTCTTTCAAATTTGAACCAAATTTGAATAAGTTTGAAATATTTGAAATGGGGCTTTTGGCTTAAACGTTTGAAACCCAAAACGACTTCTCCTCATGCTAGACTTCATAAGACCGAGTTTAGGGTTAGGGGTAGATACATGATTTGTCTGGTTTGAATATGTCTAAACCTTGTTTATCAACTTGAATGCTTACTATATGACATAAGAAGACCATGTGCTTTTGTTTTTCATTTTTCTATTTTTTAAGAATTTTATGCACATTTGATTCTGGTCAAATCCTAGGTTCAACCAAGATTTAAACAAGTTTCAAGCATGAAAATGAAAACGTAATCCAAGATCCTTCTTAATTAGTCACTCTAAAATATATGAAGCTTTTGGGACGTACTTGAAATTTCCATGTTTGAAACCCAAAACCAATTCTCTTCATGATTGACTTCATAAGACAGAGTTTAGGGGTAGGGGTAGATATACACATGATTTTTCTGGTTTGAATATGTCTAGACCTTGTTTATCAACTTGAGTGTTTACTATATGACATAATTAAGAAGGCTATGTGCTTTGGTTTTTCATTCTTTAGATTTTTTGTCTGAATAATTTTTATGCCCATTTGAATCTTGGTCAAAGATCCTAGGTTTGTTGAGCAAGATTTAAACAAGTTTAACATGTGAAAATGATAAGGTAATTAAGTCTGGATCTTTCTCTTAGTAACTCTAAAATGAAGCTTTTGGGAGGTTCTTGAATTTACCATGTTTGAAACCCAAAACCACCGTACTTCTTTTCATGCTTGACTTCATAAGACAGAGTTTAGGGTTAGGGGTAGATACATGATTTTTCTGGTTTGAATATGTCTAGACCATGTTTATCAACTTGAATGCTTACTATATGACATAAGAAGGCTATGTGCTTTGGTTTTTCATTCTTTCGATTTTTTCTGAATTTTTATGCCCATTTGAATCTTGGTCAAATCCTAGGTTCGACCAAGATTTAAACAAGTTTAAAACATGACAATGAAAAGGTAATTAATCATGGATCCTTCTTAATTAACCAGCCAGTCTAATTAAAATGAAGCTTTTTGGGAGGTTTTTGAAATTTCCATGTTTGAAACCCAAAACCACACTTCTCTGCTTCATGCTTGACTTCATATATAATTAAGACAAAGTTTAGGGTTAGGGGGTACATGATTTGTCTGGTTTGAATATGTCTAGACCTTGTTTATGAACTTTTGAATGCTTACTATATATATGTATGTGACATAAGAAAACTATGTGCTTTGGTTTTTCATTTTTCTGATTTTTTTGGAATTTTGATGCACATTTGAATCTTGGTCAAATCCTAGGTTTGACCAAGATTTAAACAAGTATAGAACATGGAAATGAAAATGGAAGCCTGTATCCTTCTTAGTCACCCTAAAATGAAGTTTTTGGGAGGTTTTTGAAATTTCCATGTTTGAAACCCAAAACCACTTATCTTCATGCTTGACTTCGTCATAAGACAGAGTTTAGGGGTTAGGGGGTAGATACATGATTTGTCTAGCTAGTTTGAATATGTCCAGACCTTGTTTATCAACTTTAATGCTTACTATATGACATATAAGAAGACTATGTGCGCTTTGGTTTTTCATTTTTATGTTTTTTTTATTTTATGCCCATTTGAATCTTGGTCAAATCCTAGAGATTGACTTCATAATACAGAGTTTAGGGTTAGGGGTAGATATACACATGATTTTTCTGGTTTGAATATGTCTAGACCTTATTTATCAACTTGAGTGTTTACTATATGACATAATTAAGAAGGCTATGTGCTTTGGTTTTTCATTCTTTAGATTTTTTGTCTGAATTTTTATGCCCATTTGAATCTTGGTCAAATCCTAGGTTTGACCAAGATTTAAATAAGTTTAAAACATGGAAATGAAAAGGTAAAAGCATCGATCCTTCTTAGTCGCTCTAAAATGAAGCTGAATTTTGGGAGGTTTTTGAAATTTCCATGTTTGAAACCCAAAACCACTTCTTTCATGCTTGACTTCATAAGACGAAGTAGGGACGATAGGGGTAGATACATGATTTGTCTGGTTAATTTGGATATATCTAGACCTTGTTTATCAACTTGAATGCTTATGATATGACATAAGAACACTATGTGCTTTTTTTATTTTTTTGTGCCCATTTGAATCTTGGTCAAATCCTAGGTTTGACCAAGATTTAAACAAGTATAGAACATGAAAATGAAAAGGGAAGCCTGTATCCTTCTTACTCACCCTAAAATGAAGTTTTGGGAGGTTTTTGAAATGTCCATGTTTGAAACCCAAAACCACTTCTCTTCATTCTTGACTTCTTAAGACATAGTTTAGGGGTTAGCGGGTAGATACATGATTAGTATGGTTTGAATATGTCTAGACCTTGTTTATCAACTTTAATGCTTACTACATGACATAAGAAGACTATGTGTGAGGTTCCCATGCGTGAGGTCCCACACTTCAGTGAGCACAAGTCACGTAGTCTTCTTATGTCATATAGTAAGCATTCAATTAAGTTGATAAACAAGGTCTAGACATATCAAACCAGAAAAATCATGTATCTACCCCCTATATATCCCTAAATTAACCCTGACTTATGAAGTCTAGCATGAAGAGAAGTCGTTTTGGGTTTCAAACGTTTAAGCCAAAAGCCCCATTTCAAATATTTTACACTTATTCAAATTTGGTTCAAATTTGAAAGACATACAAGTTATAGCACACATAGTGCATACATGTTCACACATACTGCACTAGATGCTAACCCTACAGTTTAGGGGCGGACCTAGGATAAATTTTTAGAGGGGGCAAACATATGATAAGTGATGCAAATATCATATTACAAGGTTTCAGAAAATTGAGCGGGGGCGGCTGCCCCCCTTGGCTATAGTCTGGATCCGCCCATGCTATAGTTTGAGGCCATTTGGATGACGTCGAAAAAAATCTTTGATTAGAAATGGGGTTGTTCGAACCCCGTAGTTGGATTTTTTTGAACCTTGATCTGTAGTACTGGGCAAAACCCTAGTTTAACCTAGTATATTTAATTATAGATTCGTAGGTCGAATTTTCTGTAGTACCTTTTTATTATTACTATGCAGCACATATGTGTTTGCCCGTCGAGTGAAACTCGGAGGAAGAGGGATCACTCGGAAGGAGAGAAGAAGGGAGAGCATTATGGTGTCTCCCCTTTTTCGGGTGATGATGTTGACTTTTGTGCAGGGTTTGTCAGTGAGCAGGAGGTGCGAGCGAGCGAGCGAGCGAGTCGAGCGAGGCCGAGAATGAGAGAGATTTGTTTTTTTTTGTGAGAGAGACAACCGAAGGATCCAGAAGGACCCACAGACTTCCAATACGCATCCTGATGCGTCTTCTCTTGACAAAGAAAATGGCTGGGAGTTTGCGTACCTATTGCACGTGACTTGTGCTCACTGAAGTGTGGGACCTCAAGCGTGGGCACCACACGTAAGTGACAGACCTGTTGGTGTAAAAACTCGGTTGATTATAATAGTGCATTAGAACAAAGTTTCCTATGGATTCAAGGGTAGGAAATCCAAGTTAACTCATTTACATGACATTATTTTTTCCATGAAGCAAAGTTAACACATCTATCAATTGGTACATTTTGGAGTGACTAAGAAGGATCCATGCTTACCTTTTCGTTTTCACGTGTTAAACTTGTTTAAATCTTGGTCAAACCTAGGATTTGACAGAGATTCAAATGGGCGGAAAATTGAAAAAAAAACAGAAAAATGAAAAACCAAAGCACATACGTAGTTTTCTTATGTCATATAGTAAGCATTCAAGTTGATAAACAAGGTCTAGACATATTCAAAACATACAAATCATGTATGTACCCCTAACCCTAAACTATGTCTTATGAAGTCAAGCATGAAGAGAAGTGGTTTTGGGTTTCAAACATGGAAATTTCAAAAACCTCCCAAAAACTTCATTTAGAGTGACTAAGAAGGATAAATGCTTCCCTTTTCATTTTCATGTTTTAAACTTGTTTAAATCTTGGTAAAACCTAGGATCTGACCAAGATTCAAATGGGCATCAAAAATAGAAAAAATCAGAAAAATGAAAAACCAAAGCACATAGTCTTCTTATGTCATATAGTAAGCATTAAAGTTGATAAACAAGGTCTAGACGTATTCAAACCAGACAAATCATGTATCTACCCCTAACCCTAAACTCTGTCTTATGAAGTCAAGTATGAAGAGAAGTTGTTTTGGGTTTCAAACATGGAAATTTCAAAAACCCTCTCAAAGAACTTCATTTTGGAGTGACTAAGAAGGATCCATAGGAAACTATGTACTAATACAGTATAATGATCACCCGAGTTATTAGAGCAACAAGTCTGTCACTTACGTACGTGTGGTTCCCATGCGTGAGGTCCCACACTTCAGTGAGCACAAGTCACGTAGTCTTCTTATGTCATATAGTAAGCATTCAATTAAGTTGATAAACAAGGTCTAGACATATCAAACCAGAAAAATCATGTATCTACCCCTATATATCCCTAAATTAACCCTGACTTATGAAGTCAAGCATGAAGAGAAGAAGTGGTTTTTGGTTTCAAACATGGAAATTTCAAAAACCCTCCCAAGAGCTTCATTTTGGAGTGACTAGTTAAGACGCATACATGCTTACTTTTTCATATTCATGTTTTAAACTTGTTCAAATCTTGGTCAACAAACCTACGATTTGACGAAGATTCAAATGGGTATAAAAAAATTAAAACCAAGGTCTGCTCATGTCATATAGTAAGCATTCAATTAAATTGATAAACAAGGTCTAGACATATTCAAACTAGTAGGAAAATCATGTATCTACCCCCTAACCCTAAACTATGTCTTAGGAAGTCAAGCATGCATGAAGAAAAGTGGTTTTTGGTTTTCAAGCATGGAAATTTCAAAAACCCTCCCAAGAGCTACATATTGGAGTGACTAAGAAGGATAGATGCTTAATTTTTCATATTCATGTTTTAAACTTGATTAAATCATGGTCAAACCTAGAATTTGACCAAGATTCAAATGGGCATAAAAATTCAAAAAAAATGAAAAACCAATGCACATAGTCATCTTATGTCATCTAGTAAGCATTCAATTAAGTTGATAAACAATGTCTAGACATATTCAAACCAGAAAATTCATGTATCAAGCTAACCCTAACCCCAAACTCTGTCTTATGAAGTCAAGCATGAAGAGAAGTACGTGGTTATTTGGTTTCAAACATGGAAATTTCAAAAACCCTCTCAAGAGCTTCATTTTGGAGTGACTACGAATGATACACGCTTAATTTTTCATATATATTCATGTTTTAAACTTGTTTAAATCATGGTCAAACCTAGGATTTGGCCAATATTCAAATGGACAAAATTTTAAAAAAAATCAAGGCACATAGTCTTCTTATGTCATATAGTAAGCATTCAATTAAGTTGATAAACAAGGTCTAGACATATTCAAACGAGAGAAATCATGTATCTACCCCCTAACACTAAACTTTGTCTCATGAAGTCAAGCACATGCATGAAGATATGTGGTTTTTGGTTTCAAACATGGAAATTTCAAAAACCCTCCCAAGAGCTTCATTTCGAAGTGATTAATTAAGAAGCATACATGCATGCTTACTTTTTCATATTCATGTTTTAAACTTATTCAAATCTTGGTGAAACCTAGGATTTGACCAAGATTCAAATGGGTATAAAAATTAAAAAAAAACAAAAAAGGTCTTCTTATATATGTTATATAGTAGGCATTCAATTAAGTTGATAAACAAGGTCTAGACATATTCAAACAAGAAAAATCAAGCATGTACCCCTAACCCTAATATAAACTATGTTTCATGAAGTAAGCATGAAGATTTGTGGTTTTTGGTTTCGAACATGGAAATTCGAAAACCCTCCCAAGAGCTTCATTTTTGAAGTGACTAAGAAGCATACATGCTTACTTTTTCATATTCATGTTTTTAACTTATTCAAATCTTGGTGGAACCAAGGATTTGACCAAGATTCAAATGGGTATAAAAGTTCAAAAAAAAGGTCTTCTTATATGTCTAGACCTTGTTTGTCAACTTTAATGCTTACTATATGACATAAGAAAACTATGTGCTTTGGTTTTTCATTTTTCTGATTTTTTTATTTTGATGCCCATTTGAATCTTGTCAAATCCTAGATTTGACCAAGATAATTTAAACAAGTTTAAAGCATGAAAATGAAAAGGGAAGCATGTATCCATCTTAGTCACTCTAAAATGAAGCTTCTGGGAGGTTTTTGAAATTTCCATGTTTGAAACCCAAAACCACTTCTCTTCATGCTTGACTTCATAAGACATAGTTTAGGGGTTAGGGAGTATAGATACATGATTTGTCTGGTTTGAATATGTCTAGACCTTGTTTGTCAACTTTAATGCTTACTATATGACATAAGAAAACTATGTGCTTTGGTTTTTCATTTTTCTGATTTTTTTATTTTGATGCCCCCATTTGCATTGAATCTTGTCAAATCCTAGATTTGACCAAGATAATTTAAACAAGTTTAAAACATGAAAATGAAAAGGGAAGCATGTATCGTTCTTAGTCACTCTAAAATGAAGTTTTTGGGAGGTTTTTGAAATTTCCATGTAGGAAACCCAAAACCACTTCTCTTCATGATTGACTTCATAAGACAGAGTTTAGGGTTAGGGGTAGATATATTTATGATTTTCCTAGGTTTGACCAAGATTTAAACAAGTTTAAAACATGAATATGAAAAGTAAGCATGTATCCTTCTTAGTCACTCCAAAATGAAGCTCTTAATTAGGAGGGTTTTTGAAATTTCCATGTTTGAAACCAAAAACCACTTATCTTCACCATGCATGCTTGACTTTATAAGACAGAGTTTAGGGTTAGGGGTAGATACATGATTTTCAGGTTTAATATGTCTATACCTTGTTTATCAACTTAATTGATTGCGCGCATACTATATGACATAAGAAGATCTTGGTATTCATTTTTTTTGAATTTTTATGCCCATTTGAATCTTGGTCAAATCCTAGGTTTGACCAAGATTTGAACAAGTTTAAAACATGAATATGAAAAGGTAAGCATGTATGCTTCTTAGTCACTCCAAAATGAAGCTCTTGGAAGGGTATTTGAAATTTCCATGTTTGAAACCAAAAACCACATCTCTTCATGCTTGACTTCATAAGACAAAGTTTAGGGTTAGGGGTAGATACATGATTTGTATGGTTTGAATATGTCTAGACCTTGTGTTTATCAACTTTAATGCTTACTATATGACATAAGAAGATTATGTGCTTTGGTTTTTCATTTTTCTATTTTTAATGCCCATTTGAATCTTGGTCAAATCATAGGTTTGACCAAGATTTGAACAAGTTTAAATCATGAATATGCAAAATTAAGCATCTATATATCCTTCTTAGTCACTCCAAAATGTAGCTCTTGGGATGGTTTTTGAAATTTCCATGTTTGAAACCTAAAACCACTTCTCTTCATGCATGCTTGACTTCATAAAGATAGAGTTTAGGGTTAGGGGTAGATATATACATGATTTTCTGGTTTGAATATGTCTAGACCTTGTTTATCAACTTGAATGCTTACTATATGACATGCAAAGACTTGCTTTGGTTTTTGATTTTGTTTTTGAATTTTTATGCCCATTTAAATCTTGGTCAAATCCTAGGTTTGACCACGACTTAAACAAGTTTAAAACATGAATATGTAAAAGTAAGCATGTATCCTTCTTAGTCACTCCAAAATGAAGCTCTTAATTAGGAGGGTTTTTGAAATTTCCATGTTTGAAACCAAAAACCACTTATCTTCACCATGCATGCTTGACTTTATAAGACAGAGTTTAGGGTTAGGGGTAGATACATGCATGATTTTTTAGGTTTAATATGTCTAGACCTTGTTTATCAACTTAAGTGAATGCGCACATACTATATGACATAAGAAGACCTTGGTATTCATTTTATTTGAATTTTTATGCCCATTTGAATCTTTGTCAAATCCTAGGTTTGACCAAGATTTGAACAAGTTTAAAACATGAATATATATGAAAAGGTAAGCATGTATGCTTCTTAGTCACTCCAAAATGAAGCTCTTGGAAGGGGTTTTTGAAATTTCCATGTTTGAAACCAAAAACCACATCTCTTCATGCTTGACTTCATAAGACAGAGTTTAGGGTTAGGGGTAGCCACATACATGTTTTTTTTGGTTTGAATATGTCTAGACCTTGTTTATCAACTTAATTGTATGCTTATTATATGACATAAGAAGACTATGTGCATTGGGTTTTCATTTTTTTATCCCCATTTGTTGAATCTTGGTCAAATCCTAGGTTGGACCAAGATTTAAACAAGTTTAAAACATGAATAATATGAAACGTAACCTGCATCGATCCTTCTTAGTCACTCCAAAATGAAGCTCGTGGGAGGTTTTTGAAATTTCCATGATTTTTCTGGTTTGAATATGTCTAGACCTTGTTTATCAACTTGAATGCTTACTATATGACATACACAGACTATGTGCTTTGTTTTTTTGAATTCTTATGCCCATTTGAATCTTGGTCAAATCCTAGGTTTGACCATGACTTAAACAAGTTTAAGACATGAATATGACAAAGTAATCATGTATCCTTCTTAGTCACCCCAAAATGAAGCTCTTGGGAGGGTTTTTAAAATTTCCATGTTTGAAACCAAAAACCACTTCTCTTCACCATGCATGCTTGACTTCATAAGACAGAGTTTAGGGTTAGGGGGTAGATACATGATTTTTCAGGTTTAAAACGTCTAGACCTTGTTTATCAACTTAATTGAATGCTTACTATATGACATAAGAAGACCTTGGTTTTTCATTTTTTTCTTCATTTTTTTGAATTTTTATGCCCATTTGAATCTTGGTCAAATCCTAGGTTTGACCAAGATTTGAACAAGTTTAAAACATGAATATAAAAAAGTAAGCATGTATGCTTCTTAGTCACTCCAAAATGAAGCTCTTGGGAGGGTTTTCGAAATTTCCATGTTTGAAACCAAAAACCACATCTCTTCATGCTTGACTTCATAAGACAGAGTTTAGGGTTAGGGGGTAGATACATGATTTTTCTGGTTCGAATATGTCTAGACCTTGTTTATCAACTTAATTGAATGCTTACTATATGACATAAGAAGACTATGTGCCTTGGTTTTTCATTTATTTTGATTTATTTTGAATTTTATGCCTATTTTTATGCCCATTTAAACAAGTTTAAATCATGAATATGAAAAATTAGTCACTCCAAAATGTAGCTCTTGAGAGGGTTTTTGAAATTTCCATGTTTGAAACCAAAAACCACTTCTCTTCATGCATGCTTGACTTCATAAAGACAGAGTTTAGGGTTTGGGGTAGACAGCACGCGCCGACGCGTGGACGAAATTTATTCTCTGTCCCCCTGACATGCACTTGCCAGTGTCTTCAACAGTCTGACACGAACAGTGAAGCTTTTATGGAGCCCAGCGGAGAGGGGCTCCATTTCTCGAGCGGTAGCGAGGTGACATGCGGCCTAAATCCAAATTTAAACATTGCGAAAAAATCTGAAACAAATCATGCACGTTCACAGCTCATATTAAGATAACCCCTAAAAATTTCAGATCAAAATTCGAAACATACATCGAGAAACAAAAAAGAGAAACTCAGATGGGAATAGTCTACAGAGAAACTCAGATTTGAATTCGGGAACTATTCATGACAGATTTCTCTTTTTTGTTTCTCGATGTATGTTAGTGGCAGTTAATATGGACCGGAGGAAGTACTAATAATATGAGGCATATTTTTGAGCTGGCCCTGTTTAGTAGAGTTTACATTTGAGAGTTACATCTTTCTACCACCATTATTTTTGATTTAGCTTGTCTTTTTTTGCCCACCATTTTATCGAGCAGGGTTAATGCAAGATCCATAGCAAACTAGCTTGTCATGACATTTTGTTGGCGGAGTGCATCTTCTCATGGCGAGCTAGCGACTTTGCCTACTAGAGTTTTTTTTGTTGAACTACATTTTTTGGATTTTCCCATTTTATTTGTGCACAAGCTATGAGCCGCCCGCAATTCAGCACCATATATTGGCGGGATTTTCTAGTTCAGCACCATAAATTAGCAGGATGCTATCTTCCTACCTCGCTTTCATTTCCCCTATATCCAGCCCCACCCACGGACAAGCAAGGGCCTCTCTCCCTACCTCGCACCTAGTCCGTCTCGCTCCCTCTCAGTCCTCCATCCGTAGCCGACATCCACCGCACCGGAGCCAGCTCAGCGACGCCGTCAACCACACTCCGTCCGCTTCGTCGGATCTGCTTCCCCGACTCACTGGTTCATCTTACCGGCCGGCGAGATCGGTACACAAAGCGCCACCATGATCCACCGAACCAAACCGAACGGCCAACGCGCCACCTCCCCAGTCGACCAAGGTTGAACACTTTGTCCGGCAGCTTTTGTTATGTACTCCGTATTTGATTTCCGAGACTAGTTTATTGCTTGCTTCCACTGCTTGTTATTAGCATCTGTTTTTTTTGTAATGCCTGCTAGATATTCCCCTCGAGAATGCCTACGAAGAATCTCGGAGGCAAAATATCTTGCAGAATATGATAATTGCAGCCAAGCTCGGCATACTGTGGAATGGGACAAAATCACCGCACCCCAAGTCGTTGCCGAGATTTTTCACACGTGTGATGTGCCGCCAAAAGGACGATTCCGTGGGGCAGCTGCTGAAGAAGGTATTTAGCCGCACTGCTCAAATTTCATATGTCTTGTTTGCTGATTGATTTGATGAACTTTGATTTGCAGCAGCTAGCCACTGCTCATGTTCCTAACAAAGACAGTGAGCGCGCCAGTGATGCAGACATTGGTAGAAAGGAGGCGGGATTTGGTCCTATTGTTCTAGCAAGCAATCATTTGAGTGGCCGCCTAGGATCAGCACATCTGGATCCTCCTGAGCTCAACATTAAGGAGGTAATTTTATAATAGTGTTTTAAACATGACATAATCTAATGTACTGAAAGAGATCAAACTGTCAACAGGAGTGGAGTGGTATAGATGGTAGAGATATAGATATAGATTTCAGATTTCCTAATTTTTTCTTGAAAATAGGGTCGCCCCGGCCTCTGCATCCAAATGATGCACCCACCCTTTTATTGCAATGTTTTAGACTCCATTTAAGGTTTAGAAACTCATGGGTTGCTGAAAGTGGTGACATGAATCAACCAACATATTTCCTTTTAATCTGCTGATTGATTTTATGCATGGCAAATCGCAGAAGCAAGTGACTGCTCATGTCCCTGCCAAGCAGCATTGTAGCACAGATGTCCAGAGTTCCAGTGATGCAAACGTTTGTAGGAACAAAACAGAAGGATGTGGCACTGGGGAAGCTAAGATTAGGCGTCTTCAAAAGGACTTGGATGTGGCCACTTGGCGGAACAAAGAAATGAACCGAGGATGGAATTCTACAATTCAAGATGGCCTACATGCTGTTGCTGATCTGCAGAAGCTAGTGGCTGGCAACTTGGTTACCGCTTTGGCTGATGCAGATGTCCATGAGATCAACTGGACGATCTTGGAACAGGTGAAAGCACGAGCAGAAACTCTGCACTCATCTTTGCAGGTAGATGATTTTCAAAGGGTGATGCAAGAGCCGCTATATGAATAGATTGTTGTTTTCAGTTGATGATGTCCCTGGTTCTTTTGTTTACTTATGTGCTGGTAGTACTTAGGGGAACTAGCTTGTACAAGTATTTTTTTCCGATAAAGTTGTACAAGTAAATGGCACATGCTTCGCATGTTTGACCAATTAAGTTAAAAAGCTTCACAAAATCCTGCTATCATGTAGGCGGGCTTGCATTGGCTTTCAACCCAAGTGACTATTGACTGCAATCTGTAATATGTACCCCTCTGTTGCACTTAATGGTATCCAAGCCCTTGGGCCCCCCTCCTTTGTTAAAAAAAGATCGAATTCTTATTGCGTCGAAGTTGTTTCACTAAAAAAAAGAGCCCTCACGTGCAAGGCACGTGTATATATACTAGTACTAGTAGAGATGGTACACCTAGACATTAGAGATTTGTTTGTTTTAAAGATATTTTTAATTGTGTACAAGATGGAAAATATAACTTTAGGCTATCCACAATGTTGCTATTGCCAAATCTGATACGATGGTGAATTTGGCTTTGGTGTGAAATATAGCAATAGCTCCACAATGTAGTGGTTCCAAATATTTATAACGTGGGTCCCGCCATCAAGCTAAAACAACTCATAAAGCCAATATGGAACTACTCTCACAATGTAGGGAACTAGTTCCAAATGCCAAAAGTGAAATTTGGCATCGGAGCACCTATTTGCTCCGGTTCCCTGTTTTTCTGGTTTTGGAACTACCTCTACAATGTATGGAACTAGTTCAAAAAGCCAAAAATCAAATATGGAACCACTTTTGGCTACACGTTGTGGATGCTCTTAGCAAATTCCTAGTATTTTTCATGGTCGATGTAAAAAAAGTATTTTTCATGGTTGATGTAAAAAAACAAGTTTTTTTCATGGTCGATGTAAAAAAAGAGAGAAAACATGTCTCATAAAAAGCCTTATGGTTAGCACAATTTTTTTACGGAGTAACTCTTTTTTACATAGCCCAAATTACTATTCGATTTTTCCATTGAAATATTTTATGTGTATAAAGCAAGCGAAGAAGTACACATGCATTTTTCGTTTTATTCTTTTTTGACATTTCAAAATGTATAGAAGATGAATTTCGAAATAAAGAGATCATATGCACCCAAGAACCAACAAGCATATCCCCTTGAACCCGAACATACTCAGGGCCCTTTTGTTGTGCCTTTTTGGCTTTTGGATTTTGGAAGCCAAAAACAAATATTATATTCTTTTGGCTTCCAAAATCCAAAAGCCAAAAAGCCACAGCAAAAGGGCCCTCAGCTTCAGACTTGGGATTTCGTAGGCTAGGGTTCCACAGTTTTCCAGCAACCAGTAATAATTTCAACTCTGCCCCAAAATTCCCGCCGAAATCCCCCCCTTCCAAAATTCAAAGCGATGTGAAATAAGTACAGTGTCGATCTTATCCCCCCGGACCGCTCAATTCAGACCTATCACCGGCGGCGCCGAACCCCGCATCTCTCTCTCACGCTTCCACCCTGCATGACCCACCGGATCATCTCACACGCCGGCGCCGGCCCACTGTCCCACTCCCACACCAGCACTACTGCCTTCTCATCGGCCACCGTAGTGACCGACGACGTTCCGCCGTCTCCCTTGCTTTTTAGCAAGCCGGAGTAGCTTCCACCTCCCCCACCCCCACCGACGACCACTGTACCATACGAGCTCCTCCGTAGCCGACTTCCACCGCCGCCTTGTCAGCGACAGTCACCATCGCCGGGTTCTCGTATCTTAATCCCCGACTCCTTCCGTCCACCGGACTGGAGAGATGGGCGCTTCCATGGTCGACGGCAGGAAACCAAAGCGTACACGCGCCCACTTCCAAGAAGGTTGATATGGCCGCATTCGTTATGCATGTGATTTCGAAAAGTATTTTTTTGCTTACTTGCACCGCCATCTCATTAGCATTTTTTTTGTAATGCATGCTAGATATTATTGCAATACAGAAGAATGAATTAAAAGAGAAACGGATACGGAATATATGTATAAGATATGCAAGCCGTGTGGGCACAAACATGTGTAACGCTATTGCCTCTAGTGCAAACCTGAACAAAATCGGAGAAGAACCCTTTCCCCTTCCCAAAGATAAAGAACAATGTTATGATTCACAATTTGATCATGCTGAGCCTCTTGGAGAGCTGACTCAGGAAGATGCCTTGCCTGACCATTCTCCTCAACCCCACCAGGTGATTTCTGTGTTTTTACTTTGAGATATCTGTTTTGCAACTTCCATGTGTTGTATACTTGTATCCTGAATCCCACCAAACATGTTCACATGCCACCTCTAGGTCTCCTTAATGCATCATATATATGTTTCAGCATGCACGTCATCCTTTACTGTTCTTCATTCTATTCCATTTGCATATCATCATATATGGGACTTCTGTAGACTGAAATATCGTTTATGTGTGCTAGGAATCTGCAGCTTCAAGTAAGAATTTCGCAGGAACCACCAATGAGAGGAAGACCATTCAACAGGCACCTGAATCGGTGATAGAACAGCTGCAACCAAAAAAGAAACCTGCTTCTGCTACTAGACAGTCTCAGCGATTCATGGCACCAGTTGAAGAAAATAACGAAAATTCTAAGAGTACTGAAATAAAAAAACGTGGTGAACACCCCAAGCGGTTGAATCAGCCACCTGTTACCAATCCAGTCAACCAGCGACAATCGGCAGCAGAACCAGTTTCCACAGCAACTTCTCAGCCACAATTGGCAGCAGAACCAGTTTCCACAGCAACTTCTCAACAACAATTGGCAGCAGAACAAGTTTCCACGGCAACTTCTCAGCCACAATTGGGATCAGCAGTAGCTGTGGTAGGAAATACTGCCCAAGGACACACTGTACCAGTCCCAGCTGACACAACCACAACTGGCCAAACACTGCTAGCACAACATCAACAAACTGTTGATGATCTCCCACTGACCCATATTAGTCCTGCCATAGACAACTCCCCTGAGGATGAGCCCCACACCGAAGAAGGTACATTTTCCAATGCTTATAGTTTCATTCTCCGTTATAAAGTTATACTTTATAGAGATATATATATATATATATATATATATATATATATATATATATATATATATATATATATATATATACCTTGATAGCTTGATGTAATGCTTAACTTTGTAGTTGCACCACGATCAAGAAAAACGCGTTATAAAGTTATACTTTATAGATATATATATATATATATATATATATATATATATATATATATATATACCTACCTTGATAGCTTGATGTAATGCTTAACTTTGTAGTTGCACCACGATCAAGAAAAACGAGGGGCCCAACAGTAGGGAAAATGTTCGTAGCTAAGCTTGCTGGGATGGAATCAAGATTTCGCCTTTCATCTATCGTAGGTGGCAGAAGGCCACTGGACCCAGAAGAATCTTGTAAATTAGCATCGGATGTAGGAATTTTCGTCAGGAATGAAATTCCTATCTTCCCAACATGGAAAGAGCACGTAGACACCTCTGCGCATTTTGAAAAATTAGTGCACAGGTTACACGTAAGTCATCTTTCTCTTGGTAATGTTACTCATACTAGTATACCACATTGGCACGTCCCGTTCCTTCTAGCTTGTTGTTGGATCTATGTATATCACACCAACGGTTTATATTGTTGTGAACAGTTAAGGTTCGAGTTCGATGAGGACCAAGAGGAAGTAAAGCATGTTCTCAACAGTCTATTCTCAGACTGTCTGCGCCAGTATCGCAGCAGGCTAAAGAAGAAATACTTCACTGGAAAGATTACTGGGAGTGTTCCAACTATATCTCCTTTTAAGCAAATGACTGACAAACAGTGGGGAGATCTTGTGAAGCACTGGTCTGATCCAAAGAATATGGTATGATTTGTAAGACTGAGACCAGATCACATCTTGGATTCTTATTTATAGCAGTGTCTCACTAGTCTCCTTTTTGCAGAATTTGGCTAAACAGAATCAGGAAAACCGCGGTAAACTACTTTTACCTAGCCGTACGGGATCTCGTAACCTTATAGTGCACATTCGGCAAAAAGTAAGGACATGTTGTTTTATACTGCTATTTAGAAATATTTTAGTAAAAGATCATGCAGAGTATATACACCAGTGTGCAGCTTATATTATGATCCTCCATTTCAACCACGTTATTCGATTTATAAATGGTAGTACTAAAATGCAGATGTTACATAATGCAAGTAAAAGGGAACCAAACAAAGAGATGACTCTGCCAGAGATTTTTGAAGCATGCCAGAAGAACAAACTTGAAGTGATTGGAGAAGTCGCACAGAGTGTTCTTGTAAGTCTTCTCAAAGATTGAAATTTTGTGACGACTCACATCCCAACTTATAGGAGTAGTAAAGTACATGTCAATATGATATTATATATGTTTATTAAAATTCATGTGATGTGAATCAGACATGCCAAACTGTAGGAATAAAAGTAGGTCATACACATGATAAATCTACTATCAGCAAGTTTCTCTGTAGTAACTATCATGTTTACACATGTGTACGAACTGAATTTTTTGCAGGAAGATATGAAATTAGAGATGGCAAAAACCGGTAAAAACGGTCTGGAAAAAACCGATGAAGAATGTGTGAAGGCATTTTCTATGGCAATAAAAAAGAAAGGCATTGCCAAAAACACTTTCTTACGGAATGCTGGACTGCTGAAGTGCAAGTCCATGTCCAAGTCAAAGTATTTGCATGCTCAAGTTCTAAAGGAGCAACTCCAAGTAGAACGAGCTGCATCAGCTGCGCTAAGACTAGAAGTCGACAATTTTAGAACGATAGCAGCACAGAAGGAGGCCCTACTGGAGCAGGTTAGGAATGCTAGTAAGTAGTAAGAAGAGTATCTGCTAGATAATTGGAGATGAACGGGGACAGTGACAGGTCATTACCTTTGTCTTGTAAAATGGTTCCTTAGTCTGAGCATATTTCGTAGGTGCATTTATCTGCAATTGCTATGATCTTGGTGGTCGTTTCCTTGTTGTGATGTGGATTTTTTTGAACCGGAACCCTGCTGATTGTTAATATTATAAGTGGATTGCCTAGCCCTTTCCATCAGTTCTGACTTGTGGTTCCGTTGGCTCGTGGATGAAGCTTGACGTGGTATCAGAGCCCATAGTCTCAAGTTCGAGTCATCGCTTTCACAAACCTTCTCTTCTCTTCTCCCGGTCTAGCCTTTTCTGTCAGTTTGGACTTTTTGTTGCGATGTATAAAGTGGATTGCCTAGCCCTTTCCATCAGTTCGGACTTTTGGTCGCGTTGGCTAGTGCATTAAAGCTTGACACTGATGATTTTCTGTGATCCATTGATTTCCATCTTTCTACATACTGGTCTAGAAGCTTGTCAACTGGTCTGGTTCATTCATCGCTGTATTGAGTGCAATGAACGGAACAGTGGCTTCTCCTTTGTGTTGTGCTGCAACACAACAGCTGTTCCTGCTTCTGTACAGGTGAGTTGTGAACAGAGATACTTATGTATGCTACCAAATTTCGACTCCATATAATCAATAGCTTAACAACCCTCTAATTCAAAATCTCAACATTATTTCACACACTGAAATATTTTGTACGCGTTTTGAATTGGAGAACATGGGAACCGACTTTGGTTTCTGATTATGACTTGATGTGACCCTAGGCCCTGGATTCCTGAGCAGAAGGTATGTGTAAAAACAAAGAGATTACGAAGTGCTAATTCCCTTTTTTTGTAAGTCCTGGTGGCATTGACACTCCTTTCTTACTTGCTATATTTTTTTGGTGTTTATATATAATAGAGAATTACCAGCTTATTGTCGAACCCGTTAGATTTTGGGCAATAATTGTTACGTGGCTGCTTCTTAATTAAAGTTTATCATGTCATGTAGATGGATTTGTGAAAGATGCAGCGGGTCGTTCTTCAGATCGTCTACATGGGATTCCCATCTACATGTATGTTCACGGTTTCATGGAGTACTTCAGCTCATAGCAGCCACATACGATCCTGCAAGATTTGCATTTTTTTGACCTTGCAAGATTTGCATTCAATGTATCGCCAAGACGCGTCCGTGAGAACTCTAGAAACATCTTCGTCTGACTCGTTTTGGCGCGCGCAGTTCCCGAGCGAATCCAATGAATTTTGACCGTTCTCTTAAAAAAAGGAACTTTGACCGTTGGATCAAGCGTTGGAGAACTGTTGTGCCAACGGCCAATAATTATGATCGTCGTAACCGATTTTCAACGTGATGATGAATTGATGTGACATTTGGCCGTACTAGTACGGTCTCATATTTTTGTATTACTTGGACTGTAGCCAAATTCGAAATCTCATTCCAGCGGCAAAACTTCCCGCCCGAAAAATACAAATATTTCACACGCTTCTAACTTCCCATTCTACCCTCGTAAAGATGACAACAATGTCCATGTATAAGTCGGTTGGTGGGGGGTCTACCCGTCATTTTTTTCGATCACCACCTCCCTAGCTCCGGAAACTCCCCGAAAAAAAATTCATTTCCCTCACTCTCTCCTCTGAGACCACCCACCGGAACTTCCCAAGTCCCTCTCTCTCCCACCTCCACGACCACCGCACCGGAACATCCCCGCCGGACTTCCCTGGCCTACCCGAGGCCTCGCGATCCTCGTCATCCGGCTGCCTGCCGGAGCCGCTTCATCGACGCCGTCATCAACCGGACCGGATCATCCCCGCCGAACCTCGAAACCATATGCTCATCCAGCAGTCTACCGCAGTCGCTTCAGCTGCGGCATCGTCCACCCCACCGGAGCCGCTTCGCCGGATCCGTCGTCCACCGCATCGGATCTTGCTCACCGACACCGCTGTGCATGAACCGGATCTGCTTCACCGGCGCCGTGTATGATCTAAACTCTTCTACTGTCGCTTTTCTATTGCTTGCCTGCAAGTTCTTGTTTAATCTTGGGGGAACCTGTTTGTGCTAACGACGCGCCGTTACGTTTTTGCAGACGAGATGAGTAACCATGAAGTGTAATGGCCGTCTCTCCAACCCCAAGTAGCACATGTAGCGTACTTCATCACCGGATCTATCAACCCCAGGAAGATCTGCTGTGACTCCCACAGAGTGCTTCTCCTAATGTAAGTCCCTTGTTTTAGCGCCATGTTCTGGGTTCAGATGCTTGTTTGTCTGAAGCTCTTTTAGTTCATTCCTAGCTATGACCGTAACACCTTGCTATTTTCTACTTCATTGCTAACTTTAAGCGATTGAACATTTTGGTTTGCATTCCCTGCTCTGTAGATGTAGCCATCATAACTTCTATCTTGCTCAGTCGTTGTTACAAAAATTATACTGTAGGTATTATAGTAACATCCTGCTATTATTTAGTTCATGGCCAATTTTAAGTAATTGCACATGTTGGTTCGCATTCCCTGCTCTATAGCTTTTGGCATCGTAACTTCTATATTTGGTTTACATTCCCTGCTCTGTAGATCTAGCCATCATAACTTTATCTTGCTCAGTCGTTGTTACAAAAATTATGGCCTGCTACTATGTTGTTTGTGCCAATTTTTTACTCCATGAACATGTTGGCTTGCATTCCCTGTACTACAGGTGATGCCATTGTTTTGTATCTAGTTCATTGTAAGCTAACAAAGTAAGGACTTAGTTTGGCATGCTATCACTCTGCTATCTAGCCTGTAGTACAAATAAACTTGTCATACTACTAGATAATAATTTTGCGTGCCATCTTGTTCTTCAAAAGCTGCATTATTGACTTGTTTCTCTGACTTGGCATGACGCTCACATATGGAAAGCTGAACATATTGGTTTGCATTCCCTCTTATACAAGTTCACAGGTGATCCCACTATATTCTGTATCTGGTCCATCCTAAGCTCCAGCATTAACTATCCTCCATGTGTTGCTCATTACAAGTTTATATCCCGAAACATCTTGATTTGCATCCCCTTCACTATAAGTTCAGGAGTATTATTTAGTTCACGGCCAAAATGAAGTAATTGCACTTGGCACATGTTGGTTCACATTCCCTCCTCTTTAGCTTTTGCCATCGTAACTTCTATTTTTGGTTTACATTCCCTGCTCTGTAGATGTAGCCATCATAACTTCATCTTGCTCAGTCGTTGTTACAAAATTTATAGCCTGCTACTATGTTGTTCATGCCAATTTTGTACTCCCTGAACATGTTGGTTTGCATGGGACTCGACAGTAGTAAGTCTGCTGTTTCATTCTAACATGCTCTGTTATATTGGCTGTTGGTATGCGGCATGCACTCTTTGTTTGCTTATTGTGCGCATTACAATGATCTTGTTATAACGACGAAATGATGAGTTCCAAATTCTTTGCCAAACAATATTGTAGTGTCATTGCCTTTCCATTGTTGCTGTCTTAACTTGTAATGTCTTTGTTTCAGATATAGGTGCTGCATGGACAACTTAAAAGATTGCCGGATCGCTTCATTGTATTGCTAGGTTTAATTACCATTCAATTTCTCTGGGTTCTGTAATATTTTTTCAATGCCTTGCAGCTGATGTAATATTTAGTTAGTTTTTATAGTTCTTTCGCGCATTTTTTCTTTGGTGCTTGTGGTAAGTGAGGCTATCCGACAGAAATCAATGCTGCGTAAATATTCTCAGTATCTAAATCACGAATTCCCATCCCTTAAACGGCCCAATTAAACGAAATCACATATGTGCCTGCCCGCAAAATCCTAAAGCGCATATTATGCCGGCATATAAACAACAACTAAACGGGCTGGCCCACTTACTTCTTGGGCCAGCCCATTTGATTTACGGTGGACCCCACACACTAATTGGGCTGGCCCACTTGCTTTAAGGTGGACCCCACCAACTACTGGGCCGGCCCACTAAATAGTTGGGCCAGCCCATTTGCTTTTTTGGAGGACCCCACATAATAAATGGGCCGGCCCTTTAAGAGGAAAGTGGGACCCACCTGTGTTTTTGGCCCGGCCCAATATCTTGTTGGGCCGGCCCACTTGCTATATTGTGGACCCCACACACTAGATGGGCCGGCCCTTTAACAGGAAGTGGGGCCCACCTGTGCTTATTGGGCCGGCCCACTTGCTCTATGGTGGTCCCACATGGTAAATGGGCGGCCCTTTAAGTGGAAGGTGGGACCCACTGTGTTTTTGGCCCACTATCTTGTTGGGCGCCAACTTTCTATATGGTGGACCCCACATACCAAATGGGCGGCCCATTAGAATGTGGGACCCACTGTTTTTGGCCCCACTATCTTGGTGGGCCACCCTGGCTATATGGTGGGCCCCACATACTAAATGGGCCGGCCCTTTATCGGGAAAGTGGGACCCTTTGTGTTTTGGCCGCCCACTATTTTGTTGGGCACCCACTTGCTATATGGTGGACCCCACATACTAAATGGGCCGGCCCTTTAACAGATAGTGGGACCCACCATGTGTTTTTGGCCCGCCCACTAGCTTGTTGGGCCGGCCCACTTGCTATATGGTGGACCCCACACACTAAATGGGCCGCCTTTTAACAGAAAGTGGGACCCACTGTGTTTGGCCGCCCACTTGCTTCTTGGCCGGCCATTGCTTAAGGGGACCCATGTTAAATGGGCCGGCCCATTTAACTTTTGACCATCAACATTAGAGGTTAGGCCCGGCCCACGTAACTAATGGACCAGCCCAGCTATATAGTTGACCGGTCAAACTATGTCATCTGGCCCGGCCCGCTTAAGACGTGGCAGGCCTCGTGTGGGCCTACCATCTACCACGGGGTTTCAGCCGGTTAACGCGTTGCGCAGTTAACGGCCACGTGTCGGTTGCATGACGTCGCAGTCAACGGGCTCCCGGAAACACTTCCGCAACGGTCCGATTTTCCGTGGCGGAAGGGCCCAAGCGCGACGGACCGAAAAAATCGTCGTTGGACTTTGCCTGACGCAGTTTCGACAACGGAACCCATATCGTCGGGTTAGGCCCATAGGCGACGAAAAATGCCCCTTAGTTGACGATTTTGGGACGTTGTCTATCAGAACTTTTCTTGTAGTGACAGCTGGTGAAATGTAAAATTGCTGTTTGGCAACCTGCTTTTAGGACAGCTGGTGGACATATAGCTGGTGGTGATTGTCTGAAATACCCTGTATGCTGAAGATGATGTATAAGTACTAATTTGATCTAATAATCTGATTATGATTTGTGTGCTAGCTCAAATTATAGGTTTATCACTTTTTAGGTAAAATAATTTTGTAGTTGTTAATAAATGATTATAATCAATTAAACCATACAGAGGTACAAATAATATTTGGTTCCATATTATAGCGAGTTTCAACATTGTATCATCTGCACACTTTGTCAATTGAATCAAGATTCAGTCCTAAATCACTGTAATATAACACAATAATTAATCATCTACACATATACACACATAACAACAAAGATTTAGCCCCTAAATCAAGTTGGGGCGGGCGGCGACCGGGAGGAGAAGTGCAGCAGCGGGCCGCCGCGAGTTGAGGGCGGGCAGAGACGTGGAGGAGGCGGATGCGCGGCGAGCGGCCGAAGAGGCGGGAGAGGCGGGTGGGGCGGCGACGGGGAGAGGAAGGGCAGCGTCCGTCGGGAGGAGAAGTGCGGCGGGGGCGGAGGCGCTGAGGCGGGCGGAGGCGGACATGGACGTGCGGCGAGCGTGTGGAGGCGGACGCACGGCGAGCGCCGGCCGGCGTGGCGACCGGAGAGGCCGGCGACCTGGAAGAACCTTAGCCGCCTCTCCCTGCCTCCCTGGTTTGCATCTCGGGACAGGTCGGGGGGGATGGGGAAAACGGGTGAGATTTGGTGGAAGTTTTGTGAGGGGTTTCCGTATATATACCGGGTGGCATTCTGGCCGTAAATATGAAGATACAGAGTGGCATGAGTTAGCGGGAGGATTACCAGCTGCGGGAAGCTGCGGGAAGTTCCTCCAAAGGTGCTTCCGGGCTTGTAGTACAAAATGAACAAGCGCTTGTACAAGCCTGGATCCAAAAGTTAGGTGTTTGTTTGGGCTTGTGCTTATAGGGACCCAAAAGCAGCAGAAGCACAAGCTCTAGCCCAAACAAACAGGGCCTAGTGTTATTATGTGAACAAAAGTTGTGTGTACATATATATCGGTCAGAGAACCAAGATTGCATATTCTTGCCTGGTTATAACACATAAGTCATAATAACAATTAAAGAGAAAAGGAACATTTGCCTTTGCAATGTGATTGTGCCAAGTAGATTAGACAACCAACCACAAACATTACAGGTCAACAGCCAAACGCATGCGAAAGTCCTAAGGTAAGCTCCATAATACATGTTGAAACCAAAAGCCTAGAAACCATAAGAAAGGTAGCTCCACATCACAGTTCCACGACAGCAGCATACTGATCATAAAACATATATCAAGTCAGGACAGCTGCACCACTGGGTAAGCATCCATGGGGTCTGGCTCAAGAGCGAAGACTGTGTGAATGCTGCAAAATGTGGCTCTTGCCTCACCCCACCCATACATCTTATCATGGAACCTTACCAAATCAGCATGAATCATCTTGACATAAACATAGCTCCTCTCTCCATGCTGATGGGATTGAACAATGCGCCAGTTGCAGTGCTTCAGCTTGTCAAACAGTATGCAGGAGATGACGAAGCATGCTGGCTGGTCTTTTGTAGTGACAATGGCTTGGAGTAGCTGGTCCTGTGAACCACCCAACTGGATCTTTAGAGCTTGAAGGACAGTCCGTGCTATATAAGCTACCGTTGCTGACTTCAGCTCAGAATCAGGTGAATGACAGCTGACATCTTGTCCTAGAGATGCAGATCCTTCTTGATCAGATTCAGCGGAATCATCACCACTACTTACAGGTGCGTCAGGTTCAACAGAAGGCACATCAGGTACATGCTCCGGTTCATAGGAGTCGGTAGCACGGTAGAACCTAAAGGGATAGTAGGACCAGATATGTTCTCGGACAGGACCGCTTGCTGAAATCTCTACAATACCAGCTCCAGGTAGACCACTAGTCTCTACAGAGGGTAAACCACCAATATCCACTTCAGAGGATTCTCGTGGCACGACACCTTTCGCTAGAGGCTCTACCCTACCAGCTCCAGGTCCACCACCAGTCAGTACTGTGGGCATAGTCATGACGGGTTTTACCAATACAAAACATACTTCAGGTGCAGGATCATCAGTAGCAACTCCAGCATCAGCACCAGTTATATCGGTCTTGACAATAGGTAAACCGTTTTGCTCCAGTTCAGAGAATTCCCGTGGCACGACACCGTTCACTAGAGGCTCTACACTAGGATGCCTATTATGTCATACATCGCAATCCCAGGAATATTGTTGTTGCGAGGCATAATAGTTAAGTATCACAGTCATCATTCATTACAACTCATAAAGTCTTACAAATTGGAATCACATGATCCATATTACACAAATAGTTGATCTAACGATCAACGAACTGATCAACGAACAAACATAAGTTCATAGCGGAAGCGTAAGATACAAGGACTCTATAGTCCACAGGCCAACGCTTGACGTTAGCAGACTCCTAGTTGTTGTAGACTTCCTGCTGACCGTCCTCCTCGTACTGCTGCTCCTCTTCATAGTCTGGCCATTTGAATAGCCAGGGACACAGCCGTGAGTACTTGATGTACTCGCAAACTAATACTAGTGTAAGTGCTAACATTTCTAGTAAGGGGGTGCTAAGCTCTAGTTTCTTTGCATAAAGCTAGTTTTAGTTCACAAGTATTTACTAAAGACTTATTCATATACTAACTAACTCAAGTGGGAACATCAGTGTCATTCCCACAACTCTGTTGTGTTTTCAATATAATCAAGTCACCATTCACCATTCATTTCAACCACATGATCAAAGTCTAATATTAGAAACTGTATGGCCTTTCCAACCGTCCGTAACCGTGGACACGGCTATTCGAATAGATTTACACTCTGCAGAGGTTGCACACTTGTGCCACAACATTTGATTTCATCCGTCGGGATTTCCCCGAATCATCGTAACACAGTACGCGGATCATCAACCATAACCTTTCATTTACTAACCCTAGTATGAGCACCTCTCCCCATGAGCTTGGCCTCCCAGTGATGACCAACTGTCATCCTGGGAACTGCACAGGGCTTGGCCGTACAATTCACCTTCAATTCACATCATTCATCAACAACGGAGGCAGCCTCGGCATAACCCCTATGATGTGTGTTCAGAGGGAACTCATACTAAGGTACATAAACTTCTAGTTAAGCCCTTACCCATAATCAGGTATTGTGGGGGTACTCAATAATTGGAAAGGTATCGCATCCAAACCAATATTAGTTTTAATCAAAAATCACCATCTTCTCTTGGTCATATTCACCTTCAAAATTCATTTCATTCTTTCACCACACATGTTCCCATCTAGAGTAGTCATGTTTAATTTAGCACTAGCATCTAAGGATGAGGGGTGCTAAATAGTTTGCTTTGCTCCTAGGCTAACTTTGATACTCTTGTACTAATCTAACATTTAACCCTATTGAATTCTGAGACAATAGTACAAAATAACAGTAAGTAAAACTTAAGCATAAAACTGGGAACTAGGCTCATAATATAAAGTAAATGGGTGGGGCTTGGCTCAGGATGAGCTAGCACTTTGCAAGAGTATTATCTTGCCTTGGTTGGGAAACTGGTCAAAGTGGTCTTCTTCTCCTTGACAGTAGACCTCCTCCTCCTCCGGATACTCCTCGGTACTAGCGTCTAAAATACGAATACGGGGTACACAATCATCATACCAAACAATTTACTAAACTAGGCACACTCATGAGTTACACACTTTAAACTAGCATCACAATTTCTTATTTGGTTGGTGAAGGTGTTCTTTTTATTATTTAAGAAAAATAATTTCCTCTCATATTACTTTTAATTATTCAGAGATATAACTTCCTCTCATTATCTTATTAAAATTTAATTTCTCTCATGCATAATATGTGACCTAGGTTGAACAAGGTCAACCTCTTCACACTTAGCATTTTAAGAAAATAATTTAAATGAGGTGAGTACCTCATACCATTTAATAATACTACACATGCTTTAAATCTCCAAGTAATTCATATAAGAGTGTTTGGTCCAGGGGTCCAAACATCACATGAACTCATTTGAGACAAGATTTAAATGAAGTATGACACCTCATATGATTTGCATAATATTTTAGGACAATATCACTTAGGGAAAAATAGCCATATTGTCCACTACTTAAACTAGGGCATGATCATGCAAGGTGACCACACCATTTTATTGCATAATCAATTTGTGTAAGTAATATGTGAACTACCAGAGTTGGAACTAACTTAATATCTATTTTATTTGATTTTTAATAATTAATTGAGTAGGGAAAAGTCCCTGCCTTGTTATTTTTGTCGAATTAATTCTACAACGAATCTGGTCATGAGACCAGTGGCATATTGTAGATAATTTTAATAGCTTTCCAAATATATAAAATTTGTTAAATTTGGCCAAGCCAAACAATTTCTATGCAATTTCAAAGTTGGGTCCAGTGGGGTAATTCAACTAAATTATTTAAATGAAATTTGAATTAAAGGGCCGGCGGGAAAAACTTAACGGGCCAAACGAATTAAAATGGCCCAAGCCAGCCCACCACGCGTCCACGCACGCGTGGGCTGCCTGACAGCGGGGGCCACCCGTCAGTGGGTGTTTCACCCCGAATCGGTACGCGAGCTGTGGCGCGTTGGATCAGAGCACGATCCAACGGCTCACATGCATCGTCGACGGCGACGAGATGCCGTCGCTGCTCCGGCGAGCCTAGGGGGTCGGAGGGCTCACCGTGGCTCCAGAGACGGTGGGCAGTGTGCTCGGGTAGATGTGGACGACGGCGCGTCGACTGGTAGCAGCGGCTCGTCCTGGGGTGGCTCCAATCGACGGCGGCGTCCACCAGGTACGGGCGGCTCCGATCTTCAAATTGGAGCAGCTCCGGCGACGACGTGAGTGAGTGGTGGTGGCGAAGCAGTGAGAGGTGGGGAGTGAGATGGTGTGGTTGGTTTGGCCCAGGGAACTCCCTATTTATAGAATCGTGTGAGGGGGGCGGGGCAGTGAGGTGGTCGACACGGGCGCGGCGTCTCCGGCGAGCTAACGGGCTAGGCGACGACGCAGGGCTGTTCAGACGTCCAGGCGGTTCTGGCGCGACAGGGCGGAGATGGTCGGGGGCGACGCTGCGCTTTGCTGCGGCTCACGGGATCGTATCGCCTCTCCGGCGCGGCGGCACGGGTCTGGCTGCGCGCGTGTCTGGCGGCGTCCAGGTGTCGCGGCGTGCTCGGCGAGAGCTGGTCCAGGGCGTGTGAGGCGCGCGCGCGAGACGTCCGTGCACGTCATGCGCGACGCGAGCGCGTCAGGGCGTGTGGCGCGCGTCCGTGTGGTCGTCGTGGCTGCTAGGCGGCGCTAGGGTGTGTGGTGGCGTGCTGTGGCGAAGGGCCAGTGGGAAGCAAGGAGAGAGGGGGTGACGAGCTCGGGGACATGGCCGGCATGGCCATGCCCTAGCTTCTCTCTCTCTCTCTCAACCACTCAATTAAGGGGACCAGGGAACATATTGGGGTAGGTTAGGGTAGATTAGGTTGAGGTAGATCACTATTTGCAATAGTTGCAAATAGTGCCCAAATTTGTAAAATGCAAAATAACCAAATTCGAAAATATTCAAATGGTGAAAGTTTTTGAAATGTGAGTGTTGATATAAGTTGTAAATGACCAGAGAGGTTTTGAGGTGATGGTGGAATTTTTAAATTCCAAGAACTCTCAAAAATGCTAAGTGTGAGATTGTTGATTTTAATAAAATGTTGCCACTTTGGGTGAGCATAGTTATGGATCTATAAATAATTTGGCATGGTGGTTTTTACAAAAAGTGTTCACCTTGATGTTGTCTTGGATGACATGCAAAGAGTGGAAAGATTTTAGTTTGAGAAACTTTGAAATACAGGGGCTCAAAGTGGTGACCAGATTATAATGGGCAGATTTGACCATTATTCTATGTGACCTCAATTTTTATTTGAATTTGATTTAATGGGTGTTTCTATGATTCACAAAGTTGTAATATGAGTTTAGTAATGTATTTCAACTAATGGTGAAGATCAATTTGGTCTAGGGTCAAAATTTATGAAAATGGCATAATGTCTATGTGAGGGTTTTAGGGTTTTAGCAATTGATTTTATTTTATTTTATTTTATTTTCTTTGTGATCTTCACTTGATCACATTAGGGTTTTTAGGGTTTAGCATATACACAAGGTAACAAGCATCATGGCATATCACTCAAATGCACAAGTCCTATGCATGGTACTATATGTAAGAAAAAGTTTTTGTTGGTTTGAAATTTTACTTTCTGGAATTCTTCTAATTTTCTTTTATTGAAATTTGGGGTGTTACAAACCCTTCCCCCTTACAAAAGATCTCGTCCCGAGATCTAAAAGAAAATTAGGTACTAAAGAGATCTGGGTATTCTTTCTTCATGTCTTCCTCCCGCTCCCAAGTGGCTTCATCTTCGGTATGGTTGCTCCACTGTATCTTCAGAAACTTGATACTTCGGGTGCGGGTGGTTCTGTAGGCTTCCTCCAGGATGCGGATAGGCACTTCGCGGTATGTCAAGTCAGTGTTGATATCCACCGATCGATGATCGATGTTCTTGAATACCTCCGTCTTCTCGGGGACTTCAAGGCACTTCCGGAGGAGTGAGATGTGGAACACGTTGTGCACAGCTGCCATTTCTTCAGGGAGTTCCAGTTGATAAGACACTTCGCCTCGGCGACTCAGAACTTTGAAAGGTCCGACATATCGGGGTGCGAGCTTTCCTTTCAGCTGGAATCTCTGCATTCCCTTGAGGGGTGACACCTTGAGATAGACGAAGTCTCCGATCTCAAAGGTCATCTCTCGGCGTCTTTTGTCAGCGTAGCTCTTCTGTCGGGATTGTGCAGTCTTGAGGTACTCGCGGATCTTGTGCACCTTCTCTTCGCTTCTCGAAGAACATCTGGTCCAAAGACTTGGCTTTCTCCGACTTCCGACCAGTTCAGAGGGTACGGCATTTTCTTCCGTACAGGGCTTCAAAGGGGGCCATCTGTAAGCTGGCTTGATAACTGTTGTTGTAAGAGAATTCTGCGTAAGGCAGACAATCTTCCCACTTGGATCCATACTCCAGTACACAAGCTCTCAACATATCTTCCAGTATCTGGTTGACTCTCTCAGTCTGTCCGTCAGTCTGCGGGTGATAAGCTGTGCTGAAGTTTAGACGGGTTCCTAGTCCTTCATGCACTTTCTGCCAGAATCTTGAGGTGAACTGTGATCCTCTATCTGACACAATTGACTTCGGGGTTCCGTGCAGGGCTACTATCCTTGAGATGTATAACTCAGCTAACTTTGGGCCTTGGTAGGTGGTCTTGACAGGGATGAAGTGTGCAACCTTGGTCAACCTATCAATGACAACCCAAATGGAGTCATTTCCTCTGCTAGATTTGGGCAATCCCGTGATAAAGTCCATACCGACAGAATCCCATTTCCACTCAGGAATCTGTAAGGTTGCAACAGTCCTGCGGGTCGTTGATGTTCTGCCTTGACTCGCTGACAGATATCACACTTGGCGATATAACTTCCTATCTCTCGCTTCATTCCGTGCCACCAGAATTGTTCCTTCAGGTCTTGGTACATCTTGGTTCCTCCGGGGTGAATGGAATACAGGGTGTCGTGAGCTTCCTTCAGTATGACTTGCTTCAATTCTGAATCTGACGGTACACACAGGCGACCGTTGTACCAAAGTACTCCTTCTTCATCGATGGTGAATCCTGGTGCCTTTCCTGCAGCTATCTGACTCTTGATTCCGTCAATGCTGGCATTTCCCTTCTGGGCTTCTTTGATCTGTCCAACCAAAGTAGGCTGCAGTTCTATGCTGGCTAGGTATCCTTCACTAACTAGCTCCATTCTGAAATGCTCAAACTCTTGGTGTAGGCTAGGCTGTTCCTTTGCTATCATGGAGTTTAACTGACAAGGCAGTCTACTCAGGGCATCTGCTACTACATTGGCCTTGCCGGGGTGATAGTGGATCTCCATATCATAATCCTTGATTAGCTCTAACCATCTGCGTTGCCTCATGTTCAGCTCTTTCTGGGTGAAGATATACTTCAGGCTCTTGTGATCAGAATAGATTTCGCATCGATTACCCATGAGGTAATGACGCCAAACTTTCAGGGCTAACACTACGGCTGCGAGTTCGAGGTCATGGGTTGGGTAGTTCTGCTCATGCTGTTTCAGTTGCCGGGACAGGTATGATATCACTTTGCCTCCTTGCATCAACACACATCCAAGACCAATCTTGGACGCATCACAGTAGACATCAAATGGCTTGGTGATATCCGGCATGATCAATATTGGGGCTGTGGTCAATCTGTTCTTGAGCTGTTGGAAACTTTCTTCACATTTGGCAGTCCATTCAAACTTCTTGTCCTTCTTCAGCAGTTGAGTCATGGGTCGGGCTATGCTGGAAAATCCTTCAACGAATCGGCGGTAATATCCCGCTAATCCGAGAAATGCACGGACCTCGGTCTGAGTGGTTGGGGCTTTCCATTCTGTGACAGTCTTGATCTTGGCGGGATCTACAGCAATTCCTCCTGCGGACAATATATGTCCCAGGAATCCTACCTCCTTCAACCAAAACTCACACTTACTGAACTTGGCATATAACTTGTGCTGCCTCAGGGTTTCTAGGATTATTTCCAAGTGTTGTTCATGTTCCTCTTCGGTTTTGGAGTAGATAAGAATGTCATCGATGAAAACAACGACAAACTTATCCAAAAAGTTCATGAAGACTTTGTTCATGAGGTTCATGAAATAGGCGGGGGCATTGGTTAATCCAAATGACATGACATTGTACTCATACAGTCCATATCTGGTGGTGAAGGCAGTCTTTGGGATATCCGTTGCACGGATCTTCAGTTGATGGTAGCCAGTCCTAAGGTCAATCTTGGAGAATACTGTGGCACCGGCTAGCTGGTCAAACAGATCTTCTATCTTTGGCAAGGGGTATTTGTTTTTGATGGTGACATCGTTAAGTTTACGATAATCCGTACATAACCGATTGGCACCATCTTTCTTATCCACAAATAAAACTGGTGATCTCCAAGGCGACGAACTTGGTCGAATCAGACCCTTGTGCAACATATCATCCAGTTGCTTCTTCAGTTCTCTCAATTCTGCCGGGTTCATGCTATAGGCTCTCTGGGCTATAGGTCCTGTTCCAGGAATTAACTCAATGATAAACTCGATATCCCGATCCGGGGGCATACCGGGTAGATCATCCGGAAACACATCAGCGTATCGACAAACGACCCTGATCTGATCCAGAGTTGGTTTGGCTACTCCTTGGTTGCAAGTGAAATTTCTGGGGAGTTTTTCAGACACATGTTCTATTGTTATTCCGGTGCTACTAGTCATGGTGATGGCCTTCTTGGCGCAGTCTATCAATCCATGATGTTTCGCCATCCAATCCATTCCTAGTACTACTTCCAATCCTTTTGTTCCCAGAACAATTAAGTTTGCAAAAAACATTATTTCTTGAATTCTGATGGGTACTTCTTTGCAAAATTTTCTAGCTTTAGTTGTTGATCCAGGTATTTGAACTATCATGACATGTTTCAAGCTGATTGGTTGAATCTTACTAGTGCTCACAAAATCTTCGGTAACAAATGAATGTGATGCTCCGGAATCAAACAACACTCTTGCTGGTATTGAGTTAACAGAGAACATACCCAGCACCACATCTGGAGCTTCCTGGGCTTCCTCGGCGTTCATGTGGTAGAGGCGACCTCCGCGGTTGTGCGGGTTGTTGGGGGCGAACTTCTTGCCGGTGGAGACACGGCGTTGCTGCTGAGCAGGTGCAGCGGTGTTGCCGGCGAGCTTGGCCAGCCTTTTGGGGCACTCATTGGAGAAGTGTCCCACCACTCCACATTCATAGCAGGTGATTGTGGACTTATCCTTGGTTCCAACCGGAATAGCATTGCTCCCGGTCCTTGGTGCAGTGTTGGTGTTGTTGTTGTTGGTGTTGGGGGCTCGCGGCGGAGCGCGGTTGAAGTTGCTGTTGTGGTGCACATAGGAGTTGGGGTTGTTGCTGTTGTGGTGGGGGCCTCCTGGCCTTGGGTTTCCTCCGCTCCGGTTCTGAAATCCGGGGCGCGACACTTGGTTCTGGGGCTTGTTGTTTCTGGGGGCGAAACCACTGCTTGAGCTAGGGCGGTATCTCGGGGCATTGCTGGGCCCACTCTGATTCATCATGCGGCGCTTGCGGTTTTCATTGGCCTGGTGCAACTTGCCTTCCATTTGGATGGAAGAATCCACTAAGGCTTCAAGGTCAGCAAAGGGGATGTTGACCAGTACTGTCTGCATCTCGTCGTGCAGGCCGTTCAGGAATCTCTCCTTCCTTTTCTCATTGGTGTCAGTTTCATCGGGGGCGTACCTTGACAGGGTGAGGAACCTGTCGCGGTATTCTACCACCGACATCCGGCCTTGCTTCAGTTCCCGGAATTCATCCCTCATCTTCTTGATCAAACCTGGTGGTACATGGTACTTGCTAAACTTGAGCTTAAAGTCAGCCCAAGTCATCATCTGTCCGGCATTTAATGCACGGGCGCTTGTCCACCAAGCCCTTGCTGGTCCTGCTAGGTAGTGCGTAGCAAACAGCACCTTCTCATTCTCATCCACTCCAGCTACTTCCAGGTTATTTTCCATTGTTTGCAGCCAATCATCTGCATCTAAGGGCTCTTCAGTCTTGCTGAAAACAGGTGGGTTGGTGTTTTGGAAATTCTTGAGTTTGGATCCTGGATGGTCATGGTGTCCATGGCCCTGCTGGTTGTTGGCTAACTGTTGCAGTGCTGCGAGGCTGGCTTGACGTTCAGCTCGGTCTGTCTCCCTGTCTGCCATCAGGGTCTGCAGCAGTTGCATCATCGCATCTGAGTTCGCGTTGCGGTGAGCCATCTGAACAGGTAGATAGATCATGAGATAAGAGGGAATTTTCTATGGCTTATTTTGGGTAAATTTTAAACTTTTTAAAGACTTTTGATGATGCACATAACACACAAACATTCATTCATTCATAACAAGCATCACAGATTACAAGCTAACACACTAAGGGTTTTAAGAACCCTTCTTCTTCCTTCTACGATACAAGGGACCGGATACATACTCATACCCAGGGTTTTAAGAACCCTTCATGCTACGATACAAAGGACGGGGTACAAGCCATTCCTACACATGTGATCTAGTGCAACTACCCCTCGATATCAATGTCCACATCGATGGTGATGATCCCATCCTCCTCGGGCTCCAGAAACGCGTAGTCCTCCTCATCAGTGAACTCATCATCCTCAAAGTCGTTGTCGTCACTCAGGAAGTCATCACCTCCCTGAATGTCCTCTCCATCCTCCTCCAGCTCCTGGATCTGGTCCTGCTGGGTACGAACAGTCACCTCCAAAGTGCGGATCTTCTCGCGAAGGCGGCGGATAGTGGCATCCTTCTTGGCGCGCTGCAGGCGGAGTAACTTGCGGTCCTTGGCGAGCATCCGGATAGCTTCGGCATGGTGAGCCACAGTCATCTGGGCGTGCTGGTTGTGAACCCGCGTCCGCTCCAGGTCCTTCCGGGTCTCATGAAGCATCAAGTCCAGATGCCCCACATGAATCATGAGCACCGGGTGCGAAGAGGGTGCCATGGGTTCTCCCATGGTGTCGTGCCTGGCGAAGTAGGCGAAGCGGCTTCCCCGGAGTGCGGCGATGTTCTGTCCGCACACCCGAGCAAGTCCCTCCTGAAGAGCGTGAGCAAGCCCGTCCGGCCAGTTGCATGCCTTGAAGGAGAAAAGGATCCTCTCCGAGACGGGAGGCTCCGAACTTCCCTTCAAGTCAGCGGTGATCATCCACTGCTGTTCCCCGGTGGGGGTGTCGTGGATCCGGACTCCATGGAACTTGGGAGGTGGACGTTCGAGCCTCTCGGACACAAGGTACAAGTCGCGCTCGAACACCAGACTTCCTCCGTTCTCCAGGTCGTAGGTCTCCGTCTGGACGTAGGGCTCCATCTGAAAGTGAAATGGATGAGTAAGTTAGAGATGTGACTAAGTGTGGCAATATTTTAGATGTATTTAAAAAGAAGAGCATGGTCATCATTTTTGAAAAGATCCGGTAGAAAAGAGAATGAGTAAGTTTTTCCCAAGTATTCACTCAATTTGTTTTAGAAACTAAATTTTTCAGAACGTCCATTCTAAACTAGGGTCTCCTAAGGTCAAACAATGGCTCTGATACCAACTTGTCAACACCCGGATTTTTAAGTCCGGATGCCTATTATGTCATACATCGCAATCCCAGGAATATTGTTGTTGCGAGGCATAATAGTTAAGTATCACAGTCATCATTCATTACAACTCATAAAGTCTTACAAATTGGAATCACATGATCCATATTACACAAATAGTTGATCTAACGATCAACGAACTGATCAACGAACAAACATAAGTTCATAGCGGAAGCGTAAGATACAAGGACTCTATAGTCCACAGGCCAACGCTTGACGTTAGCAGACTCCTAGTTGTTGTAGACTTCCTGCTGACCGTCCTCCTCGTACTGCTGCTCCTCTTCATAGTCTGGCCATTTGAATAGCCAGGGACACAGCCGTGAGTACTTGATGTACTCGCAAACTAATACTAGTGTAAGTGCTAACATTTCTAGTAAGGGGGTGCTAAGCTCTAGTTTCTTTGCATAAAGCTAGTTTTAGTTCACAAGTATTTACTAAAGACTTATTCATATACTAACTAACTCAAGTGGGAACATCAGTGTCATTCCCACAACTCTGTTGTGTTTTCAATATAATCAAGTCACCATTCACCATTCATTTCAACCACATGATCAAAGTCTAATATTAGAAACTGTATGGCCTTTCCAACCGTCCGTAACCGTGGACACGGCTATTCGAATAGATTTACACTCTGCAGAGGTTGCACACTTGTGCCACAACATTTGATTTCATCCGTCGGGATTTCCCCGAATCATCGTAACACAGTACGCGGATCATCAACCATAACCTTTCATTTACTAACCCTAGTATGAGCACCTCTCCCCATGAGCTTGGCCTCCCAGTGATGACCAACTGTCATCCTGGGAACTGCACAGGGCTTGGCCGTACAATTCACCTTCAATTCACATCATTCATCAACAACGGAGGCAGCCTCGGCATAACCCCTATGATGTGTGTTCAGAGGGAACTCATACTAAGGTACATAAACTTCTAGTTAAGCCCTTACCCATAATCAGGTATTGTGGGGGTACTCAATAATTGGAAAGGTATCGCATCCAAACCAATATTAGTTTTAATCAAAAATCACCATCTTCTCTTGGTCATATTCACCTTCAAAATTCATTTCATTCTTTCACCACACATGTTCCCATCTAGAGTAGTCATGTTTAATTTAGCACTAGCATCTAAGGATGAGGGGTGCTAAATAGTTTGCTTTGCTCCTAGGCTAACTTTGATACTCTTGTACTAATCTAACATTTAACCCTATTGAATTCTGAGACAATAGTACAAAATAACAGTAAGTAAAACTTAAGCATAAAACTGGGAACTAGGCTCATAATATAAAGTAAATGGGTGGGGCTTGGCTCAGGATGAGCTAGCACTTTGCAAGAGTATTATCTTGCCTTGGTTGGGAAACTGGTCAAAGTGGTCTTCTTCTCCTTGACAGTAGACCTCCTCCTCCTCCGGATACTCCTCGGTACTAGCGTCTAAAATACGAATACGGGGTACACAATCATCATACCAAACAATTTACTAAACTAGGCACACTCATGAGTTACACACTTTAAACTAGCATCACAATTTCTTATTTGGTTGGTGAAGGTGTTCTTTTTATTATTTAAGAAAAATAATTTCCTCTCATATTACTTTTAATTATTCAGAGATATAACTTCCTCTCATTATCTTATTAAAATTTAATTTCTCTCATGCATAATATGTGACCTAGGTTGAACAAGGTCAACCTCTTCACACTTAGCATTTTAAGAAAATAATTTAAATGAGGTGAGTACCTCATACCATTTAATAATACTACACATGCTTTAAATCTCCAAGTAATTCATATAAGAGTGTTTGGTCCAGGGGTCCAAACATCACATGAACTCATTTGAGACAAGATTTAAATGAAGTATGACACCTCATATGATTTGCATAATATTTTAGGACAATACCACTTAGGGAAAAATAGCCATATTGTCCACTACTTAAACTAGGGCATGATCATGCAAGGTGACCACACCATTTTATTGCATAATCAATTTGTGTAAGTAATATGTGAACTACCAGAGTTGGAACTAACTTAATATCTATTTTATTTGATTTTTAATAATTAATTGAGTAGGGAAAAGTCCCTGCCTTGTTATTTTTGTCGAATTAATTCTACAACGAATCTGGTCATGAGACCAGTGGCATATTGTAGATAATTTTAATAGCTTTCCAAATATATAAAATTTGTTAAATTTGGCCAAGCCAAACAATTTCTATGCAATTTCAAAGTTGGGTCCAGTGGGGTAATTCAACTAAATTATTTAAATGAAATTTGAATTAAAGGGCCGGCGGGAAAAACTTAACGGGCCAAACGAATTAAAATGGCCCAAGCCAGCCCACCACGCGTCCACGCACGCGTGGGCTGCCTGCCAGCGGGGGCCACCCGTCAGTGGGTGTTTCACCCCGAATCGGTACGCGAGCTGTGGCGCGTTGGATCAGAGCACGATCCAACGGCTCACATGCATCGTCGACGGCGACGAGATGCCGTCGCTGCTCCGGCGAGCCTAGGGGGTCGGAGGGCTCACCGTGGCTCCAGAGACGGTGGGCAGTGTGCTCGGGGTAGATGTGGACGACGGCGAGTCGACCAGCGGCTCGTCCTGGGGTGGCTCCAATCGACGGCGGCGTCCACCAGGTACGGGCGGCTCCGATCTTCAAATTGGAGCAGCTCCGGCGACGATCGAGTGAGTGGAGTGGTGGTGGCGAAGCAGTGAGAGGTGGGGAGTGAGATGGTGTGGTTGGTTTGGCCCAGGGAACTCCCTATTTATAGAATCGTGTGAGGGGGGCGGGGCAGTGAGGTGGTCGACACGGGCGCGGCGTCTCCGGCGGGCTAACGGGCTGGGCGACGACGCGGCGCTGTTCAGACGTCAGGGCAGTGCTCCTGGTGGCGACAGCAGGGTCGGAGATGGTCTGGGGCGACGCATTGCTTCCAGGCTGGCGGCGTTCACGGGATCGTCGCCGGCTCCGGCGGCACGGGTCTGGGCTGCGCGTGTCTGGCGTCCAGGTGTCGCGGCGATGCTCAAGGCGTCGAGAGCTGGTCCAGGGCGTGCGTGAGTTGGTGGCGCGGCGCGTGTACGAGACGTCCGCGTGCACGCATGCGCGACGCGCGGCGTCCAGGGCGTGCACTGGGCGCGTTGTCCGGCGTGTCGTCCTCCGCGTGGCAGGGCGGTGCTAGGGCGCTAGGGTGTGTGGTGGCTGTGAAGGCCAGGGCTGGGAAGCAAGGGGAGAGAGGGGGGACGAGCTCGGGGACATGGCCGGCATGGCCATGCCCTAGCTTGCTCTCTCTCTCTTAGCCTCACTATGCTCCACTCAAGGTTTAAGGGGACCAGGGAACATATTGGGGTAGGTTAGGGTAGATTAGGTTGAGGTAGATCACTATTTGCAATAGTTGCAAATAGTGCCCAAATTTGTAAAATGCAATAATAACCAAATTCGAAAATATTCAAATGGTGAAAGTTTTTGAAATGTGAGTGTTGATATAAGTTGTAAATGACCAGAGAGGTTTTGAGGTGATGGTGGAATTTTTAAATTCCAAGAACTCTCAAAAATGCTAAGTGTGAGATTGTTGATTTTAATAAAATGTTGCCACTTTGGGTGAGCATAGTTATGGATCTATAAATAATTTGGCATGGTGGTTTTTACAAAAAGTGTTCACCTTGATGTTGTCTTGGATGACATGCAAAGAGTGGAAAGATTTTAGTTTGAGAAACTTGAAATACAGGGGCTCAAAGTGGTGACCAGATTATAATGGGCAGATTTGACCATTATTCTATGTGACCTCAATTTTTATTTGAATTTGATTTAATGGGTGTTTCTATGATTCACAAAGTTGTAATATGAGTTTAGTAATGTATTTCAACTAATGGTGAAGATCAATTTGGTCTAGGGTCAAAATTTATGAAAATGGCATAATGTCTATGTGAGGGTTTTAGGGTTTTAGCAATTGATTTTATTTTATTTTATTTTCTTTGTGATCTTCACTTGATCACATTAGGGTTTTTAGGGTTTAGCATATACACAAGGTAACAAGCATCATGGCATATCACTCAAATGCACAAGTCCTATGCATGGTACTATATGTAAGAAAAAGTTTTTGTTGGTTTGAAATTTTACTTTCTGGAATTCTTCTAATTTTCTTTTATTGAAATTTGGGGTGTTACAACACCGTTCACTAGAGGCTCTACACTAGCAGCTCCAGCTGCACCACCAGTTTCTACAGCAGGGGGTAAACCCAATCCACAACCTTCTTCATGTGACACGATGATGCCAGGTATAGGCTCATCAGTACCAGGTCCAGCTGCATCAGTCTCCATAGACAGTAAACAAGGTGGCGTCGGAGGTTTAAAAGACTGGCATGCCATTTCACCTTTGTCATCAGACAATATAGAGTTTTCTTCAACTCTATGTTTCTGCAATAATAAGCACATGAACAGAAATTAGACCAGAGCATCTAGCCATCTAACAGGGGCAGCGGCAAAACAAGCGTCGGTCCATATGTTTACCTTGTCATCTGGGATATCAGAACACACAGATTTAGAAGTCATTTCACATAGCATCCGCTTTTTCGTTCCTTCCCCTACGTCCATCTGGAATAAGTAATACTATTGATCACATAAAACTAATTAATCAAATATATGCATATGTTGAGAAGTTTGCACGGCAAATTGTGGATTCTGCTTTTATCACCTACGAATCGTCGTTCTATATATTTACCTTGTTATCTGGGATATCAGAAGTCAAAGAATGAGAAGTCATCTCACTAAGTATCGGTTTTTTCGCTCTTTCCCCTCCATCCATCTGCAATAAGAAGTACTATTGATCACATAAAGCCAATTCATTGAATATATGCATATGTTGAGAAGTTTGCACAACAAATTGTGGATTCTACTTCCAATCACCAAGTAATCTCGTGAGAAATGCATGATCAAGATATGTTTCTCCCTCTTGATCGACATCTGCATCTCCATTAAGACTAATCATCGTGCGATGGTGCTAGCGCATACACTTCCAATCACCAGACAAGCAAAAAATTGTTGATTCTAGTAATGCTTAATCAGCAGTGGCCATGGAACGACCACAGATCGACCAAGCAAAAAAATAAATCATCAGCCTACTGACCACCAGGCAAAACAAACTAGGCCCATACATGGCCTCACAAATCATCATCAAACGTCGATCAAACTAGCAAGTTTGAACATGGATTACTAATTTATTTTCTGATAAAGTGAGTATATTAATATCGAAAGATATTGATTACACTGAGCCTCTGCAACAACGCAATACCTTACTGGTAGTACGGATGCACATGGATTCCTAATACTCCCTCTGTTCGGTTTTAATTAGTCGACGCGAGGGAGAGAAGAAAATGAACTGTCGATGCTTTCAACTAGAGTCAATTAAATACGAACGGAAGAAGTACGTAGTAGTATTGACAAATATCCGGATCTAGTCTAAAAACAAATTGGCATGTAAATCCTAGTAGTCTACTAAACTAGGATCAATACCCTAGATTAGGGTTGCAAGCGGCGTCCGCGAATCGTCCCGCAAAGCAGAAAATTAGAGCAAATAGTGGTTGAGATTAGAGCAGATTTAAAGCACTCGCACTGAAACTAGCTAGCCCGCTACCCACCCCGCTTGACACCCTGCCCTAGATGTGAATCTACACCAAATATTCAAACAAGGATGAGCAACCGCCAATAAAATTTTATCCGCACATCATCATCTCTACCATACAAAAGGGTATGGTGATTTCACATACAGCCATTGTTGCCGCGGGACGAGGATGAGTGATGCGCCGCGGAGAAGGTGCCTCACGCCTCTGTCGCCGCCGCCGTCGAAGAGGAAGTCGAAGCCGCGCGATTGTGGTCCGTCGCCGATATGGAGGTGGAGCTACTAGGGAAGAGATGGAGGTGGAGGTGGAGAGGGAGTGATGGTTTGTACTAGTGGCGGCCGGTGAGATAGTTATAAATACAGCCTCTCTCTCTTTTTTGGCAAGGAATGCAGCTTCTCTTGGAAGGCAACGAGGCAACGCACTCCAGATTATAATAATATGGACGGAGAAATTTGGACGCATCTGTGTTGTCTTGTCAAATGAATCACCAGGATTTGCTTTTAGTACTCCAGATTTGGGCGACCCAAGGAAGTAGAGATAGTAATGTACGCCATCTAGCTGCACGCTATCAAATCAAATAAATGGTCATGCCATTTACTTTTAAGATGGTGCAGCAGTTATTCTGACCAAAGAAACATGCACGTCTGCTGATTATTTCTGATGGGTATACATTTACCGTCCGCTAGCAAAGATTGTTTGGCACATTGTTCTTATGGCTTTCAACATCACACCCCTTAATAATATTATTAATCAATGTTTGGGCAATCAATTGAGTGTGTTAATAAAAAATTAAAACCCACAAATCCAACTGTACTATTTTTAGGGCCATATGAAGGACAAGGAATGATTTTAAATGCCATATGGAGTACCTCCAACCATGTGAAATATGGTTCTGTCATGCAGGTGATACCCATGGCTTCGCATTGGATCTGTATGTTGTCCTACATACAGTCAACTATGAAGTACCACGATTTGGTTTTTGGGTGCAACCGGCTAGAGAATGATGCACGGGTTTGTACAGCCAGTACAATTCACATTAAGATTTTCTGATAGGATGTTGATGTGTATATGTAAGAATCATACACTAGAATGTCTTCTATGTTTAGATGGTTGATCTACGTTTATACTTTCTGTGAACCATGAGGTTAAGACCTTTGTACTGTAATAAAGATTGCTAAATAACAGTATATATGTATGCCTCTAGGGACACTGAAACAGCCAAACAACCATGCATGTGCATAGACCGTATTTGATCAAATTAAAAGATCTAGAGATAGCCAAACATAGTCTTCTTATGTCACATAGTAAGCATTCAATTAAGTTGATAAACAAGGTCTAGAGATATATTCAAACCAGAGAAATCATGTATCTACCCCTAACCCTAAACTCTATCTCATGAAGTCAAGCATGAAGATATGTGGTTTTTGGTTTCAAACATGGAAATTTCAAAAACCCTCCCAAGAGCTTCATTTTGGAGTGACTAAGAAGGATATATGCTTAACTTTTTATATTCATGTTTTCAACTTGTTTAAATCATGGTCAAACCTAGGATTTGGCCAAGATTCAAATGGGCATAATTTAAAAAAATGGAAAATCAAGGCACATAGTCTTCTTATGTCACATAGTAAGCATTCAATTAAGTTGATAAACAAGGTCTAGACATATTCAAACCAGAGAAATCATGTATCTACCCCTAACCCTAAACTCTGTCTCATGAAGTCAAGCATGAAGATATGTGGTTTTTGGTTTCAAACATGGAAATTTCAAAAACCCTCCCAAGAGCTTCATTTTGGAGTGACTAAGAAGGACATATGCTTAATTTTTCATATTCATGTTTTCAACTTGTTTAAATCATGGTCAAACTTAGGATTTGACCAAGATTCAAATGGGCATAAAATTAAAAAAACAATAAAATGAAAAACCAATGCACATAGTCGATCTTCTTATGGCATATATATAGTAAGCATTCAATTAAGTTGATAACAAGGTCTAGACATATTCAAACCAGAAAAATCATGTATCTACCCCCTAACCCTAAACTTTATCTTATGAAGTCAAGCATGAAGAGAAGTGGTTTTTGGTTTCAAGCATGGAAATTTCAAAAACCTCCCCAAACTTCATTTTAGAGTGACTAAGAAGGATACAAGCTTCCCTTTTCATTTTCATGTTTTAAACTTGTTTAAATTATCTTGGTCAAATCTAGGATTTGACAAGATTCAAATGGGCAAACATATGATAAGTGATGCAAATATCATATTACAAGGTTTCAGAAAATTGAGCGGGGGCAGCTGCCCCCCTTGGCTATAGTCTGGATCCGCCCATGCTATAGTTTGAGGCCATTTGGATGACGTCGAAAAAAATCTTTGATTAGAAACACTGTTCTAAAAATCATCCGAGATGCCGATTTATCGTCCGATTTATCGTGAATCGGGTGGTAACCGATAAGATTTTGGCATATCGGCCAGTTTATCGCTCCACCGATATTTTGGCCGATTTTCTCGTATAAGAGCCGATATTTCACCCGATTTTCACTCTCATGGCCGATATTTCGCTGATTGTCGTTGAAATTTCAATGACATTTGGTATGGGAGTCGATATTTTCATCCTATGGTTTTGTAGAATTGTGCATTAGCTCAAATTTTCCATTATTATTGATTCAAATGCAAGGAATCAAGGTAATACTTATGTGCAATGCTTAAATATTATTTTTTGCATAGCATATTATAGAAAATTTAGTGTAAAAAATTAGGATTTACAAAAAATAAGCCGATAAATGGCTGACCGATAAAATCGATTAATCGGCCGATAAGCGATCAATCTTCATTTTAGGGCCGACCGATAAGTTAAGATTAACGATTTCTTGAACATTGATTAGAAATGGGGTTGTTCGAACCCCGTAGTTGGATTTTTTTGAACCTTGATCTGTAGTACTGGGCAAAACCCTAGTTTAACCTAGTATATTTAATTATAGATTCGTAGGTCGAATTTTCTGTAGTACTATGCAGCACATATGTGTTTGCCCGCCGAGTGAAACTCGGAGGAAGAGGGATCACTCGGAAGGAGAGAAGAAGGAGGGAGAGCATTATGGTGTCTCCCTTTTTCGGGTGATGATGTTGACTTTTGTGCAGGGTTTGTCAGTGAGCAGGAGGTGCGAGCGAGCGAGCGAGCGAGTTGAGCGAGGCCGAGAATGAGAGAGATTTGTTTCTTTTGTGAGAGGGACAACCGAAGGATCCTGAAGGACCCACAGACTTCCAATACGCATCCTGATGCGTCTTCTCTTGACAAAGAAAATGGCTGTGAGTTTGCGTACCTATTGCACGTGACTTGTGCTCACCAAGTGTGGGACCTCACGCATGGGCACCACACGTAAGTGACAGACTGTTGGTGTAAAAACTCGGTTGATTATTATAGTGCATTAGAACAAAGTTTCCTATGGATTCAAGGGTAGGAAATCCAAGTTAACTCATTTACATGACATTATTTTTTCCATGAAGCAAAGTTAACACATCTATCAATTGGTACATTTTGGAGTGACTAAGAAGGATCCATGCTTACCTTTTCGTTTTCACGTGTTAAACTTGTTTAAATCTTGGTCAAACCTAGGATTTGACAGAGATTCAAATGGGCGGAAAATTCAAAAAAAACAGAAAAATGAAAAACCAAAGCACATACGTAGTTTTCTTATGTCATATAGTAAGCATTCAAGTTGATAAACAAGGTCTAGACATATTCAAAACATACAAATCATGTATGTACCCCTAACCCTAAACTATGTCTTATGAAGTCAAGCATGAAGAGAAGTGGTTTTGGGTTTCAAACATGGAAATTTCAAAAACCTCCCAAAAACTTCATTTAGAGTGACTAAGAAGGATAAATGCTTCCCTTTTCATTTTCATGTTTTAAACTTGTTTAAATCTTGGTAAAACCTAGGATCTGACCAAGATTCAAATGGGCATCAAAAATAGAAAAAATCAGAAAAATGAAAAACCAAAGCACATAGTCTTCTTATGTCATATAGTAAGCATTAAAGTTGATAAACAAGGTCTAGACGTATTCAAACCAGACAAATCATGTATCTACCCCTAACCCTAAACTCTGTCTTATGAAGTCAAGCATGAAGAGAAGTTGTTTTGGGTTTCAAACATGGAAATTTCAAAAACCCTCTCAAAGAGCTTCATTTTGGAGTGACTAAGAAGGATCCATAGGAAACTATGTACTAATACAGTATAATGATCACCCGAGTTATTAGAGCAACAAGTTTGTCACTTACGTGTGGTTCCCATGCGTGAGGTCCCACACTTCAGTGAGCACAAGTCACGTAGTCTTCTTATGTCATATAGTAAGCATTCAATTAAGTTGATAAACAAGGTCTAGACATATCAAACCAGAAAAATCATGTATCTACCCCCTATATATCCCTAAATTAACCCTGACTTATGAAGTCAAGCATGAAGAGAAGAAGTGGTTTTTGGTTTCAAACATGGAAATTTCAAAAACCCTCCCCAAGAGCTTCATTTTGGAGTGACTAGTTAAGACGCATACATGCTTACTTTTTCATATTCATGTTTTAAACTTGTTCAAATCTTGGTCAACAAACCTACGATTTGACGAAGATTCAAATGGGTATAAAAAAATTAAAAGCAAGGTCTGCTCATGTCATATATTAAGCATTCAATTAAATTGATAAACAAGGTCTAGACATATTCAAACTAGTAGGAAAATCATGTATCTACCCCCTAACCCTAAACTATGTCTTAGGAAGTCAAGCATGCATGAAGAAAAGTGGTTTTTGGTTTTCAAGCATGGAAATTTCAAAAACCCTCCCAAGAGCTACATATTGGAGTGACTAAGAAGGATAGATGCTTAATTTTTCATATTCATGTTTTAAACTTGATTAAATCATGGTCAAACCTAGAATTTGACCAAGATTCAAATGGGCATAAAAATTCAAAAAAAATGAAAAACCAATGCACATAGTCATCTTATGTCTCATCTAGTAAGCATTCAATTAAGTTGATAAACAATGTCTAGACATATTCAAACCAGAAAATTCATGTATCAAGCTAACCCTAACCCCAAACTCTGTCTTATGAAGTCAAGCATGAAGAGAAGTACGTGGTTATTTGGTTTCAAACATGGAAATTTCAAAAACCCTCTCAAGAGCTTCATTTTGGAGTGACTACGAATGATACATGCTTAATTTTTCATATATATTCATGTTTTAAACTTGTTTAAATCATGGTCAAACCTAGGATTTGGCCAAGATTCAAATGGACAAAATTTTAAAAAAATCAAGGCACATAGTCTTCTTATGTCATATAGTAAGCATTCAATTAAGTTGATAAACAAGGTCTAGACATATTCAAACGAGAGAAATCATGTATCTACCCCCTAACACTAAACTCTGTCTCATGAAGTCAAGCGCATGCATGAAGATATGTGGTTTTTGGTTTCAAACATGGAAATTTCAAAAACCCTCCCAAGAGCTTCATTTCGAAGTGATTAATTAAGAAGCATACATGCATGCTTACTTTTTCATATTCATGTTTTAAACTTATTCAAATCTTGGTGAAACCTAGGATTTGACCAAGATTCAAATGGGTATAAAAAAAAAAAAAAGGTCTTCTTATATATGTTATATAGTAGGCATTCAATTAAGTTGATAAACAAGGTCTAGACATATTCAAACAAGAAAAATCAAGCATGTATCTACCCCTAACCCTAATATAAACTATGTTTCATGAAGTAAGCATGAAGATTTGTGGTTTTTGGTTTCGAACATGGAAATTCAAAAACCCTCCCAAGAGCTTCATTTTTGAAGTGACTAAGAAGCATACATGCTTACTTTTTCATATTCATGTTTTTAACTTATTCAAATCTTGGTGGAACCAAGGATTTGACCAAGATTCAAATGGGTATAAAAGTTCAAAAAAAAAGGTCTTCTTATATGTTATATAGTAAGCATTCAATTAATTTGATAAACAAGGTCTACACATATTCAAACCAGGAAAATCATGTATCTACCCCCTAACCCTAAACTCTGTCTTATGAAGAAGTCAAGCATGCATGAAGAGAAGTGGTTTTTGGTTTCAAGCATGGAAATTTCAAAAACCCTCCCAAGAGCTACATATTGGAGTGACTAAGAAGGATAGATGCTTAATTTTTCATATTCATGTTTTAAACTTGTTTAAATCATGGTCAAACCTAGGATTTGACCAAGATTCAAATGGGCATAAAAATTCAAAAAAACAATAAAATGAAAAACCAATGCACATAGTCATCTTATGTCATCTAGTAAGCATTCAATTAAGTTGATAAACAAGGTCTAGACATATTCAAACCAGAAAATTCATGTATCAAGCTACCCCTATCCCCAAACTCTCTCTTATGAAGTCAAGCATGAAGAGAAGTACGCGGTTTTTTTGGTTTCAAACATGGAAATTTCAAAAACCCTCTCAAGAGCTTCATTTTGGAGTGACTATGAAGGATACATGCTTAATTTTTCATATTCATGTTTTAAACTTGTTTAAATCATGGTCAAACCTAGGATTTGACCAAGATTCAAATGGGCAAAATTTTAAAAAAATGAAAAATCAAGGCACATAGTCTTCTTATTTTTGGTTTCAAACATGGAAATTTCAAAAACCCTCCCAAAGAGCTTCATTTTGGAGTGACTAAGAAGGATCCATAGGAAACTATGTACTAATACAGTATAATGATCACCCGAGTTATTAGAGCAACAAGTCTGTCACTTACGTGTGGTTCCCATGCGTGAGGTCCCACACTTCAGTGAGCACAAGTCACGTACGCTAGGTAAGCAAACTCCCAGCCATCTTCTTTGTCAAGAGAGAGGCATCAACACTCTCTCTCTCTCTCTCTCTCTCAATTATCCACCTCCGTTGGCTGCCGGTTTTGGCAGGTCGTTTCTAGCTCAGCTCGTAGGCCATGGTGTGCAGGCTCTGTAGCCATGGCGATTTGGTCGCGCCAAGTGGTTCGTCCCCGGCTCCGACGAGGATCAATCCGGACGGTGCCTATTAAGGACCCGATCGCATTTCTTGCTTTCAGCATGGGGTCTACCATGTAAATCTTAGGGATTTAGACGTAATTTCCTGTTTATTTTGTGTCCTGCTGTAAACTGCGCTCTGATGCGTATTGGAAATCTGGGTCCTTCAGGATCGTTCGGTTGTCCCTCTAAAAAAACATCTCTCTCATTCTCGGCCTTTCTCGCTCGCTCGCACCCCCCTGCGCACTGACAACCCTGCACAACAGTCAACATCACCAGAAAAAGGATAGACACCATAAATAAGTGGGGCCCCGTGACTGCTCTCCCTTCGTCTCCTCCCGTGTGATCCCTCTTCCTCCGACTCCCGACCTTGCGGAAAAGAAAAATGAAATGAAAGAGTTTCACTGGACGGGCAAACACATGTGCTGCCTAGTAATAATAATAATAACGTAAAAAATCGACCTACGAATCTATTATTAAATAAGCTAAACTAGGGTTTTGCCCAGTACTACGGATCAATTTCTGAAAATCCAACTACGGGGTTCGATTTTGGCCTGCTAATATAAAATTATATAATCCGAACTAGTATTCCTCTAAAAAATCATTTTGGTATGCATCGTTTGGTACTTTTCATAGCTAGAGTGCTTAATCCCTCCGTTAGCAAACAGTCTTCGTATGTCATATAGTAAGCATTCAAGTTGAAAAACAAGCTCTAGACATATTCAAACCAGAAAAATCATGTATCTACCCCCTATATATCCCTAAACCCTGACTTATGAATTCAAGCATGAAGAGAAGTGGTTTTTGGTTTCAATCATGGAAATTTCAAAAACCCTCCCAAGAGCTTCATTTTGGAGTGACTAATTAAGAAGCATACATGCTTACCTTTTCATATTAATGTTTTAAACTTGTTCAAATCTTGGTCAACAAACCTAGGATTTGACGAAGAATCAAATGGGTATAAAAAAATTAAAACCAAGGTCTGCTCATGTCATATAGTGAGCATTCAATTAAATTAATAAACAAGGTCTAGACATATTCAAACTAGCAGGAAAATCATGTATCTACCCCCTAACCCCAAACTCTATCTTATGAAGTCAAGCATGCATGAAGAGAAGTGGTTTTTGGTTTTCAAGCATGGAAATTTCAAAAACTCTTATGTCATCTAGTAAGCATTCAATTAAGTTGATAAACAATGTCTAGACATACTCAAACCAGAAAGTTTATGTATCAAGCTACCCCTAACCCCAAACTTTGTCTTATGAAGTCTAGCATGAAGAGAAGTACGTGGTTTTTTGGTTTCAAACATGGAAATTTCAAAAACCCTCTCAAGATCGAGCTTCATTTTGGAGTGACTACGAAGGATACATGCTTAATTTTTCATATTCATGTTTTAAATTGTTTAAATCATGGTCAAACCTAGGATTTGACCAAGATTCAAATGGGCATAAAAATTCAAAAAAAAACAATAAAATGAAAAACCAATGCACATAGTCATCTTATGTCATCTAGTAAGCATTCAATTAAGTTGATAAACAAGGTCTAGACATATTCAAACCAGAAAAATCATGTATCAAGCTACCCCTATCCCCAAACTCTGTCTTATGAAGTCAAGCATGAAGAGAAGTACGTGGTTTTTTTGTTTCAAACATGGAAATTTCAAAAACCCTCTCAAGAGCTTCATTTCGAAGCGATTAATTAAGAAGCATACATGCATGCTTACCTTTTCATATTCATGTTTTAAACTTATTCAAATCTTGGTGAAACCTAGGATTTGACCAAGATTCAAATGGGTATAAAATTAAAAAAAACAAAAAAGGTCTTCTTATGTTATATAGTAGGCATTCAATTAAGTTGATAAACAAGGTCTAGACATATTCAAATAAGAAAAATCATGCATGTATCTACCCTTAACCCTAAACTCTGTTTCATGAAGTCAAGCATGCATGCATGAAGATATGTGGTTTTTAGTTTCGAACATGGAAATTCAAAAACCCTCCCAATAGCTTCATTTTGAAGTGACTAAGAAGCATACATGCTTACTTTCTCATATTCATGTTTTTAACTTATTAATTCAAATCTTGGTGGAACCAAGGATTTGACCAAGATTCAAATGGGTATAAAAATTCAAAAAAAACAAGGTCTTCTTATGTTATATAGTAAGCATTCAATTATTTTGATAAACAAGGTCTACACATATTCAAACCAGAAAATTAGGTATCTACCCCTAACCCTAAACTCTGTCTTATGAAGTCAAGCATGCATGAAGAGAAGTGGTTTTTGGTTTCAAGAATGGAAATTTCAAAAACCCTCCCAAGAGCTTCATTTTGGAGTGACTAAGAAGCATACGTACGTGCTTACTTTTTCATATTCATGTTTTAAACTTGTTCAAATCTTGGTCAAACCTATGATTTGACCAAGATTCAAATGGGTAAAAAAAATGAAAACCAAGGTCTTCTTATGTCATATAGTAAGCATTCAATTAAGTTGATAAATAAGGTCTAGACATATTCAAACCAGAAATATCATGTATCAAGCTACCCCTAACCCCTAATTAACTCTGTCTTATGAAGTCAAGCATGAAGATAGGTATGTGGTTTTTTGGTTTCAAACATGGAAATTTCAAAAACCCTCTCAAGATCGAGCTTCATTTTGGAGTGACTACGAAGGATACATGCTTACTTTTTCATATTCATGTTTTAAACTTGTTTAAATCATGGTCAAACCTAGGATTTGACAAAGATTCAAATGGGCATAATTTAAAAAAACAAAAAATGAAAAACCAAGGCACATAGTCTTCTTATGTTATATTGTAAGCATTCAATTAAGTTGATAAACAAGGTCTCTAGACATATCCAAACCAGAGAAATCATGTACCTACCCCCTAACCTAAACTCTGTCTCATGAAGTCAAGCATGATGATATGTGGTTTTTTGGTTTCAAACATGGAAATTTCAAAAACCTTCCCAAGAGCTTCATTTTGAAGTGATTAATTATGAAGCATACATGCATGCTTACTTTTTCATATTCATGTTTTAAACTTATTCAAATCTTGGTGAAACCAAGGATTTGACCAAGATTCAAATCCGTATAAAAATTAAAAAACAAAATAAAAAAACAAGGTCTTCTTATGTTATATAGTAAGCATTCAATTAAGTTGATAAATAAGGTCTAGACATATATTCAAACCAGAAAAATCATGTATCTACCCCTAACCCTAAACTTTGTCTTATGAAGTCAAGCATATGAAGAGAAGTGGTTTTTGGTTTCAAGAATGGAAATTTCAAAAACCCTCCCAAGAGCTTCATTTTGGAGTGACTAAGAAGCATACGTACGTGCTTACTTTTTCATATTCATGTTTTAAACTTGTTCAAATCTTGGTCAAACCTATGATTTGACCAAGATTCAAATGGGTATAAAAAATGAAAACCAAGGTCTTCTTATGTCATATAGTAAGCATTCAATTAAGTTGATAAATAAGGTCTAGACATATTCAAACCAGAAATATCATGTATCAAGCTACCCCTAACCCCTAATTAACTCTGTCTTATGAAGTCAAGCATGAAGATAGGTATGTGGTTTTTTGGTTTCAAACATGGAAATTTCAAAAACCCTCTCAAGATCGAGCTTCATTTTGGAGTGACTACGAAGGATACATGCTTACTTTTTCATATTCATGTTTTAAACTTGTTTAAATCATGGTCAAACCTAGGATTTGACAAAGATTCAAATGGGCATAATTTAAAAAAACAAAAAATGAAAAACCAAGGCACATAGTCTTCTTATGTTATATTGTAAGCATTCAATTAAGTTGATAAACAAGGTCTCTAGACATATTCAAACCAGAGAAATCATGTACCTACCCCCTAACCTAAACTCTGTCTCATGAAGTCAAGCATGATGATATGTGGTTTTTTGGTTTCAAACATGGAAATTTCAAAAACCCTCCCAAGAGCTTCATTTTGAAGTGATTAATTATGAAGCATACATGCATGCTTACTTTTTCATATTCATGTTTTAAACTTATTCAAATCTTGGTGAAACCAAGGATTTGACCAAGATTCAAATCCGTATAAAAATTAAAAAACAAAATAAAAAAACAAGGTCTTCTTATGTTATATAGTAAGCATTCAATTAAGTTGATAAATAAGGTCTAGACATATATTCAAACCAGAAAAATCATGTATCTACCCCTAACCCTAAACTTTGTCTTATGAAGTCAAGCATGAAGAGAAGTGGTTTTTGGTTTCAAGCATGGAAATTTCAAAAACCTCCCCAAACTTCATTTTAGAGTGACTAAGAAGGATACAAGCTTCCCTTTTCATTTTCATGTTTTAAACTTGTTTAAATTATCTTGGTCAAATCTAGGATTTGACAAGATTCAAATGGGCAAACATATGGTAAGTGATGCAAATATCATTTCCATGATTACCTTTTCATTTTCATGTTATAAACTTGTTTAAATCTTGGTCAAACCTAGGATTTGACCAAGATTCAAATGGACACAAAATTTTAAAAATCAGAAATATGAAAACCAAAGTACATAGTCTTCTTATGTCATATCGTAAGCATTCAAGTTGATAAACTCGGTCTTATGAAGTCTAGCATGAAGAGAAGTCGTTTTGGGTTTCAAACGTTTAAGCCAAAAGCCCCATTTCAAATATTTTACACTTATTCAAATTTGGTTCAAATTTGAAAGACATACAAGTTATAGCACACATAGTGCATACATGTTCACACATACTGCACTAGATGCTAACCCTACAGTTTAGGGGCGGACCTAGGATAAATTTTTAGAGGGGGCAAACATATGATAAGTGATGCAAATATCATATTACAAGGTTTCAGAAAATTGAGCGGGGGCGGCTGCCCCCCTTGGCTATAGTCTGGATCCGCCCATGCTATAGTTTGAGGCCATTTGGATGACGTCGAAAAAAATCTTTGATTAGAAATGGGGTTGTTCGAACCCCGTAGTTGGATTTTTTTGAACCTTGATCTGTAGTACTGGGCAAAACCCTAGTTTAACCTAGTATATTTAATTATAGATTCGTAGGTCGAATTTTCTGTAGTACCTTTTTATTATTACTATGCAGCACATATGTGTTTGCCCGTCGAGTGAAACTCGGAGGAAGAGGGATCACTCGGAAGGAGAAGAAGGGAGAGCATTATGGTGTCTCCCCTTTTTCGGGTGATGATGTTGACTTTTGTGCAGGGTTTGTCAGTGAGCAGGAGGTGCGAGCGAGCGAGCGAGCGAGTCGAGCGAGGCCGAGAATGAGAGAGATTTGTTTTTTTTGTGAGAGGGACAACCGAAGGATCTTGAAGGACCCACAGACTTCCAATACGCATCCTGATGCGTCTTCTCTTGACAAAGAAAATGGCTGGGAGTTTGCGTACCTATTGCACGTGAATTGTGCTCACTGAAGTGTGGGACCTCACGCATGGGCACCACACGTAAGTGACAGACCTGTTGGTGTAAAAACTCGGTTGATTATTATAGTGCATTAGAACAAAGTTTCCTATGGATTCAAGGGTAGGAAATCCAAGTTAACTCATTTACATGACATTATTTTTTCCATGAAGCAAAGTTAACACATCTATCAATTGGTACATTTTGGAGTGACTAAGAAGGATCCATGCTTACCTTTTCGTTTTCACGTGTTAAACTTGTTTAAATCTTGGTCAAACCTAGGATTTGACAGAGATTCAAATGGGCGGAAAATTGAAAAAAAACAGAAAAATGAAAAACCAAAGCACATACGTAGTTTTCTTATGTCATATAGTAAGCATTCAAGTTGATAAACAAGGTCTAGACATATTCAAAACATACAAATCATGTATGTACCCCTAACCCTAAACTATGTCTTATGAAGTCAAGCATGAAGAGAAGTGGTTTTGGGTTTCAAACATGGAAATTTCAAAACCTCCCAAAAACTTCATTTAGAGTGACTAAGAAGGATAAATGCTTCCCTTTTCGTTTTCATGTTTTAAACTTGTTTAAATCTTAGTAAAACCTAGGATCTGACCAAGATTCAAATGGGCATCAAAAATAGAAAAAATCAGAAAAATGAAAAACCAAAGCACATAGTCTTCTTATGTCATATAGTAAGCATTAAAGTTGATAAACAAGGTCTAGACGTATTCAAACCAGACAAATCATGTATCTACCCCTAACCCTAAACTCTGTCTTATGAAGTCAAGTATGAAGAGAAGTTGTTTTGGGTTTCAAACATGGAAATTTCAAAAACCCTCTCAAAGAGCTTCATTTTGGAGTGACTAAGAAGGATCCATAGGAAACTATGTACTAATACAGTATAATGATCACCTATTCGACGGACCTCGGAGGAGGATCCTACGAGGGGAGAAGGGCGGAGTGCACACGGGACGGTGGTACGCGAGTTACCCAGCTTCGGAACACCTGCACGATGACAGGGCCTACTGCTGCTTGTCTGGAATTATCTGGGCGCTTTCGCGTTGTTACAATGAGTTGTGGTTGTGCCTCTAGGGCTCCCGGGATCCGGCTTATAAAGGCGCACGGATCTAGGGTTTACATGGAGAGTCCTAGCCGGATTACAGATAGCCTAACTACGGTACAATATCTTGCCGTGCACGTCACGGATCCGCCTTCCTTACATGTCGTACTGGATCCGGGTTCCTACTGGGCCTCCATGGATCCGGGTTACTCCCAAGGTCGGTCGGATCCGGCTTCCTGTTCCTGGGCCGGACATCTTCCGTCAGGATCAACAGCAACTGGGCCGCCCGATGGGCCACATGCCTCATCACCGTCTGTGGGCCACCCGGGCTTGCCGGATCTAGGCACTGTCGATGGTACACCCATGAAGTATACCCACAACAGTAGCCCCCAGAGTTCTCCGAGTTTCGCCTGCAGTTTCCGCCATGCTTCTACCGTGAGTCTCCGGCATCGTTGGTAACGCGGAGAAACTTGAAGAGCTCCAACTTTGCATTTTCTTCTTTTCCCAACTTTCAGTCGGAAAATGCTCCCATCCTGCGGGACTTCATCCATCGACATTCCAAAGAACATTTCCGGGTTACTCCCTGCTCGCGAATGGAAGCTAACTTACTCTCACGCAATTACCCGGAATCTTAAAAGACTCAAACGGTTCCGCCAATTCTGGCGCCATTTTCGCGCGATTTCTGCGGTAACTTATCTCTAGCCATTTTTACCGTTAGGGTTTGGGACACGTGTCACGCATCCAACGGCGCGACGCTTGCGTTCCGACCACAGGATGCGGAGCACGAATCTTATCCCTTCAGCCTATAAATATCCACCGTCGAGGCCCCTTACCCTCATTCACCCCCCTTCTCACCTCTCTGCCGAGCGCCGCCCGTGAGCTCTTCCTCCGCCGCGCCGGATCCTGTCGGAATAGTCGCCGGAGCTTCACCGGAGCGAATCCACCACCGCAGTGTTCTTCGTGTTCTTAACTCCGGCGAGCCACCGCGCGGAAAACTCGTCGCCGGCAGCTCAGGCCACCGCATTCGCCATTACGGTAAGTCTTCGAGCTTCACTCTTACGCCGTAGTTGGTAGGGGTGAATTTTGGGAAGACGACGTGGGATCCGACTAAAGAAAGTTTCCGCCAAACCCTTTTTCTTCAGATGTCTTCAACGACTCCGCCTCCGACCTCGGAACCAATCATGGCGACCCCAATCTCCTCCGCCCCTCCTCCCTTCATTCCAATCAGGCTGGATCCTTCAAAGGATTCCGGCAAGGAGGCTGAGGGGACCTCTGCTCACCCGGAGAAAACCTCCGGGGCGGGTCAGACGGAGCACCAAGCGGAAGAGGTCACAAAGAAGTCGAAAGCTCGGAAGCGAGATTCTGAAGCTAAAGGAAAATGGTGGCCATGCACCACCACCGAGATGGAGCTGAAGAACCTCGAGTCGGAGGGCTTTCTGCAACCCGGAAGCTGGAGGTCAGTTCCGGATGAACTTGCTCCGGCTCCGAGGGACGATGAGATGGTGCTGACGAAGGCACTGGTGGAGCGCGGATTTTCATTTCCGCCTTCAGACTTTTTCTTGGAGATTCTGAAGACGTATGGACTCCAACCCCACAACATATCTCCAAACAGCGTGCTCGCCATCAGCAACCACGTCGCCCTCTGCGAAGGCCATCTCCGGGTAACCCCTGAGATCTCTCTGTTCCAATATTTTTTCTCTGTCAAGAAGATCCGGCAATCCGGCGAACTCGCCACATGCGGATCCATCACCTTTATGCTCCGCCCGGGCCGCGTCTACCCCCCAACCGACCGCCACGAATCCGCGAGGTACTGGTCCGCGGGTTTCTTCTATCTGAAGGACGTCTCCGACCCCGCGAGCGAAAAGAAACTTCCGGCTTTTAAAAACTGCCCCGCCAACGAGCTTCCGTCATGGACGCACTGCCCCCACTTCTCCGACTCGCCTCAGCTGACCCGCGCTGTCAGGCGGATCTGCAAGCTCACGGAGGAGGGGCTGACGGGGAAGGACTTAACCCTTTCCTGGTTCACCAAGCGGATCCAACCGCTGCAACACAGGGACCGCCTGATGTTTGAGTACACAGGGCGCGACGATCCAATGCGCGCCACCAAAGATAATCTTTCTGCCGACGCCCTCGACAAAAGGATCCGGGTCCTCATCAAGATTTCACGTGAACTCCATGTTCACGTATGCAACAAAGACATCCACACAAATGGATCCGGAACCGCGGTACGTCGCCTTGACTTTGGTCTATTGTTTTTCTTCACTTTTTTCATCTAAGTGTTTAACTTTGTACTAGCTCGAGGCGCTTGAGGAAAATGAACTCGGAACTCTCCTCCGAGTCCCATCCACCAGCAACGCGGACCCGGAAGCCGCATCGGAGGCGGAAGCTCCCGAGGCTTCCCGCCCCGCTAAGAGGAAGAAGCCAGCACCTTCCAGCCCCCGTGCGAAAGCGCGCCCGCGAAGTGCTCAGCACTGCGGCTACCCGGAAATTGGAGGCGGAAAAGAAGCGCCTCTCGCTAATTAATACCAGCAACAGAGGGCAGCCTGCTTCCCAGCACTTCTTCAAACCCTCCGGGTAAACGTTCACTTCCGAGACCCAAGTCCTGATTCAACGCTCGCTCTTATACTTGTATGTTTTTTACTGAAGCTCCGGAAGCCAGCCCCCCAAGGCCCCAAAGACCCTTAAGAAGAGAACCAAGCCATCTCCGGCTTCTTTTCCCATTACTCCTGAGGTTGAAGTTCCGCCTAAAGCTTCATCCACCTCCAAGCCGGATCCAAAGGATATCATCAACATTGATGACCTTCCTGAAGACCCCGCTCATCATGGCGACTCCGCCAAGGGGACCTCCTCACCAATTCCTCCGCCAGATCAACCAAGCTCCGCGTTCGCGGAGCCCACTGAAGAGGAACAGGAGCAAAAGGCTAAGCTCCTTCAAGTAACCAACGCGACTCGAGTCCACCTCCAACCAACTCCGTCCTTTCAAAAGCTCACCCTTGCACAGCGTCACGCGGAAGTTTCCGCCATGCTGAACAAAGTGTGGGGTAAACCGGACGAGGAGGTGCGTGAACTCGCCGACCTGGAGGTCAGCCTGAAGGATTTTTTCGCCAAGCACAGGGAAGTGCGGCAGGTAATACTAGCCCCCAAGCATTGGGTGATATATTTCCGTGTAACATGTATTAGCCGATGCTTTCCGAAAAATGTACCTGAGGCGGAAATTTAAAATTTTTGTACCAAGACTTTGAATTCCTCGCTAGCCCCCAAGATTTTAAATATCCGACTAACTCCTCTGCACAGACCACGCGGAAACTGCACGAAGACCTGCGCGTGCATGTGCTGGAGCAGATCGCGGAGATCGAGGGGCTGCGCCAGAACGCGGAAAATAGCCAAAAGGCTATCCAGCTGCTTGAGACCCGCCTTCAAGGTACAAGATCCGGGTCTTACTCTTGTTTTGATATAGCTGTTCAGGATGCATAATATGTGCAATTCTGTCTACGTACAGAAGAGACTGCCAAGCACTCCAAGTTTGACGAGCTGTCCGCCAAGATCCAGGTGCTTGAGGCGGAGAATGAATCCCTCAAGAACTTTGTGAAGACATCCGCCTCCCAGGAAAATCAAGCGAGGAAGGAGCTGTCCGAAAAACATGCCCGCGACCTGGCGGAGCTGAATGAAAAACTGGAGAAAAGCCAGGGCCGCGTGATTTCCGTGATATCCAAGAACAAAGTTCTGGAAGCGGAGGCGGAGGCCATTGACAAACTTATCTTCCGTAAGCGTTTTCCGTGTTGTTGCTCCGACTATCTCGCAAGCTTTATCTCTAACGGAACTGTTGCTTCTTCCACAGCGAGCCTTGGCTTCGAATGGACAAAAGAGTCAAACCTTACGAGGACGGAGGCATACGATGAAGCGCGTATATCAATTGACAAGTTAATTGAAGCCTGTCGCGGAATCGCCACGGCTCTGTCTCTGAAGAAGGCCAAAACCACAGTCATCGATACGATGACCAAACTTATGGGATTGGTGCCGGATTTCATCAAGGACTGGCAGAAGTCTTCAGCACGCGGAGTCGCCTCCCTAGTCTTGGCCACCTGCAAGGCTCACTTCCCCTCGCTCAACCTGGCGACTGTTGCACGCGGAGCCCCCCAGGGTTCCGACATGGGCGCCCTCCTCGCGGAAACCGAAGGATATGAACAGCTGTTTGTCAGGCGAGTGGATCACTCGTTCTGGTATAACAAGCACGATCTACCCGAAGGATTTTCCGATGCTGAGGAAGAAGCAGGTGAGCCGGAGTATTACGGGGAAGGATCCGGGTCAAGCGGCGAGCATTCCGGAGAAGGCTCTGGTGACGGCTCCGAAGCCGGATCTGGTGACAGTGATGACGGCTCCAACTACCAGCAATCTGAAGAGGAGGACTCCGAGTAGAGCTCCTGTTTAGAACAATGAAACAAGTTGCATCATTTTGGCCCCAGAGTGGGTTTGTAATAATACTTAAATTCTTAAGTAGCTAGGTACGAAACAACTATGCGTGGGCGGAAACAACTTATCCTGCTATCCTTTAATATTATTCTGCGTGTTTCGTTTTATGTCGGAAAGCAAGTGCTGATGTCGTTGTTTTCCGGCTTGCTCGCTTGACCTTCCGCGAGCCGGAAGACCTTAGCCGGAAACGCTCGCCAGCGGCGACGAAACCCAATGGTAATCCGTCAATAACCGCGGAAACAAGCCCCCAAGCATAGATGCCGGAAATCGCTACTAGGAATCCACGAGTTCGCAACAGATAACAATTTAATCAGAAAACTTAAGCTTACGTCCTAAAGGACGATTTTTGAAAATCACAACTTTCATACACGCCTAGGCGGAAATATCCAGCTCTGCGGTTTTAGTCGGAAAACATACACGATCGAAAAATGAACAAGTAAAGGAGGTAAAAGACTCAAGAGAGTGAACCAAAAGCTTTATTTCATTGATCATGTATAACTATTACAGAGTTTGTAACTCGGAAAAAATATGCTAAGTGTGGAAAGGACGTAGCTGTGCGATGTTCCAGGGACGATCTGTCTCGTCGTAGATGTCGTCCGGATCCTCACGCTTGCGTTTCCGGCGCCAATTGGCAGGTCTGTCTCTTAGCTCGCGGAAATCAACAAGGTAGTACGACCCGTTGTGAAGCACTTTGCTAACGACGAAGGGTCCTTCCCATGGAGATTGCAGCTTATGGTCTTTCACCTGTCGAAGGCGGAGGACCAGGTCTCCTGCCATGAAGGAGCGATTCCGTACTCGACGACTGTGATAACGTCGGAGCTTCTGCTGGTAGATGGCGGAGCGCTGGTCAGCTAAGTTCCGAGCTTCCTCGATCAGGTCCACAGATAGCTGTCTGGCCTCGTCAGCTGTTTCTTCATTGTAGGCGGAAACTCGCGGTGAATCGTGGATGATGTCGGAGGGAATCACGGCTTCGGATCCGTATACCAGGAAAAATGGTGTAAACCCTGTTGACCTGTTAGGGGTAGTTCGCAAACTCCACAAGACAGCGTCCAGTTCGTCAGCCCAAGCTCCAGCTGCTCGTCGCAGCGGTTCTTCAAGGCGTGGCTTGATTCCTGATAATATTAGACCGTTAGCCCTTTCAACTTGACCATTGGATTGTGGGTGAGCCACAGATGCAAGGTCCAATCGAATCCCCATTGTCTCACAATAATCCTTTAATTCTCCCTGAGCGAAGTTTGTGCCATTGTCTGTTATGATGCTGTGTGGGATGCCGAATCTCATTACGAGGCTGCAGACAAATTTTAGTGCCGTAGCACCGTCGGCTTTTCTCACTGGCTTTGCCTCTATCCACTTGCTGAATTTGTCAACAGCGACCAAGAGGTATTCAAAACCACCAGGAGATGATCTTTTTAACTTACCAACCATATCAAGCCCCCAGACCGCAAATGGCCAGGTGATAGGTATGGTCTTCAGCTCTTGAGCTGGAGCGTTTGGTTGAGTAGCGTAGTACTGGCAACCTCGGCAGGTCCTGACTATTTTGTCAGCGTCTTCTTTAGCTGTGAGCCAGTAAAAACCTAGCCGAAAAGCTTTTGCAACGAGTGACCTGGGGGCGGCATGATGCCCGCAATCCCCTGCGTGGATCTCTCTGAGGATTTCAATGCCATCTTGATTAGAGACGCATTTGAGAAATACCCCTGTCGCGCTTCGTTTGTAGAGCTGTCCATCAACAATTGTGTAGGATCTTGCTCGTCTGATGATCTGTCGCGCGAGGACCTCGTCCTCCGGCAACTTCTGATCGATGAGGTAGTCCAGGAAAGGCTGTGTCCAAGCCGGAATGATAGCCATCACCTCTTTGGCCGGAGACACTGCCACCTCTGGGTTTTCCGGGTTAGCGCCCTTCACCGAGGGTATCCGGAGATGCTCTAGGAAAATTCCAGGCGGGATTGGCTTCCTCCCGGATCCGAGCTTGGATAGCATGTCTGCCGCTGTGTTGTCGTCTCTCCGGACATACTTGACTTCGTATCCTAGAAAGCACTTGGCGATCTCGTCAACTTCGTCTCTGTAAGCCGCCATGACGGAATTTCTGGCGTTCCAGGTTCCGGCTACTTGCTGTGCCACCAGGTCGGAATCTCCGCAGCAGATGATGTGCTTGATCCCTATTTCCTTAGCGATGCGCAGTCCGTGTAGTAGAGCCTCGTACTCTGCCATGTTGTTTGTAGCTTCGAAGTGGATCTGCAGAACATACTGCAGTTCTTCTCCGGTAGGGGACTTCAGGGTGACTCCGGCTCCTGAGCCTTGATGCTGCTTGGATCCGTCGAAGTGCATAACCCATGTCTCTGGTTCCGGCTCCAGATTTGCATCCGGAGCCTCTGTCCAATCTGCGACGAAATCTGCCAAAACCTGGGATTTGACCGCGGTCCTGGCTTTATAGGTGATGTCGAAGGCGGATAATTCAATGCCCCATTTTGCTGTGCGTCCTGTTGCGTCAGCGTTGTTGAGAATCGTAGACAGCGGAGCTTTGCTCACGACTGTTACTGGATGTTCTTGGAAGTAGTGTCTCAGCTTCCTGCTGCCCAGGAATACTCCATAGGCTAACTTCTGAAAGTGAGGGTAGCGCTGTTTGGATTCCGTAAGGACCTCGCTAATATAGTAGACTGGCCTTTGGACTCCATATTCGTGACCTTCTTCCTGTCGTTCCACCACGATGACGAGGCTGATGACCCTGTTGGTGGCTGCCAGGTAAAGGAGCATAGGCTCTGACTCTCCTGGAGCTGCTAGGATAGGTGGGGAGGTAAGTATCTCCTTCAACCCTTGTAGTGCTGCATCCGCTGCCTCGTCCCAGACAAACTTGTCTGTTTTCTTCAATAGCTTGTACAGGGGAAGTGCCTTCTCGCCAAGACGGCTAACAAACCTGCTGATTGCTGCGACACAACCAGTAAGCCGTTGCACATCTTTGAGACAAGTTGGCCTGTTTATGCACAAAATTGCCTTGATTTTTTCCGGGTTTACTTCAATGCCCCTGTTAGAGACAATGAAGCCAAGGAGTTTTCCGGCTGGTACGCCAAAGACGCACTTCAGCGGATTCAACATCATCTTGTACCGACGGAGATTCTCAAAGGTTTCTGTGAGGTCGCTGATCAAGTCGGATCCTTTCCGAGTCATGACTGCGATGTCGTCGACGTAAGCGTGTACGTTCCGGCCAATCTGGTCCTTCAAGCACCGCTGCATCGTACGTTGGTAGGTGGCACCTGCGTTTTTCAAGCCAAAGGGCATAGTAACATAGCAGTAAGTGCCAAATGGGGTGATGAACGAGGTCGCCTTTTGGTCAGACTCCTTCATCCGGATCTGGTGATACCCGGAATACGCATCAAGAAAACACAGAAGTTCCGCCCCTGCCGTCGAATCAATGACTTGGTCAATGCGCGGCAGGGGAAACGGATCTTTCGGGCAATGTTTGTTCAAGCCAGAGTAATCGATGCACATTCTTAGTATTACGGTGTTCTTTTTGGGTACAAGGACGGGATTTGCGACCCAATCAGTGTGGATAACTTCTATTACAAAACCTGCCTCTAGTAACTTAGCTAATTCCATTCCTATGGCGCGGCGCTTCTTATCTCCAAAGCGTCGCATAGCTTGCTTCACCGGTTTAGCCCCCGGATTTATGTTGAGGTAGTGCTCGGCGAGTTCCCTAGGTACTCCGGACATGTCAGAAGGTTGCCATGCGAAGATATCCATGTTAGCGCGGAGGAACTCGACGAGCGCGCTTTCCTATTTGGGGTCCATGTTGGCTCCGATTGAGACTTGCTTGGTATCGTCGCCTTCCTTGAAGTTGACTTTTTTGGTCTCTATCGCGGCCTTGAAGGACGTTTTCTGTTCAGAGATTTGCTTCTTGGTGGTCTGCATCTCAGTCGGATCCACCGCGGCTCTGTAGCCTTTCAGCTCCTCTCCAGATATCACAGACTCTGCGAAGGCGGCTTCGCCTAACTCGCACTCATGAGCCTTTTTGTAGTCTCCGGATATGGTAATCATACCTTTAGGACCCGGAATCTTGAGCTTGTTGTAGATGTAGCACGCCCTTGCGTGGAACTTGTGGTAGGTGGGCCTGCCGAAGATGACGTGATAGGAGCTCTTGAAGGGCACAACTTCAAATGTGATCCTCTCTTCGCGGAAATTGTGAACATCGCCGAAGGCCACGGGAAGTGTGATGCTGCCGAGGGAATTTGCCTTCTTACCCGGAACCACGCCATGAAACTCAGTCGTGCTGTGTTTGAGCTGTTCCTTGGTGAGGTTCATCCGCTCCAGAGTCTCCAGGTACATGATGTTCAAGCTGGCTCCACCATCCATAAGGCACTTGGAGAAGTCATACCCGTCTATGCGGGGACTTACAACCAAGGCGTAGCACTCCTTTGGCACAATGACAGGATGATCCTCTCTGTCAAATGTGCACGGGATTTCCGACCACCTGACATACTGCGGCACAGCCGGAACTATGGCGTTCAGGATCCTGGCAGCTGACTTGGTGGCGCGGACTGTTGGGGTTCCGAGGAAAGTGTGGTAAGCCCCCACGCTCTTTTTCTCAAACGGGTTGGATTTACCTGCGGACCCTGCCTTGGGATCCGGCGAGTTATCATCCTCATCCATTGCCTCGGAGCTGTCCTCATCCTTGTCTTTGTTCTTGCCCTTGCCTCCTTTGCCGCGAGGGCGGTGCTTCCGGGCTCGCTTGTATCCTGCCTCCGGGTCGTTCTTTAAGTCGTTGACCCACTTGCAGTTGCGGTTGGTGTGAGTGGACTTCCCTGTAGCCGGATCCAAGTGGGCCAGGCAGGGCATGTCCCTATACTCCTCGTAGGTTTGCGGGGCGCGGGATCCGCCAGCTGTGGCCTCTGTGCCATGCTGCTGACCCCTGCCGGCTCCGCTTCCACGGCCGCGTCCTCTTCCGCCTCCTGAACCTCCGCGTTGGAACGCCATGGCGACCAAGTCGGATCCGCCACTCTTCTGGTCATCAGGGTTTTTGCGCTTATGGCTGCTGCTATTGCCGTTGTCACGGTTCTTCTTTTGTTGGTGTAGGGGGATTGCTGTGGCTGCGAGGTCACCGCCTGCGTCGTCATCGGCGGCAGTGTGGTCACTGGCAATGGAGATCATCTCATCCAAAGTTAACTTATTTGCATTAGCTAAACAAGTGAGCTTATGCCTCAGCAGTCCTCCTCTTTGCAGTCCGCCGATGAAGGCGTACATGGCAGTGGTGTGGTCGACGTTTTCGCACTCGTTCCTGCACGCCAACCAAAGGTATGCCATACCGGATGGTCTCACCCTTCAAGATACCGGTTTAATGTTCATGCCGGAATAAGAAAATAGAGTTTGGCTAAGTAAAGCTAAGCCGGTATCCCCAAGAGGGGTATACCGGAACCAGGAAGGAAAGATACCGGCGCACCGGAAGGAAGAACATGCCGGCTGACTGGTCAAAGATTCCGTCAGGAGCTAAAGGACAAGGATGAGCTAAGCAAAGTGGCTTTAATCGAAGACTAGAAGACAAAGAGGAGGATGACGGTCAAAGAAGCCGGAAGACGTCAGCCTCCATGTTTAAAGAAGACCCCGGCGTCATCTATGATTAAAGTAGCTTTATAAAGTATCTTTGTAAAGTAGTTTGTCTAGTCAAAGATCCCATTAGGGTTTCTTGTTCTGTAAGCCACCCTCTCCCCTATATAAGGAGAGGGGGCAGCCTCTTTCATACGCGCGATCCACAGAAGAGAGAACAACCTGTAACCTGTCTTGAGATCAATGAACATGGTGATCTAGAGCGAGTTCGTCCTTGTGTCTTTCTTCTTCTACCTCTGGCCTTGGCCAAGTTCTTGAGGAAAGCATCCGGAAGTTCGTCCATCTAGTCACAAACCCTCCCCCGAATCCTCTAGCGTCCATTCGGCCCCAAGATAAGCCATCCCATGGCATCTGCTCGTTCACCACGACGACAGTTGGCGCCCACCGTGGGGCATGAAGTGGCGCTTGCTGGAGTTCATATTCGGGCGGGCATCCTCGACATCAACGGCGAGCGCACGGTGTCCGCGCTCGTGGAACGCATCTACAACATGGACTTCATCAACGATAATGCTGGCTGCTTCGCCAACGGCGGCAAGTTCCCGCAGAACGGCCGCACCATCGAGTTCGGCAGCATCCGCGTCTACCTCGGCACCGTCCCTGTGCGCCAGCGCCTCTCGCCGGTGCTGGTGGCGCCGGATCCGCCAAGATGGCTGTGTGCTGGCCGCGCCGCCGGCAGCGTGGAGGTCATGATGGCTGGTGCGGTCAACACCGGCAAGGGAGCTGTGGAGGAAGGAGCTGAACGTGCGGCATCGACCCGCGCGGCAAAACCGCCGCTGGAGCGTGACGCTGGCGTCGCAGGAGCATCATCAGCACCACCGGCAACACCTCTCCAAGCGGCGATGAACACGCTGGCCACGCCCATCGCGCAGAACATCGACCCGGCAAAGGCTCAGGAGGAGCTGGAGGCCACACGCAAGGCCCTGCTTACCGGCGGTGCCGACATCATCCGGGCGCAGCGCGAGCTGAACCTAACCCTACGTGAGTACAACGCTGCCCATGGCTTTGCTTCAGTTAGTGCTCATGCTGCTAGGATGCCGGAAAACCGGCTTAAGGCTCGCAATCTAGATCAGGATTTGCGCAAAGAAGTTCTTGCCGGCAAGAGTGCATCTGTATCTGTGAGCATCATAGAAAAGCCTAAGTACAGTAGTCCGGATAAAACTATAAAAGCCGCTAAAGCTGCAGTAGCATTATGTGAATCTCTTTCCGGTGACGAGTTGGCAAAGCAGCAAGAACGTGTACAAGAGCTGTTGAAAGTGATTGAGCAGCAAAATGCTGAGCAGCTGGCTAAGCTGAACGAGGCAGTGGCCTCAAAATCCGCGCGTTCAACAAAGAATGCCGGAAGCAAGTCTCAGGGGCAGGCATCGTCCCCTCATCCGGACAAAAGAAAAGAAAAGAACGCACGGCAGATGACTGTGTATGACCCAGTTCTTGCCGGAAAACAGAAGCCGGGCAATATGATGCCGGTAGAAAAAGCCAAGGGGCAGATCGGGGCTACGCCAAGGGAGGCTATGCCGGAAACAATCATGCCGGTAGATATGAAACCGGGCAAAATTATCAAGCCGCAAGAGTGGCGTGCGTGGATGAAGAGATGCCACCACCAGGGTACCGGCAGGCAAGGGCCGCGGAACTGGAAGAATATGATGAATCAGATTCCGAGGCGGAACGAACAAGAGTCCACCGGAACCCCTTGGGAGAACGCCTAGGGGAAAGATGTTTGCCAGACCGGGATGCGAGGCACAGGCTGGACAGAGTACGTCTATCTGCAATAGTTGAATGTGAAGGACCTCCTGGCCCAAGGTGTTTTGGCCCACGGATCATGAGAGAAGAACCACCGGTGCGCAATTTCCAGTTGCCCCGGGACACAAGAACGTACGATGGTACGACCAAGCCGGAAGACTGGCTGACAGATTATGTCACAGCTGTTTATGTGGCTGGTGGTGGAGTAAACCGGCGTTGGGCGGTAAGAATCATACCGTCCTACCTCGTGGGTCCTGCGAGGATCTGGCTTAACAACTTGCCGGCAGGAAGTATTAACGGATGGTTGGACTTTGAGGAAGCGTTTGTGAACAACTTCAGCAGTACCTACAAGAGGCCAAACCGGCCCCAACAGCTTGCGCTGTGCCAGCAGCGTGCAGGAGAACCAGACCGGGATTATCTCACCCGGTGGAACTCAATGAGAAACACATGTGAAGGAGTGATTGAGGCACAAGCTATTGCTTGGTTCAGTCAAGGATGCCGGAGAGGATCGCCTTTGTGGCAAAGACTGCAGAGAAGCATGCCCACAACTCTAGCAGAGATGATACGTGTGGCAGACAGCTATGCATTGGGAGACCCAATGCAGCCGGCAGTGCAAGCTGAGCCGGAGCAGTCGAATCCGCATCAGCAGCAATACCGGGATAACCGGAACAACAAAAGAAGGGAAGATTTCCCGGATCGAAGATATGCATCGCAGCAAGTTGCTGCCGTGCAGAAAATTCTGACGCCAGCGGCAGTCAGAGACAAAAAACCGGATCGCAGCCGTGGGCGGGTCCTAAGAAGCAGTGGGTAGAAAAGAAACCCTGGGGCCAGAAAAAGAACTGGCAGGAACCCGTGAAATACACCATGGAAGCCGCCATGGACCAACCTTGCCGGTGGCACACGCCGAATCCGGATCACCCGTCGAACCACTTGACGAAGGATTGTTCTTGGACCAAGTTCTTGATGCAAAGGGGAGCGGTAAAAGATGCGCAGGCGCCAGGGGGCCCCATGCAGCAACAACAGCAATTACCACCTCCACCACCGCTCACTGGAGCAAACGCCTTACCGGTGCAGCCAAACAGGCAGCAGTACCAGCAGGTTAACCGGGTGGAGCAAAACAATGACCAGCCACCTCCACCGGCACCTTTAGGCCGGAATGTTTATGAAGACCCACACTTGTGCATGGTTGTCTTTGTCACTGAGCCAATGGATAGGCAAAGTGTGCATCGCCGTTCCATGGAAGTGAACGCCGTGATGCCGGCAGTTCCAAAATACATGCTGTGGTCAGATCAGGAAATCACCTGGTCGTTCAAGGATCACCCCAAGGTCATGCCGAATCCGGGTGGATACGCTCTCGTTGTGGACCCAATCATGAAGGGGCCGGAAACTCGAGTAAAATTCAGCAAGGTGCTGATAGACAATGGTAGCAGCATAAACATCATGTACAAGCACACCATGCGTACGCTCGGCATAACAGAAAACATGCTGCAGCCAACTCACACAACTTTCCATGGGATTGTTCCCGGTTTGTCTTGCGCCCCGATAGGAAAAGTTCGGGTGGATGTGTCGTTTGGAGGACGCGACAATTGTCGTGTTGAGAACCTTGAGTTCGAGGTGGTGGACTTAGATAGTCCCTACCATGCCTTGTTGGGGAGACCGGCTTTGGCAGCGTTCATGGCATCAACCCATACGGCCTATCTCAAGATGAAGATGCCGGCACCTCGTGGACCACTAACTGTGGTGGGAAACTATAAAGTCTCAATGGAAACAGCATCTGCCGGATCGAACCTAGCGGAATCGCTGGTGATCGCGGAGGAGAAAAAGAGAATGCAAACTGCTGTTGCGCTGGCTCAGTCCTCAAAGTTGAGCCTAGCGGCAATGAGTGGAAGCTTGGACTCACCGGCATTCAAGCCGACAAACGAGACAAAGGACATTGTGCTGGATCCGGCTTACCCAGAGCGCACCGTTCGTATCGGTGCCGGCCTCAGTCAAGCATAGGAAAGCGCGCTCGTCAGCTTCCTCCGTGAGAATCGGAATATCTTCGCCTGGTCTACTGATGACTTGGTAGGTGTTCCGAGGGAGCTGGCTGAGCACTCTCTAAACGTCCGGAAGGATGCTAAGCCGGTGCGGCAACCTTTGCGCCGGTTCGCTGAAGATAGGAGGAAAATCATTGGAGAAGAAGTAACAAAGCTGCTGGTAGCCGGTTTCATCGTGGAGGTCACGCACACAGAGTGGCTGGCCAATCCGGTATTGGTCGAAAAGAAAAAAGATGAGAACCTGGAGGCAAAACTCGCCAAAGTGTGGCGCATGTGCATCGACTACACCAACCTCAACAAAGCTTGCCCAAGAGATCCTTTCCCTTTGCCCCGAATCGATCAAGTGATTGATTCTACTGCTGGGTGTGAGTTGTTGTCGTTCCTGGATGCCTATTCCGGCTTCCACCAAATCCCTCTGAAAAAAGAAGATCAAATAAAAACTGCGTTCATTACCCCGCACGGGGCTTATTGCTATGTTACTATGCCTTTTGGTTTGCGCAACGCTGGTGCAACGTACCAGCGCTGTATGCAAAAATGCTTGTTTGATCAAATCGGAAAGAATGTGCAAGTTTATGTGGATGATATCGTGATAAAAACTAAAGTAAAAGATACCTTAATCGATGACATCCGGCAAACATTTGATAACCTAAGGCGGTTCCGGATGAAACTCAATCCGGCAAAGTGCACCTTTGGTGTCCCTGCCGGCAAGCTGCTTGGTTTCCTTGTGTCAAGCCGGGGCATTGAGGTTAATCCGGTAAAAATCCGGGCGATAGAAAGAATGACTATCCCACGAGAACTGAAAGATGTGCAAAAGTTTACCGGAAGCTTGGCATCGCTAAGCCGGTTCATAAGCAGGCTGGGAGAAAAAGCCTTGCCACTCTATGCTTTGATGAAAAAATCGGATACTTTCGTCTGGACCACGCAGGCAGACGCAGCGTTTAAAGAATTGAAAAACATGCTCGTAACGGCCCCAATTTTGGCCTCACCCTTGGAAAGAGAACCTATGTTGCTTTATATAGCGGCAACGAACCGGGTGGTTAGTGTTGTGGTTGTGGTGGAAAGAGAAGAGGAAGGAAAAACCGTCCAGAGGCCGGTATACTACCTGAGCGAGGTGCTCTCCTCATCAAAGCAAAACTACCCGCACTTCCAAAAAATGACTTATGGCGTGTTCATGGCCGCCACGAAACTCAAGCATTACTTTGAGGAACACCCCATGAAGGTGGTGAGTGAGGCACCCATCTCCGATATCATGGGCAACAAGGATGCCAGCGGCCGGATTGCAAAATGGGCAATTCAGCTATCACCGTATGTGCCGGTATATGAAAGAAGAGATGCCATAAAATCGCAAGCTTTAGCTGATTTCTTGGTCGATTGGGCGGAGATACAATACAAGCCGCCAGAACACAAAATAGAGTACTGGAAGATGCATTTTGACGGATCCAAGCTCAAGGAGGGCCTAGGTGCCGGTGTAGTACTCACCTCACCAAAGGGAGATCACCTCCGGTATGTTTTACAAGTGCACTTCAGGGCATCAAACAATGTCGCTGAATATGAGGCTCTAATACATGGGCTTAAGGTCGCAAAAGAGATCGGGGCACTCAGGATCATTTGCTATGGTGACTCAGATCTTGTAGTGCAACAGTGTTCCGGAGATTGGGACGCAAAAGATGCCAACATGGCCTCATACCGGTTCCATGTGCAAAAGATTGCCGGCTTCTTCGAGGGATGTGAATTTCACCATGTGCCGCGCGCAGAAAATGAGGCCGCGGATACTTTGTCCAAGCTAGGTTCGTCCAGGCAAGAAATTCCTCCCGGAATAGCTCTGGCGCACTTGAGAGTTCCATCAATCAAGCCAAGTCCGGAGTCGGAATCAATTTTTGTACCGGAATCACATGTGGTGCCAATGGAGATTGACGAAGGAAACCCGGGGACTACTCCGGCAAACTCGGGGACTGTACCGGTAAACTCGGGGACTGCGATGCCCATGCCGGAAGAGGCAATGCTTGTGGACAGCATGGACATAGACATGCCGGTGTTTGTGGTTAGAGAGGCACCATCTTGGGTCGAACCTATTAAGGAATTCCTGATCAACGGCACCTTGCCGGTTGACGAAAATGAATCAAGAAGGATACAGAGAAGGTCCAAAGCCTACACCATCATCAATGGCGAGGTGTACAAGAGAAGTGTTACCGGTGTCCTCCAAAGATGTGTGGAGCCGGAAGAAGGAAGAGAAATGCTTGAGGAAATTCATCGAGGAGAATGCGGGCACCACGCTTCTTCAAGGGCGTTGGTAGCAAAAGTGTTCCGGCATGGGTTCTACTGGCCCACAGCCTTGGACAATGCTGAGGATTTGGTAAGGAAATGCAATGGCTGCCAGAGGTATGCTAAGCAAAACCATACCCCAGCATCCGGCTTAAAAACCATACCGTTAACTTGGCCTTTCGCTGTCTGGTGCCTGGACATGGTTGGACCGTTCAAAACCGCAAGGGGAAACATGACCCATATTTTGGTAATGGTGGATAAGTTCACCAAGTGGCTAGAAGTGAAGCCTATCGCAAAATGTGATGGCCACACGGCAGTAAAATTCCTGAAAGATGTAATCCTACGATATGGATACCCACACAGTATCATAACTGACAATGGCACGAACTTTGCCCAAGGAGAATTCAAGCGGTTCTGTGAAAGCAAAAACATCCGGCTGGATTTGTGCTCAGTGGCACACCCGCAAGGCAATGGTCAAGTTGAAAGAACGAATGCTTTGGTACTTTCCGGTATCAAACCAAGACTCATGGATGCGATGGAAAAGTCGCCGGGATGTTGGATCGATGAGCTACCGTCAGTGCTCTGGAGTCTAAGAACAACTCCGAACCGGTCTACCGGATACACACCATTCTTCATGGTTTATGGAGCAGAAGCGGTCATACCAACCGACATTCTCCATGACTCACCAAGGGTGCAGCTCTATACCGAAGAAGAGGTAAAAGAGGCCAGAGAAAATGATGTGGACTTGCTAGAAGAAGCAAGAGAGCTAGCTTTGGCAAGAACAGCCATTTACCAGCAAAACCTCAGACGCTATCATAGCCGGAAGGTAAACCCAAGGGTATTCCAAGAAGGAGACCTGGTTTTACGCCTGGTGCAGCGCACTGAAGGCAGGCACAAGCTGTCCCCTCCATGGGAAGGACCTTTCATTGTGAGCAAGGCTCTCCACAATGATGCATATTACCTAATCGATGCGCAGGAATGGAAGAAGGGAAAGGCGGACAAGTCCGGAGACGAGACCAAACGCCCGTGGAACGTAGCCTTGTTGCGTCCTTTCTACTCTTGAAGTTGTGGTGTAAGAAGTTCCTTTTTGTACCTTACATGCTATGAATAAAAAGATGTCGGAACCTCGAATGAATCTCGGGGACTTGCTTTATTAAATTGCATGAAACATGTCTATTTTTTCTGTTGCCGGTTGCTTATTGAACGTTTTTTCTTTCCGGTTTAGTAGTGTAAACCCTACCGGAGTCTTCGACTCTGCTGTTGTCCATAACTTGGCTTCATGGCAAGCAAGATAAACCGGTAGGGAATAAGCACATGAACTGTGGAGAGGGAAACCGGGAAAGAACAATCCGGAAAAATTTAACTAACCCCGGTCATACCGGTTTTTTGCAAAATTTCGAGTTATTTCTAAGTTCAAGAAAATGCTTATTTGGTGAAAGAACCTTGTGCTCATATGCCAAAGAACGCCCAGAGAAGGCAGGCAGAGTCAAGGCAAAAGAACCAAGTGTGCATCGAATTGGATGCAGAAACAATTTGGAAATCTTTGCAAGTGCAGGATAAAAGCAGAACCAAACGCAGAAACGCTAAGGCAAACTTAAGATAATTAGCTACCGGTATAACCTACCGGCACAAAATGTTGTAGGACAACCATCAGCGGACTTAAGTTTTACATCATAAGCCCCGGCATACCGGGGCAGAATTTAACCAAACATTGTTTTAAGCCACACAGGGCCAAGGGCATGACAGGTAAATCTTAAGGAGGATCAGGCAGCAGGAGCTTCAGGAGGAGCGTCGCCAGCACCAGCATCATCCAGAGGCTCCTCCTCGGCTTCATCTTCCTCCTCGTCAAGATAATCTTGGACGCCATGAGGAGGAGGGATGAAGGTGCGCATTTCGGCGTACTCCGCGATGCGGTACGCGCGATCCTGCCGTTTGGCGGCAAGGATCGGGTCCAGATCGGTTTCCGCGCCTTCGCGCACTCCGGTGAGGGCATCCAGGTCGAGCTCCGGGTACCAGGAACAGGCGACGCGAAGGACAGAGTCTGCTCCAGCGCGGGCAGCAGAGCACTGCCATTCACGGATCCTCCTGCCGGCGCCCTTGAGGCGATCGCTGATCAGAGAGAAGGTGTCCGGCACCACCTCGCCAGGCCAAAGAGTCCTGAAGAGCTGGGAAGCTACATCAGGGATGTCAGATAAGTTGCGATCAATGGCGCGCATATGGGACACCCGCGCGTTAAGCGCGACCAGATGGTCATGGGGCGTCCACGGCACGGCAAGATTCGCCTGGCCCTGGGTAGTGCGGCGCGCGTTGACCTTCTTGGCAGCATGCGTCTGGGAATCCGGAAAGAGGCCTGTGCAAAGAAAAAGGGCTAAGGAAAAGAATCCGGAAGGAAAAGAATCCGGAAGAAAAAGAGACCGGAAGAAAAGATAGCGAAAAGAAAATGAGGCCGGAGGAAAAATGGCTTGTATGCATTAATCAGAGAACTCACGATGGGCAAGGTTGTCAGTTTGAAGGATCAACTGGTTGCATTCCTTGCGCTCCTCCTCCAACCGCGCGACCTTCTCCTCGGCAGCCTTCCGGGCCTTGGCCAGCTCCTCCAGCTCAGCTTGCAGCACCACGGTGGCGTTGCTAGCGTTCTCCAGAGCCTCGTTCATCTTGGCCGCTGCGTCAGCTTCAGCGGCTTCGAGAACCTTGGCATGGTCAAGACCTAGCTGGACAAGCTGGGACTTGAGCTCCTGGTAGCTGGTCTTCTGGGCGCTCAGCTCCTCCTGATGCTGCTTAATCAGCTGCTCCTTCTCCCCTGCAAACCGGAAAGGAAGGTGTAAACAAGAAGGTGTTGGTAAAATTCAAAGTAAAGACCAATTAGCAGAAGGAAAAAACAAAGTCGTACGTTGGGCGTTGGCGAGCTGCTCTTTGAGAGCATCAATGGAAGCTTCCGGGAGCACTGTCAAGAAGAAATTACAAGTGTTAGAAGGAAAAAAGGTTCCGGTAAGAAAGATGCCGGCAGAACAAAAGTATACCTTGGCACTTGTCGTGTGCCTCCACAAGCTCCCGATGCTCCCATAAGAGCTCCTCAAAGAGGGTCTTCCGAGCGTCAGCCGTGAGCTGTTCAAAGCAAAAAAGATTAGTAAAGTTTCGCGCTAAGAACAAAGTTCTTAACCCGAAGCTCGGGGACTGGCAGTGCCGGTTTCGCGCGTTCTAAGGTAAGTTTCGCGCTAAGAACAGAGTTCTTAACCCGAAGCTCGGGGACTGGCAGTGCCGGTTTCGCGCTAAGTTCTTAAAGTTCAAGTTTTGTCCTGAAAGCTACGCTCTCACCACAAAACTCGGGGACTGGGAAGATAGACAGGAGAGAAACCGGCATAAAACTAAAAGATAGAACAAACCCGGAAAAGAAGGAAACCGGTAACAATTGAGGAAAGTTAGTAAAGCGTACCATCAGATTGTTCGTGGCGTCGTACCACGCACTGTCCAGCTCTTTCACGGCGCAGCGGAGCCGTGTGAAGTGCTCCTCGGAAGAGCGGTTCCCAATGGGATCAGGTGCCGGCTGCCTGTCCTTGCCCAAGCCACGGGTCGCCGGAGTAATGTCCGCGGCGTTCCACTTCTGGGCGTAGGGCAGAAGATGCCCCAGGTCCTGGCCTCTGCGCTTGAAATCAGTAATACGGCCAAGAAGACCGGTGGCCTTGGTGACAGTGTTCTGGGCGGCCTTGGAGACGTGCAGCACCAGGGGCTGCTGGCCGCAGAAGAGGCGCTGGGAGCCGTCGCCTTCCCCTTGGTAAGCCTGGAGGTCTTGGGCGGTGGCGCGGCAAAAGCAGCCCCGGAAGGCTGGGCGCCAGGAGCACTTGGCGGCGGCATGAGGATGGTCCGTGGAGAAGGGGGAGCGGTAGGCGCACCACCCGGGTTGGAACCTTCCGGCGCGGAGGACTCCGGCGCGGAAGTTGTCTTTTTCTCAAGGACAGGAGGAGCTGGAGGCTCCGCCTGCCCGGCAACATTTTCTTCTCCGGCACCGATGTTGCTGGTGCCGGTGTCTTGGTTCTCTGGGAAGAAGGAAAGATCCTCCTCCGTGCGGTGATCTGATGATGAAGGGGCCGCACGCCCCGAACTTGTTGTGCCCCCCGAAAGGGAGGCAGAGGTGTTACCGGCACCAGGTGGTGCCGGGCTTGAGTGAGGAGGAGGAGTCGAGGTCCTTGCGGAACCCTCAGATTCTGACGGCCTTGGGCCAAGCTTGAGCGCAGGGCTAAGAAAAAGAAAGAGAGATGGTTGGAAGAAAGCAACCGGAAAAAGAACTTAGCAAAAAAGAGACGAGTCAAAGAATGAAAAACTTACCCGGAAGCGGTTGGCATCTGCTTGCGCGCGGCGCACGCCCACTTTCTTCTCCCCCAAGGGCTCAGTCCGGAAGCGCTTGGAGGGAGGAGCCTGGCTGGAGCCATCGTCAGATGGCGACCGCTTGTTCTTCTGGCCCTGGGCCATGAGCTTGTCCACAAACTCAGTGCCGGCCTCGGCGCGCAGGGGCGGCACGTGCTCATGGATCTGTAATTTGAATGAGGCTAAGAAGCAGCTCGAAGGAAAACGATAACGGAAGAGTAAAAGAAACCGGAAGAGAAAATACCTCAAGCATAACCAGGTCATCAGAGGACCCGGTTGGCTTTGGCGGAGACCGGCCCAGACGAGATGCCGGGGTCTTGCCCATCTTCAGATCCTTCCAGAAAATGTAGGGATCTGGGTCGAAGGAGTCGAGGGCGCGCTTCCGGCAAACTCCTCGCCGCTCGGCTTCGATGAGGGGGAAGCGGTCCTTGGCCTGAAACATGAAAAAGAAAATAAGCAAAAGCAAAAGGTTACCGGCAAAAAACAACCCCAATCGCATAGTCCCTTACTTCTTGGGTCGGAGGGTTAGTAGTGCTGAAGGGAAGGAGGCCCCATTTCCAGTTAAAAGGCATAGCAGTTTGGCAAATCTGCCTAGCCTTGAGAACAACATCCTTCTTGCTAAGGGGAAGGCCTGTGATCTTGGTAGGATCGCCAGGGCCATACATCTCGCTCATCCTATGCGCACGGCGCTTCAGAGGAAGTACCCGGCGCGAGATAAAAGTGCGGACGATATCATCGGAGCAGATGCCGGTGTCCTTCATCTTCTGCTTCATGAAGCGTATAATCCGGTTGGTCTCATTGTGAGCCTCCTTCGGATTGTAGCTCCAGTTGGTCTTGGCGGGCGGCGCCGGATCAAAAGGAGGCAGGCAGATGAGATCTGCGGGGCCGTTGTTCTTCACATAGAAAAACGTCCCTTGCCATAACCGGCAAGACTCCAGGCCGGAAAACTTAAAAAAGGGGCTCCCTTGACGGGAGCTGATGATGCAAGACCCGCATTGCACGGGGGGTTTGGGTGCAGGAATATCTACGCCCTGAACGGAGTTAATCCGAAGAGCGAAGAAGCGGGCAAACGTCTCACGAGTGGGACGAATGCCGATGTAGGCCTCCATGAAAGTGGTGTAGCAAGAAAGGTAAAAGATGGAGTTGCCAGGAAGATGGTGAGGTTGGAGCTTGTAGAAATCTAGAAGATCAAGGAAAAAAGAGGAAGGAGGAAGGCCAAAGCCACGCTCAAAGTGAGCAAGAAAAACAACACGTTCGTCGGGCTCGGGTCCGGAATTATTTCATCACCAGGAATCCGGCAAGTGACTCCTTCCGGAATCCTGCGGGACCGGTATAACCAGTCGATCTCATACTTAGTAACATTGGAGCCCATCCAGGCTCCGCGTTGGGGAAGGCTCCTCGCCGGAAGATTGGCTAGAGCTACTTGAAGCTTCACCAGAGCTACCAGCTTCAAGATGGCTGCCGGATGCTTGGCTAGAGCTACCGGGTTCTAGGTGGCTACCGGCATCTTGGTGGCTACCGGCGTCTTGATGGCTACCGGAACCTTGCTGGCTACCGGAGTCCTGCTGGTTGCCGGGATCTGTCCTTATCGAATCTGAAGATGTAGATTCGCCGGAAGATTGTTTGCTACGACTAGCGGAAGAGGAAGAGGAAGATGCGGAGGAAGATTCCTCGTCAGACATTGGATGGGAGGCAAAGAAACAGAAATCCCACACTTGACCCCCGCGTGAAGATCTACGAGTAAGAGAAAAACCAAAGAAAAAGAGGAAATAAGAACACCGTAGACCCCAGATCTGAAAAGCGAGCAAATGGCGAGCAAAGCAAGATTGAACTGACCTCGAGCGTCGCCGTTGAGGAAGACTTTCTCCGGCGAGGGAACGGACCTGCGGCCGCCACGAGCTCTGCCGACGGCGAGGCGGTGAAGGTCAAGAAGAAGCGAGAATGCAGCAAGCTTGAAGAAGACGCTGCAGAAGCTCTCCGCACGACCAGGTCCGAAAGGCGCGGCGTGTTCGCCGGGCGGCGAAACTCAGGCGAGCAGCGGCGGACGAAGTGCGGTGAAGGAGCGCAGAGGCGAAGAACACTATGCGCGAAGGTAGGGGAATGCGAAGAAGAGGAAGAAGAAAGGGCAGTTGAGCTTATAAAGAGGAGAGATAGTGGGCCGAAAACCGCTGGGCCTACGCGGTTTGCCTCGCGGCCCGCGACGGTTCGCGTCGCTGATCGCCACGTGGCATAGGGGTACACGCGGAAAAGGGGAGGCCACACGGAGGCACACACGGGATCCGAAGCGGTGAGTGGGATCTGGAGCGGTGCATTTAATGAGCGCGCAAGTGTCAATACGAAGTGACAACTGACACTGGCGCGACAGTCACAGTGCGCATGTCTCTGACAGGCACAGAACCCGAAATATTCTCGACCTCGTCGAGGAGAGACTTAAAGACTAAGATACCGGAGAGTAAGATGCCGGAGAATGCCTTGCGAACAGAGAAAATGTAAGTCCGAGCAAAGATGCCGGATTTGAGCCAAAGACTAAGAAAGTTAAACCGGTATCCAAGATACGAAAACCTGGCATGGTCTGTTGGATAGGATCCGCCAGACTATACCAGCTTCGGGGACTAATGTTGGGGGGATGACCCCCGGTATGCCAAAGGTGTGCCATACCGGATGGTCTAACCCTTCAAGATACCGGTTTAATGTTCATGCCGGAATAAGAAAATAGAGTTTGGCTAAGTAAAGCTAAGCCGGTATCCCCAAGAGGGGTATACCGGAACCAGGAAGGAAAGATACCGGCGCACCGGAAGGAAGAACATGCCGGCTGACTGGTCAAAGATTCCGTCAGGAGCTAAAGGACAAGGATGAGCTAAGCAAAGTGGCTTTAATCGAAGACTAGAAGACAAAGAGGAGGATGACGGTCAAAGAAGCCGGAGGACGTCAGCCTCCATGTTTAAAGAAGACCCCGGCGTCATCTATGATTAAAGTAGCTTTATAAAGTATCTTTGTAAAGTAGTTTGTCTAGTCAAAGATCCCATTAGGGTTTCTTGTTCTGTAAGCCACCCTCTCCCCTATATAAGGAGAGGGGGCAGCCTCTTTCATACGCGCGATCCACAGAAGAGAGAACAACCTGTAACCTGTCTTGAGATCAATGAACATGGTGATCTAGAGCGAGTTCGTCCTTGTGTCTTTCTTCTTCTACCTCTGGCCTTGGCCAAGTTCTTGAGGAAAGCATCCGGAAGTTCGTCCATCTAGTCACAAACCCTCCCCCGAATCCTCTAGCGTCCATTCGGCCCCAAGATAAGCCATCCCATGGCATCTGCTCGTTCACCACGACGACATTCCTGCACGCTAACCATCGCGTGAGGAAGTTCCGTGAGGATTCTCCCTTCTTCTGGATACAAGCTTGTAGGTCGCTTGCCGTGGCAGGTCTTTTGTAGGTGCCTCTGAAGTGTTTCTCGAAAGCGGTCTTCAGGTCAAACCAGCAAAAGATGGAGTTTTTCTCGAGGTCACTGAGCCAGATCCGGGCTGGGCCTACAAGGTACAATTGGAGCATGCGGCAGGCGATGTTAGGGGTCCCTCCGGCAAAGGTTACTGCATTATAGTAATCCTCAATCCAGGTATCCGGCCTTTCGGTGCCATCATAATGCTTCAAGTTTCCGGGTAGCTTGAGGGAGCTCCTTGGCTTTGGTTCCTCTCGAATCATCCTGCCAAAGCACTTTGGTCCGATGTAGTCGGTTCTGTATTCGTTGAGACGTTCCCGTGCGTCGCGCGAACCGTGGCGGGGGGATTTTGAGCGAGAGCGAGATCTCCGGCCGCTGCCTCCGCCTCCACCTCCGCCGCCACCGCTAGGTGGTGGCGAGGGAGACCTGCGAGGGGGCCGATCCGACCTCTTGCTTCCGCCTTCAGATTCTCCCCGGCCTTCCCGGTGCTGGCTCCGGCTCCTGTGGCTGCCTTCGCCGTGGCGCTGGCTGCCCTGGTCGTTCCTGCTCCGGCGGGGTTCCGGGTCGCGCTCCTCATTCCGGCTCCTCCTTGGCTCGGGCTCATGATCATTATTCTGATTCCGGCGAGGTTCCGGCGTGCGCTCCCTGTTTCTGTTTCTTGAAGGCAGCACGTTGTCGCGGATAACAATGCCAGCATGCCCTTGGGGCCTGGTGTTTCCGGCTGGACTACGGCGGCGAGGGGGACGCGGGTGACCATTAGGCGGAGGAGTGGGGTGGCGGTACTTGTCTCGTCCGGAGTACATTGCATCCTTTCCCCTTCTCGGATCCGATGGAGGTGTTTTTGATGGTACGGGGATCGGATTTGGGTGTTCTCTGGCTTGCCTTCTGCGCTCCGAAGATCCGGTACGCGATTCGTTATCTCGATGGCGATTGTCATGGGCGTCCTTCTGCGCAGTGGAGACGCAAAGCTCCGGGTTAGATTCTAACCTGCGCGAAGTGTCTGCCTTGCTCTGCTGTACCACTGCTGACGCGACGAGCTTGCGAACGTAGTCGATATCGATCTCCTCGTTCTTTTTCTTCAAGATCTCTGCAGCCTTCGTCATATTGTCCTTCGGGGTGGCAAGCGGTTGCTGCTCTGTTGGGGTTGCGAAGGTGATCCTGCGGGGAGTTACCAAGTCACGCCGGACCCTTTCGACCTCGTGATGAGCTTCAACGATTTTGTCCTCCCAATGCTTTCGGAGTTCCTTGACCTTTGCCAGTCCTTCGTCCACTTCCTGCTCACGCTGGATGAAGCCTTCCACAAAAACTGCGGCATGCTGGCGTTCTTCAAGCATGGCGGCTGCAGTGTCCTTAAACTTTTTGGCTGTGGCCAGCAGCTCCAATCTTTTAGCTTCCAAAGCTTCTACGTCTTCGGGAGTGATAGGTTTGTTAAGAATATCCGAGCGATAAGCCGCATCCATGCCTGCTTGTGCGATCATATCTTCAGTTGACAGGAGTTCCTCTGAGGAAGAATCCCTGCGGGGCCGCTCCCGTGACATTGGGGATCCCCGACGAGATGGCTGGGGGTCAGATTGGGTGTCTGCTGCTTCTGATCCGTTTTCTCCCAGCGCAGCGACGGTCGCAAGGACCTGCTTTGGCTGGGCGGAATCAACTTCAGGCTGGGCACCGTATCCATATTCCTTCACCCTACGATCGAACTCTTCAGTGTCCATGGATTGGGTATCTCCGGAAATTGGGCTTAAGTTTCCCAGAATCGACTCTTCCACCGGGGCTCCGCTTTCTCCGACAGCCTCCTGCTGATCCGGAGCAGCGTTTTCCGGCGCCTCAACCTGCACGGGACCAGCTCCGTCCTCTTGAGGGGCGGCTCCTGCGGTATGGGCTATGAAGTGTACGAAGTGACACCTTTGCTTCTCTAACACCTGGGAGACCCAGGCGGATCTGCATTGGTCTTCCACCGTTATTTCCTGCTCAGGGGCGGATTGGGTGGGTTTGAAATTTTTCAGATCTAAGGCGGAATCTTCCTTAGGAAGCTCCTGCGACTCAGATCGGAACTTCGCGACTGCGTCCTGCTCAGCGGCGGTCGCGTCAGCGTTACTTACCAGTGGGTTTCCGTCGGAATCGACGGTTTCCCCGATGAAGATGTGGATGCCGCCGATTGGGACGATGGAGAGCTTGACGGGGTTTGACCTAGCCGGAATCCAGAATTCGTCCGGAGGGACGATCGGAAAATTCCCGGCGTAGAGTACACGCCCCACAGCGATCGAGTCGTCGTAGCTTCCCATGGCGGAGCCCTCCCGGTTCCGGCCTCCAGACGCCTCAGGCCCCACGGTGGGCGCCAACTGTCGTTGCCTAATCGACGGTACCTCGGAGGAGGGATCCTCACGAGGGGGAGAAGAAGTAGGGGCCATAGGGCGGAGTGCACACGGGACGGTGGTACGCGAGTTACCCAGCTTCGGAACACCTGCACGATGACAGGGCCTACTGCTGCTTGTCTGGAATTATCTGGGCGCTTTCGCGTTGTTACAATGAGTTGTGGTTGTGCCTCTAGGGCTCCCGGGATCCGGCTTATAAAGGCGCACGGATCTAGGGTTTACATGGAGAGTCCTAGCCGGATTACAGATAGCCTAACTACGGTACAATATCTTGCCGTGCACGTCACGGATCCGCCTTCCTTACATGTCGTACTGGATCCGGGTTCCTACTGGGCCTCCATGGATCCGGGTTACTCCCAAGGTCGGTCGGATCCGGCTTCCTGTTCCTGGGCCGGACATCTTCCGTCAGGATCAACAGCAACTGGGCCGCCCGATGGGCCACATGCCTCATCACCGTCTGTGGGCCACCCGGGCTTGCCGGATCTAGGCACTGTCGATGGTACACCCATGAAGTATACCCACAACAATGATCACCCGAGTTATTAGAGCAACAAGTCTGTCACTTACGTACGTGTGGTTCCCATGCGTGAGGTCCCACACTTCAGTGAGCACAAGTCACGTAGTCTTCTTATGTCATATAGTAAGCATTCAATTAAGTTGATAAACAAGGTCTAGACATATCAAACCAGAAAAATCATGTATCTACCCCTATATATCCCTAAATTAACCCTGACTTATGAAGTCAAGCATGAAGAGAAGAAGTGGTTTTTGGTTTCAAACATGGAAATTTCAAAAACCCTCCCAAGAGCTTCATTTTGGAGTGACTAGTTAAGACGCATACATGCTTACTTTTTCATATTCATGTTTTAAACTTGTTCAAATCTTGGTCAACAAACCTACGATTTGACGAAGATTCAAATGGGTATAAAAAAATTAAAACCAAGGTCTGCTCATGTCATATAGTAAGCATTCAATTAAATTGATAAACAAGGTCTAGACATATTCAAACTAGTAGGAAAATCATGTATCTACCCCCTAACCCTAAACTATGTCTTATGAAGTCAAGCATGCATGAAGAAAAGTGGTTTTTGGTTTTCAAGCATGGAAATTTCAAAAACCCTCCCAAGAGCTACATATTGGAGTGACTAAGAAGGATAGATGCTTAATTTTTCATATTCATGTTTTAAACTTGATTAAATCATGGTCAAACCTAGAATTTGACCAAGATTCAAATGGGCATAAAAATTCAAAAAAAATGAAAAACCAATGCACATAGTCATCTTATGTCATCTAGTAAGCATTCAATTAAGTTGATAAACAATGTCTAGACATATTCAAACCAGAAAATTCATGTATCAAGCTAACCCTAACCCCAAACTCTGTCTTATGAAGTCAAGCATGAAGAGAAGTACGTGGTTATTTGGTTTCAAACATGGAAATTTCAAAAACCCTCTCAAGAGCTTCATTTTGGAGTGACTACGAATGATACATGCTTAATTTTTCATATATATTCATGTTTTAAACTTGTTTAAATCATGGTCAAACCTAGGATTTGGCCAATATTCAAATGGACAAAATTTTAAAAAAAATCAAGGCACATAGTCTTCTTATGTCATATAGTAAGCATTCAATTAAGTTGATAAACAAGGTCTAGACATATTCAAACGAGAGAAATCATGTATCTACCCCCTAACACTAAACTCTGTCTCATGAAGTCAAGCACATGCATGAAGATATGTGGTTTTTGGTTTCAAACATGGAAATTTCAAAAACCCTCCCAAGAGCTTCATTTCGAAGTGATTAATTAAGAAGCATACATGCATGCTTACTTTTTCATATTCATGTTTTAAACTTATTCAAATCTTGGTGAAACCTAGGATTTGACCAAGATTCAAATGGGTATAAAAATTAAAAAAAACAAAAAAGGTCTTCTTATATATGTTATATAGTAGGCATTCAATTAAGTTGATAAACAAGGTCTAGACATATTCAAACAAGAAAAATCAAGCATGTATCTACCCCTAACCCTAATATAAACTATGTTTCATGAAGTAAGCATGAAGATTTGTGGTTTTTGGTTTCGAACATGGAAATTCAAAAACCCTCCCAAGAGCTTCATTTTGAAGTGACTAAGAAGCATACATGCTTACCTTTTCATATTCATGTTTTTAACTTATTCAAATCTTGGTGGAACCAAGGATTTGACCAAGATTCAAATGGGTATAAAAGTTCAAAAAAAAGGTCTTCTTATATGTTATATAGTAAGCATTCAATTAATTTGATAAACAAGGTCTACACATATTCAAACCAGGAAAATCATGTATCTACCCCCTAACCCTAAACTCTGTCTTATATGAAGAAGTCAAGCATGCATGAAGAGAAGTGGTTTTTGGTTTCAAGCATGGAAATTTCAAAAACCCTCCCAAGAGCTACATATTGGAGTGACTAAGAAGGATAGATGCTTAATTTTTCATATTCATGTTTTAAACTTGTTTAAATCATGGTCAAACCTAGGATTTGACCAAGATTCAAATGGGCATAAAAATTCAAAAAAAACAATAAAATGAAAAACCAATGCACATAGTCATCTTATGTCATCTAGTAAGCATTCAATTAAGTTGATAAACAAGGTCTAGACATATTCAAACCAGAAAATTCATGTATCAAGCTACCCCTATCCCCAAACTCTCTCTTATGAAGTCAAGCATGAAGAGAAGTACGCGGTTTTTTTGGTTTCAAACATGGAAATTTCAAAAACCCTCTCAAGAGCTTCATTTTGGAGTGACTATGAAGGATACATGCTTAATTTTTCATATTCATGTTTTAAACTTGTTTAAATCATGGTCAAACCTAGGATTTGACCAAGATTCAAATGGGCAAAATTTTAAAAAATGAAAAATCAAGGCACATAGTCTTCTTATTTTTGGTTTCAAACATGGAAATTTCAAAAACCCTCCCAAAGAGCTTCATTTTGGAGTGACTAAGAAGGATCCATAGGAAACTATGTACTAATACAGTATAATGATCACCCGAGTTATTAGAGCAACAAGTCTGTCACTTACGTGTGGTTCCCATGCGTGAGGTCCCACACTTCAGTGAGCACAAGTCACGTACGCTAGGTAAGCAAACTCCCAGCCATCTTCTTTGTCAAGAGAGAGGCATCAACACTCTCTCTCTCTCTCTCTCTCTCTCTCTCTCTCTCTCTCTCTCTCTCTATCCACCTCCGTTGGCTGCCGGTTTTGGCAGGTCGTTTCTAGCTCAGCTCGTAGGCCATGGTGTGCAGGCTCTGTAGCCATGGCGATTTGGTCGCGCCAAGTGGTTCGTCCCCGGCTCCGACGAGGATCAATCCGGACGGTGCCTATTAAGGACCCGATCGCATTTCTTGCTTTCAGCATGGGGTCTACCATGTAAATCTTAGGGATTTAGACGTAATTTCCTGTTTATTTTGTGTCCTGCTGTAAACTGCGCTCTGATGCGTATTGGAAATCTGGGTCCTTCAGGATCGTTCGGTTGTCCCTCTAAAAAAACATCTCTCTCATTCTCGGCCTTTCTCGCTCGCTCGCACCCCCCTGCGCACTGACAACCCTGCACAACAGTCAACATCACCAGAAAAAGGATAGACACCATAAATAAGTGGGGCCCCGTGACTGCTCTCCCTTCGTCTCCTCCCGTGTGATCCCTCTTCCTCCGACTCCCGACCTTGCGGAAAAGAAAAATGAAATGAAAGAGTTTCACTGGACGGGCAAACACATGTGCTGCCTAGTAATAATAATAATAACGTAAAAAAATCGACCTACGAATCTATTATTAAATAAGCTAAACTAGGGTTTTGCCCAGTACTACGGATCAATTTCTGAAAATCCAACTACGGGGTTCGATTTTGGCCTGCTAATATAAAATTATATAATCCGAACTAGTATTCCTCTAAAAAATCATTTTGGTATGCATCGTTTGGTACTTTTCATAGCTAGAGTGCTTAATCCCTCCGTTAGCAAACAGTCTTCGTATGTCATATAGTAAGCATTCAAGTTGAAAAACAAGCTCTAGACATATTCAAACCAGAAAAATCATGTATCTACCCCCTATATATCCCTAAACCCTGACTTATGAATTCAAGCATGAAGAGAAGTGGTTTTTTGTTTCAATCATGGAAATTTCAAAAACCCTCTCAAGATCGAGCTTCATTTTGGAGTGACTACGAAGGATACATGCTTAATTTTTCATATTCATGTTTTAAATTGTTTAAATCATGGTCAAACCTAGGATTTGACCAAGATTCAAATGGGCATAAAAATTCAAAAAAAATGAAAAACCAATGCACATAGTCATCTTATATATGTCATCTAGTAAGCATTCAATTAAGTTGATAAACAAGGTCTAGACATATTCAAACCAGAAAAATCATGTATCAAGCTACCCCTATCCCCAAACTCTGTCTTATGAAGTTAAGCATGAAGAGAAGTACGTGGTTTTTTTTGTTTCAAACATGGAAATTTCAAAAACCCTCTCGAGAGCTTCATTTCGAAGCGATTAATTAAGAAGCATACATGCATGCTTACCTTTTCATATTCATGTTTTAAACTTATTCAAATCTTGGTGAAACCTAGGATTTGACCAAGATTCAAATGGGTATAAAAATTAAAAAAAGGTCTTCTTATGTTATATAGTAGGCATTCAATTAAGTTGATAAACAAGGTCTAGACATATTCAAACAAGAAAAATCATGCATGTATCTACCCTTAACCCTAAACTCTGTTTCATGAAGTCAAGCATGCATGCATGAAGATATGTGGTTTTTAGTTTCGAACATGGAAATTCAAAAACCCTCCCAATAGCTTCATTTTGAAGTGACTAAGAAGCATACATGCTTACTTTCTCATATTCATGTTTTTAACTTATTCAAATCTTGGTGGAACCAAGGATTTGACCAAGATTCAAATGGGTATAAAAATTCAAAAAAAACAAGGTCTTCTTATGTTATATAGTAAGCATTCAATTATTTTGATAAACAAGGTCTACACATATTCAAACCAGAAAATTAGGTATCTACCCCTAACCCTAAACTCTGTCTTATGAAGTCAAGCATGCATGAAGAGAAGTGGTTTTTGGTTTCAAGCATGGAAATTTCAAAAACCCTCCCAAGAGCTTCATTTTGGAGTGACTAAGAAGCATACGTACGTGCTTACTTTTTCATATTCATGTTTTAAACTTGTTCAAATCTTGGTCAAACCTATGATTTGACCAAGATTCAAATGGGTATAAAAAATGAAAACCAAGGTCTTCTTATGTCATATAGTAAGCATTCAATTAAGTTGATAAATAAGGTCTAGACATATTCAAACCAGAAATATCATGTATCAAGCTACCCCTAACCCCTAATTAACTCTGTCTTATGAAGTCAAGCATGAAGATAGGTATGTGGTTTTTTGGTTTCAAACATGGAAATTTCAAAAACCCTCTCAAGATCGAGCTTCATTTTGGAGTGACTACGAAGGATACATGCTTACTTTTTCATATTCATGTTTTAAACTTGTTTAAATCATGGTCAAACCTAGGATTTGACAAAGATTCAAATGGGCATAATTTAAAAAAAACAAAAAATGAAAAACCAAGGCACATAGTCTTCTTATGTTATATTGTAAGCATTCAATTAAGTTGATAAACAAGGTCTCTAGACATATTCAAACCAGAGAAATCATGTACCTACCCCCTAACCTAAACTCTGTCTCATGAAGTCAAGCATGATGATATGTGGTTTTTTGGTTTCAAACATGGAAATTTCAAAAACCCTCCCAAGAGCTTCATTTTGAAGTGATTAATTATGAAGCATACATGCATGCTTACTTTTTCATATTCATGTTTTAAACTTATTCAAATCTTGGTGAAACCAAGGATTTGACCAAGATTCAAATCCGTATAAAAATTAAAAAACAAAAAAAAACAAGGTCTTCTTATGTTATATAGTAAGCATTCAATTAAGTTGATAAATAAGGTCTAGACATATATTCAAACCAGAAAAATCATGTATCTACCCCTAACCCTAAACTTTGTCTTATGAAGTCAAGCATGAAGAGAAGTGGTTTTTGGTTTCAAGCATGGAAATTTCAAAAACCTCCCCAAACTTCATTTTAGAGTGACTAAGAAGGATACAAGCTTCCCTTTTCATTTTCATGTTTTAAACTTGTTTAAATTATCTTGGTCAAATCTAGGATTTGACAAGATTCAAATGGGCAAACATATGGTAAGTGATGCAAATATCATTTCCATGATTACCTTTTCATTTTCATGTTATAAACTTGTTTAAATCTTGGTCAAACCTAGGATTTGACCAAGATTCAAATGGACACAAAATTTTAAAAATCAGAAATATGAAAACCAAAGTACATAGTCTTCTTATGTCATATCGTAAGCATTCAAGTTGATAAACTCGGTCTTATGAAGTCTAGCATGAAGAGAAGTCGTTTTGGGTTTCAAACGTTTAAGCCAAAAGCCCCATTTCAAATATTTTACACTTATTCAAATTTGGTTCAAATTTGAAAGACATACAAGTTATAGCACACATAGTGCATACATGTTCACACATACTGCACTAGATGCTAACCCTATAGTTTAGGGGCGGACCTAGGATAAATTTTTAGAGGGGGCAAACATATGATAAGTGATGCAAATATCATATTACAAGGTTTCAGAAAATTGAGCGGGGGCGGCTGCCCCCCTTGGCTATAGTCTGGATCCGCCCATGCTATAGTTTGAGGCCATTTGGATGACGTCGAAAAAAATCTTTGATTAGAAATGGGGTTGTTCGAACCCCGTAGTTGGATTTTTTGAACCTTGATCTGTAGTACTGGGCAAAACCCTAGTTTAACCTAGTATATTTAATTATAGATTCGTAGGTCGAATTTTCTGTAGTACCTTTTTATTATTACTATGCAGCACATATGTGTTTGCCCGTCGAGTGAAACTCGGAGGAAGAGGGATCACTCGGAAGGAGAGAAGAAGGAGGGAGAGCATTATGGTGTCTCCCTTTTTCGGGTGATGATGTTGACTTTTGTGCAGGGTTTGTCAGTGAGCAGGAGGTGCGAGCGAGCGAGTCGAGCGAGGCCGAGAATGAGAGAGATTTGTTTTTTTTTGTGAGAGGGACAACCGAAGGATCCGAAGGACCCACAGACTTCCAATACGCATCCTGATGCGTCTTCTCTTGACAAAGAAAATGGCTGGGAGTTTGCGTACCTATTGCACGTGACTTGTGCTCACTGAAGTGTGGGACCTCACGCATGGGCACCACACGTAAGTGACAGACCTGTTGGTGTAAAAACTCGGTTGATTATTATAGTGCATTAGAACAAAGTTTCCTATGGATTCAAGGGTAGGAAATCCAAGTTAACTCATTTACATGACATTATTTTTTCCATGAAGCAAAGTTAACACATCTATCAATTGGTACATTTTGGAGTGACTAAGAAGGATCCATGCTTACCTTTTCGTTTTCACGTGTTAAACTTGTTTAAATCTTGGTCAAACCTAGGATTTGACAGAGATTCAAATGGGCGGAAAATTGAAAAAAAAACAGAAAAATGAAAAACCAAAGCACATACGTAGTTTTCTTATGTCATATAGTAAGCATTCAAGTTGATAAACAAGGTCTAGACATATTCAAAACATACAAATCATGTATGTACCCCTAACCCTAAACTATGTCTTATGAAGTCAAGCATGAAGAGAAGTGGTTTTGGGTTTCAAACATGGAAATTTCAAAAACCTCCCAAAAACTTCATTTAGAGTGACTAAGAAGGATAAATGCTTCCCTTTTCATTTTCATGTTTTAAACTTGTTTAAATCTTGGTAAAACCTAGGATCTGACCAAGATTCAAATGGGCATCAAAAATAGAAAAAATCAGAAAAATGAAAAACCAAAGCACATAGTCTTCTTATGTCATATAGTAAGCATTAAAGTTGATAAACAAGGTCTAGACATATTCAAACCAGACAAATCATGTATCTACCCCTAACCCTAAACTCTGTCTTATGAAGTCAAGTATGAAGAGAAGTTGTTTTGGGTTTCAAACATGGAAATTTCAAAAACCCTCTCAAAGAGCTTCATTTTGGAGTGACTAAGAAGGATCCATAGGAAACTATGTACTAATACAGTATAATGATCACCCGAGTTATTAGAGCAACAAGTCTGTCACTTACGTACGTGTGGTTCCCATGCGTGAGGTCCCACACTTCAGTGAGCACAAGTCACGTAGTCTTCTTATATCATATAGTAAGCATTCAATTAAGTTGATAAACAAGGTCTAGACATATCAAACCAGAAAAATCATGTATCTACCCCCTATATATCCCTAAATTAACCCTGACTTATGAAGTCAAGCATGAAGAGAAGAAGTGGTTTTTGGTTTCAAACATGGAAATTTCAAAAACCCTCCCAAGAGCTTCATTTTGGAGTGACTAGTTAAGACGCATACATGCTTACTTTTTCATATTCATGTTTTAAACTTGTTCAAATCTTGGTCAACAAACCTACGATTTGACGAAGATTCAAATGGGTATAAAAAAATTAAAACCAAGGTCTGCTCATGTCATATAGTAAGCATTCAATTAAATTGATAAACAAGGTCTAGACATATTCAAACTAGTAGGAAAATCATGTATCTACCCCCTAACCCTAAACTATGTCTTATGAAGTCAAGCATGCATGAAGAAAAGTGGTTTTTGGTTTTCAAGCATGGAAATTTCAAAAACCCTCCCAAGAGCTACATATTGGAGTGACTAAGAAGGATAGATGCTTAATTTTTTATATTCATGTTTTAAACTTGATTAAATCATGGTCAAACCTAGAATTTGACCAAGATTCAAATGGGCATAAAAATTCAAAAAAATGAAAAACCAATGCACATAGTCATCTTATGTCATCTAGTAAGCATTCAATTAAGTTGATAAACAATGTCTAGACATATTCAAACCAGAAAATTCATGTATCAAGCTAACCCTAACCCCAAACTCTGTCTTATGAAGTCAAGCATGAAGAGAAGTACGTGGTTATTTGGTTTCAAACATGGAAATTTCAAAAACCCTCTCAAGAGCTTCATTTTGGAGTGACTACGAATGATACATGCTTAATTTTTCATATATATTCATGTTTTAAACTTGTTTAAATCATGGTCAAACCTAGGATTTGGCCAATATTCAAATGGACAAAATTTTAAAAAAAATCAAGGCACATAGTCTTCTTATGTCATATAGTAAGCATTCAATTAAGTTGATAAACAAGGTCTAGACATATTCAAACGAGAGAAATCATGTATCTACCCCCTAACACTAAACTCTGTCTCATGAAGTCAAGCACATGCATGAAGATATGTGGTTTTTGGTTTCAAACATGGAAATTTCAAAAACCCTCCCAAGAGCTTCATTTCGAAGTGATTAATTAAGAAGCATACATGCATGCTTACTTTTTCATATTCATGTTTTAAACTTATTCAAATCTTGGTGAAACCTAGGATTTGACCAAGATTCAAATGGGTATAAAAATTAAAAAAAACAAAAAAGGTCTTCTTATATATGTTATATAGTAGGCATTCAATTAAGTTGATAAACAAGGTCTAGACATATTCAAACAAGAAAAATCAAGCATGTATCTACCCCTAACCCTAATATAAACTATGTTTCATGAAGTAAGCATGAAGATTTGTGGTTTTTGGTTTCGAACATGGAAATTCAAAAACCCTCCCAAGAGCTTCATTTTTGAAGTGACTAAGAAGCATACATGCTTACCTTTTCATATTCATGTTTTTAACTTATTCAAATCTTGGTGGAACCAAGGATTTGACCAAGATTCAAATGGGTATAAAAGTTCAAAAAAAAGGTCTTCTTATATGTTATATAGTAAGCATTCAATTAATTTGATAAACAAGGTCTACACATATTCAAACCAGGAAAATCATGTATCTACCCCCTAACCCTAAACTCTGTCTTATATGAAGAAGTCAAGCATGCATGAAGAGAAGTGGTTTTTGGTTTCAAGCATGGAAATTTCAAAAACCCTCCCAAGAGCTACATATTGGAGTGACTAAGAAGGATAGATGCTTAATTTTTCATATTCATGTTTTAAACTTGTTTAAATCATGGTCAAACCTAGGATTTGACCAAGATTCAAATGGGCATAAAAATTAAAAAAAAAACAATAAAATGAAAAACCAATGCACATAGTCATCTTATGTCATCTAGTAAGCATTCAATTAAGTTGATAAACAAGGTCTAGACATATTCAAACCAGAAAATTCATGTATCAAGCTACCCCTATCCCCAAACTCTCTCTTATGAAGTCAAGCATGAAGAGAAGTACGTGGTTTTTGGTTTCAAACATGGAAATTTCAAAAACCCTCTCAAGAGCTTCATTTTGGAGTGACTATGAAGGATACATGCTTAATTTTTCATATTCATGTTTTAAACTTGTTTAAATCATGGTCAAACCTAGGATTTGACCAAGATTCAAATGGGCAAAATTTTAAAAAATGAAAAATCAAGGCACATAGTCTTCTTATTTTTGGTTTCAAACATGGAAATTTCAAAAACCCTCCCAAAGAGCTTCATTTTGGAGTGACTAAGAAGGATCCATAGGAAACTATGTACTAATACAGTATAATGATCACCCGAGTTATTAGAGCAACAAGTCTGTCACTTACGTGTGGTTCCCATGCGTGAGGTCCCACACTTCAGTGAGCACAAGTCACGTACGCTAGGTAAGCAAACTCCCAGCCATCTTCTTTGTCAAGAGAGAGGCATCAACACACACTCTCTCTCTCTCTCTCTCTCTCTCTCTCTCTCTCTCTCTCTCTCTCCAATTATCCACCTCCGTTGGCTGCCGGTTTTGGCAGGTCGTTTCTAGCTCAGCTCGTAGGCCATGGTGTGCAGGCTCTGTAGCCATGGCGATTTGGTCGCGCCAACACCGTAGAGCCCGGAACGACTAGGATCAATCCGGCGGTGGCTAAGGACCCCCGCAAAGCCTCCTGGTCGCGCGCCGATGCGGGTTGCAAGGGCGTGCCACCTGACCTATACCTGGTCAGGAAGGTGTGGATGATGCCTCGCTTAGTTTCCTGCAGGGCACACACGTACACGTTAAATACGAGCCTCGATCGGCTCTCAGGTTGTCCTGTGAATCGGCTCATGGAGCCGATCCACCCATGATTCGTCCGAGGTGGCCGAATATATGGTGGTCCTGCTTGATCATGATAAAGCATATGAGATCCACGACGATCTGGGGTTTTCACCGCATAATCGGATCATCCTACTCACGATTGGGCCTCGCGCTCACGCACGGTAAACGTAAGCCAGCCCTAGACAAGGCCTAAAAACCAACACTAGGTTGATCCTCGGAACGTCCTGTCTAGGGGCAGCAAACTACACCCTGCATGCCGCTGGATCCTCCAACCCTTTGTAAGGCCTAACTATTGCAGATATTAAACTAATCCTTGATGAATCAAGGAGCGACCATAACGGATCAGATCTACTAAATAACGATCAAGCGGGGTGCCGCCCCTGCACCCATGATGAGGTACAGGGACGGCTAGATGCGCAAGGGTTGCACTACGACAGCATATGATACTAGGAACAATGCTAACCCTAACACATCTATGATAACTACGTCGCTCGCCATCAAAAAGGCTTCAGTACGAGCAACGCATGAACAACTAGGCAGGCTCGTGCTGCCTAGATCGCGAGATGCGATCTAGGCAGCATGGTGCTTACCGGAGGAACCCTCGAGACGAAGGAGTTGGCGATGCGCCGAGATTGGTTTGTGTTGAACGTTGGTTGTTGTTTATTCCATAAACCCTAGGTACATATTTATAGTCCAGGGACTTTCTAATGTGGGCGTGCACTAAACCGTGCACGAGACAAACTCTAATTTCTAAACTAAGATACACGGGCTAGCTAGCCCAAACTTGGTAAATAAGGCCGATTCACATATCTCTTCTATATGTATATCTTCAAGTCCATCTTGATCGCGGCCCACCTCTGACTCGGTCAAATTCTGGTGATAACACATGCCCCCCTGGTTTTGGAAATGACATTTCCAAAATCATTACGCTTTCTTTCGTCGGGTCATGTCGTGGCAGAACTGCTGCAGCAACCGTCATCATGACGCCTTGTCTTCCCCACTCCTCTGTGAGATTTGACAGCTTCAGCACCACTTCCTCGGAAACTGCAATGGCATTGAAACTCCACTAGGCTCCTCATTATTTAACCATGCCAACTGACCAGTCCTCTTCATCCCCTTCCTCTGTTCTAGCGGTTGACACCAAAAAACCCTCTTCTTCTGTAGCAATGTCTTCCTCTTCCTCCTCCGCTTCCAGCCTCTCCATCCAATCGGCGCCGAAGAGCAAGGAAGAGGACAATCCTCGCTCCGGGGCGAATCCCATTCCTCCGACAAGGAGAAGAAAGAAAAAAGAGCGGAAGGGACTGAGGCTTCCCCCTCCACCAAGCTCCCGCTGAAGAAGCGCTCCCGCATGTGGGCGGACAGCGAGGACGACGAGGATGACGAGGAAGAGGAGGATGAGGAGGAGGAAGATGATTCCTCCTCCGCGGGATATCCTCCAACGAAGCGCCTCCGCACCTGGGCGGACAGCGAGGATGATGATGATGACGAGGAGGAGGAGGAAGCTCCAGCCGACAGCTGGGACAGCGATGGCGAGGAGCTTCCGGGGAGCAGCGCCGACGACGACGGCGATGATGAAGACGGCGACGACTAGTGGAGTAGGAATAGCAGTTAGTAGTGCACTAGGCACCAGATCCCTCTTTTGGGAGCCCTCGGCTCTTCTTGTAAAGCCGTCCCTTTGAATTAATAAGAATTGTTCGTTCAATCTTTCTTTCATTAATTCAATCTCCATCTTCCTGCTCGCCACACCAGGACCGATAGCAAACAAACCGGATTATCATTTTCCTTCTGACCATGGTCTTTTTGCAATTCCACAGCCGATGATCATTCATCGGCTAATCTGAGCAACCCCATTCGGCTCTTGATAGAGCATCCACTAGATCAGCTGCCCCCCGAGCCTCAGTCAAGGCGAGGACACCAGCAAGGACGTGCTCCAGACACTCGTGAGGCTAAACTGAACACCATAATTGTTCTAGAGTCGATGGCGGCGACATCGGCTTTTGTTTTTTTTTTTACGGCCGATTGCATCGGCCCCCACACTTGGATCGTCCCCTTTTGCTGGCCGATTCTAATCGGCCTCCCTACCTTAGTGCCCATCATCCCACATGCTTGGGAAATATTTCTTGAGGTGTTGACCATTTACGGCCACTGGGAACTTCTGCCCGTCCAACTCTTCCAACATGTATGCATTACCTTTCAAGGCCTGGACGACTTTATACGGACCGTGCCAATTAGGAGACCACTTGCCATATGCCTTGTCCCTGGTTCCTAACGGCAACACAGCCTCCCATACCAGGTCACCAACCTGAAACTCCTTTGGCCTAACCTTCTTATTGTAGGCCCGAGCTACCCGGGCCTTGTTTTCCTTGATCTTTTCCAACGACCAAAGCCTCAGCTCTGTTGCGTCCTCAATGGTGTCACTCATCAAAGTTGCATATTCGTCTGCCGTCAGGTCGTCCTGAAACGTGACACGTCTTGACCCAGCCGTAATCTCCCAAGGTAATACGGCTTCTTGCCCATAAACAAGCTGGTACGGCGAAGTTTTTATAGCTCCATGGCATGACATGCGGTAGGCCCATAATGCCTCTGATAACTTCTCATGCCAATCCCTTGGGTTTTCTTCAATCTTTCTCTTGATCAGCTTGATTAAACTCTGATTGGACGCCTCAGCTTGCCCGTTCGCCTGAGCATAGTACGGAGATGATCGGATCAGCTTGATCCCCATGTCATCGCAGAATCCCCTGAACTCTTTAGACACAAAGACCGAGCCTCCATCGGTCGTGATGGTTTGGGGAATCCCGAACCTATGAATCACGTGTTCTTTCACGAACTTGATCACATCTTCTGATTTTACCTTTTTCATAGGGACGGCCTCCACCCACTTGGTGAAGTAATCTGTGATGGCCAAGATAAATTCGTGTTTCTTGCTCGAAGCCGGATGGATTTTTCCAATCATGTCCATGCCCCACCCTCGGAATGGCCAAGGTTTGATGATCGGGTTCATTGCTGATGCTGGTACCATCTGAATCTTCCCGAACATCTGGCATGCCTGGCACCCCTTGTAGTAATTGAAACAATCCTCAAGCATGGTGGGCCAATAGAACCCTGAGCGTCTGATCAGCCACTTCATCTTGTGAGCCGACTGATGAGTTCCACAAGCGCCTTCATGCACCTCATGTAAGAGCCGATTAGACTCAGTTGGTCCTAGGCACTTGAGTAGTAACCCTTCCAACGTCCTGTAGAACATGTCGTCTCCTATGAGGACATACTTCATGGCTTTGTATCTTATCCGCTTAGGTGCCCCCCGAGCCGAATCTTTTAAGTATTTGAAGATTTCGGCTCTCCAATCATCTTGTTCCAGGAATTGGACCTGAACTTCTGACCCTTCAGGTGTATCTATGTAGCCTGACGCCATTTGCGCGAGATTGTTGGCCTCGGTATTCTGGGATCTTGGAACCCAATTGAAGTTGATGTATCGAAACTGTGTCATTAGCTCACGGCATTCCATCCAATATGGGAAAAGCGATTCACTCTCGCACTTATATTCATCCGTGAGCTGGTTGATCACCAACTTGGAATCTCCAAACAGTTCTACTGCTTCCGCTCCAGCTTCTAGTAGCAACTCCATCCCCTTTCGTATCGCTTCATACTCCGCCACATTGTTGGTGCAGGGGGTCGACAACCTGATGGAGAAGGAGTATTCCGTCCCTCTAGGCGATACGAGCAGAATACCGATGCCGCAACCACCGTCGCAAGCCGATCCGTCGAAGAACATAGCCCATGCACGTATGGATAGTGCTGCTATATTGGTATTGATTCGCTCAGCTATGAGATCGGCTAATGCTTGTCCTTTGACTGCTTTCGCAGGCTGATACCGCAGGTCGAATTCTGACAACGCCAGCATCCATTTACCCAATCGTCCTTTCAACACGGGGGCCGACAACATGTGCTTGACAACGTCGGACTTGCATATGACGAAGATCTCTGCCGTCAAAAGGATATGGTGCAGCTTGGTACAGGTGAAGAACAGACAGAGGCACAATTTCTCGACCTCAGGATACCTTGTCTCCGCGTCCAACATCCTTCTGCTGAGGTAGAAAACGACCCTCTCAACGCCGTCGTAGAGTTGCACCACCACCGAGGCGATGGATGTGTCCGCTACTGACAAGTAAATGTAGAACGGCCTGTCTTGTTGGGGCGGCACTAGCACGGGTGGTGTCGTCAGATACCGTTTGATGTCATCGAACGCCTGCTGCTGTTCTGCCCCCCAGTGAAATTCGTCATCGGACTTAGTCTTCACTAAACCCATGAACGGCTCGATCCGTCCTGACAGGTTAGAGATGAATCGGCGAACGAAGTTGATCTTGCCGATAAGACGTTGTAGTTCCTTCTTCGTAGTGGGCGGCTGCATGGTGCGCACTGCCTCCTGACTCTTCAGGCCGATCTCAATTCCTCGCTCATGGACCAAAAATCCTAGGAACTGGCCGGCCGTCACTCCAAAGGCACACTTCTTTGGGTTCATTCTCAGTCCGAACTTTCGAGTTCGGTCTAGTACATGTCGTAAATCTTCCAAGTGTCCCTTCATGGAGACAGATTTGACCACCACATCATCAATGTAGATCTCCACCAGCTTGCCGATCAGATCGTGGAATATATAATTCATGGCTCTCTGATACGTCGCGCCGGCATTCTTCAACCCAAAGGTCATGACCACATATTCAAACAAGCCTACTGCCCCTGGTACTCTGAATGCAGTCTTGTGTATGTCTTCTGGGGCCATGAAGATCTGGTTGTAGCCGGCGTTGCCATCCATGAAGCTTAAAACCTTGTGGCCAGCAGCTGCATTGATCAAAGTCTCTGCCACAGGCATCGGGTATTCATCTTTTGGAGTAGCTCTGTTAAGGTCTCGGAAATCGATAGCCACACGCCACCGGCCGTCCTTCTTTTCTACCGGAACGATACTGGATATCCATTCCGCATACCTGCATGGCCTGATGAATCCGGCAGCCAACATCTTCTCGATCTCTTTCTTGACCTCTTCTAGGATTTCGGCCTTCATTTGTCGTGCTCGTTGCTGGAAGGGCCGAAATCCTTTCTTCAGGGGGAGTCGATGTTCGATGATGCTCCTGTCCAGCCCAGGCATCTCCGTGTAGTCCCATGCGAAGCAATCTGGGTATTCTTTCAATAGAGCCATCATCTGACCCCTGAGCTGTGGGTCTAACTTCCTGCTGATAAAAGTCGGTCGCGGCTTATCCCCGGGGCCGATGTCGACTTCCTCTAGCTCGTCAGCCGAGGTGAACCCAAACCCCAACTTTCCGTCACCTGTGAGGTCGACGCCGAATACTGGGAGAGCTGGTGGTGCGTGCAATGTGGTCCGATTGCTGGGATCGGCTTCTTCTTCATCCTTGCTGTGAGAGCAGCCGCCCTCATCATTGCCCTCACCAGGGTGGTACCCTAGTTCCACCACATTGGTGCTGACGCCATGGGAGCGGGCGTCGTGGGAAGAGCCGATGAGGTCGGCTTCGCGGAGGACCTTGACTTCGCCATTCCGATCCTCGTACTCGACCGGGGTGCTTTTCGCCATCTCTGATGTGGATGGCGAGATGGTTGTCGTTGAAGATGGTCCCACCGGGCGTGCCAGAATGTGTTGACGTCAGAAACCCACCGGCGGGCAGTGACTGGCCAACACCGTAGAGCCGGGAACGACTAGGGCTGCGGCTGGCCCTAGTCCCTCAGAGCGACGGCCCGCAAAGCCTCCTGGTCGCGCGCCGATGCGGGTTGCAAGGGCGTGCCACCTGACCTATACCTGGTCAGGAAGGTGTGGATGATGCCTCGCTTAGTTTCCTGCAGGGCACACACGTACACGTTAAATACGAGCCTCGATCGGCTCTCAGGTTGTCCTGTGAATCGGCTCATGGAGCCGATCCACCCATGATTCGTCCGAGGTGGCCGAATATATGGTGGTCCTGCTTGATCATGATAAAGCATATGAGATCCACGACGATCTGGGGTTTTCACCGCATAATCGGATCATCCTACTCACGATTGGGCCTCGCGCTCACGCACGGTAAACGTAAGCCAGCCCTAGACAAGGCCTAAAAACCAACACTAGGTTGATCCTCGGAACGTCCTGTCTAGGGGCAGCAAACTACACCCTGCATGCCGCTGGATCCTCCAACCCTTTGTAAGGCCTAACTATTGCAGATATTAAACTAATCCCTGATGAATCAAGGAGCGACCATAACGGATCAGATCTACTAAATAACGATCAAGCGGGGTGCCGCCCCTGCACCCATGATGAGGTACAGGGACGGCTAGATGCGCAAGGGTTGCACTACGACAGCATATGATACTAGGAACAATGCTAACCCTAACACATCTATGATAACTACGTCGCTCGCCATCAAAAAGGCTTCAGTACGAGCAACGCATGAACAACTAGGCAGGCTCGTGCTGCCTAGATCGCGAGATGCGATCTAGGCAGCATGGTGCTTACCGGAGGAACCCTCGAGACGAAGGAGTTGGCGATGCGCCGAGATTGGTTTGTGTTGAACGTTGGTTGTTGTTTATTCCATAAACCCTAGGTACATATTTATAGTCCAGCGGACTTTCTAATGTGGGCGTGCACTAAACCGTGCACGAGACAAACTCTAATTTCTAAACTAAGATACACGGGCTAGCTAGCCCAAACTTGGTAAATAAGGCCGATTCACATATCTCTTCTATATGTATATCTTCAAGTCCATCTTGATTTCTAGCTCAGCTCGTAGGCCATGGTGTGCAGGCTCTGTAGCCATGGCGATTTGGTCGCGCCAAGTGGTTCGTCCCCGGCTCCGACGAGGATCAATCCGGACGGTGCCTATTAAGGACCCGATCGCATTTCTTGCTTTCAGCATGGGGTCTACCATGTAAATCTTAGGGATTTAGACGTAATTTCCTGTTTATTTTGTGTCCTGCTGTAAACTGCGCTCTGATGCGTATTGGAAATCTGGGTCCTTCAGGATCGTTCGGTTGTCCCTCTAAAAAAACATCTCTCTCATTCTCGGCCTTTCTCGCTCGCTCGCACCCCCCTGCGCACTGACAACCCTGCACAACAGTCAACATCACCAGAAAAAGGATAGACACCATAAATAAGTGGGGCCCCGTGACTGCTCTCCCTTCGTCTCCTCCCGTGTGATCCCTCTTCCTCCGACTCCCGACCTTGCGGAAAAGAAAAATGAAATGAAAGAGTTTCACTGGACGGGCAAACACATGTGCTGCCTAGTAATAATAATAATAACGTAAAAAAATCGACCTACGAATCTATTATTAAATAAGCTAAACTAGGGTTTTGCCCAGTACTACGGATCAATTTCTGAAAATCCAACTACGGGGTTCGATTTTGGCCTGCTAATATAAAATTATATAATCCGAACTAGTATTCCTCTAAAAAATCATTTTGGTATGCATCGTTTGGTACTTTTCATAGCTAGAGTGCTTAATCCCTCCGTTAGCAAACAGTCTTCGTATGTCATATAGTAAGCATTCAAGTTGAAAAACAAGCTCTAGACATATTCAAACCAGAAAAATCATGTATCTACCCCCTATATATCCCTAAACCCTGACTTATGAATTCAAGCATGAAGAGAAGTGGTTTTTGGTTTCAATCATGGAAATTTCAAAAACCCTCTCAAGATCGAGCTTCATTTTGGAGTGACTACGAAGGATACATGCTTAATTTTTCATATTCATGTTTTAAATTGTTTAAATCATGGTCAAACCTAGGATTTGACCAAGATTCAAATGGGCATAAAAATTCAAAAAAAATGAAAAACCAATGCACATAGTCATCTTATATATGTCATCTAGTAAGCATTCAATTAAGTTGATAAACAAGGTCTAGACATATTCAAACCAGAAAAATCATGTATCAAGCTACCCCTATCCCCAAACTCTGTCTTATGAAGTTAAGCATGAAGAGAAGTACGTGGTTTTTTTTGTTTCAAACATGGAAATTTCAAAAACCCTCTCGAGAGCTTCATTTCGAAGCGATTAATTAAGAAGCATACATGCATGCTTACCTTTTCATATTCATGTTTTAAACTTATTCAAATCTTGGTGAAACCTAGGATTTGACCAAGATTCAAATGGGTATAAAAATTAAAAAAAAGGTCTTCTTATGTTATATAGTAGGCATTCAATTAAGTTGATAAACAAGGTCTAGACATATTCAAACAAGAAAAATCATGCATGTATCTACCCTTAACCCTAAACTCTGTTTCATGAAGTCAAGCATGCATGCATGAAGATATGTGGTTTTTAGTTTCGAACATGGAAATTCAAAAACCCTCCCAATAGCTTCATTTTGAAGTGACTAAGAAGCATACATGCTTACTTTCTCATATTCATGTTTTTAACTTATTCAAATCTTGGTGGAACCAAGGATTTGACCAAGATTCAAATGGGTATAAAAATTCAAAAAAAAGGTCTTCTTATGTTATATAGTAAGCATTCAATTATTTTGATAAACAAGGTCTACACATATTCAAACCAGAAAATTAGGTATCTACCCCTAACCCTAAACTCTGTCTTATGAAGTCAAGCATGCATGAAGAGAAGTGGTTTTTGGTTTCAAGCATGGAAATTTCAAAAACCCTCCCAAGAGCTTCATTTTGGAGTGACTAAGAAGCATACGTACGTGCTTACTTTTTCATATTCATGTTTTAAACTTGTTCAAATCTTGGTCAAACCTATGATTTGACCAAGATTCAAATGGGTATAAAAAATGAAAACCAAGGTCTTCTTATGTCATATAGTAAGCATTCAATTAAGTTGATAAATAAGGTCTAGACATATTCAAACCAGAAATATCATGTATCAAGCTACCCCTAACCCCTAATTAACTCTGTCTTATGAAGTCAAGCATGAAGATAGGTATGTGGTTTTTTGGTTTCAAACATGGAAATTTCAAAAACCCTCTCAAGATCGAGCTTCATTTTGGAGTGACTACGAAGGATACATGCTTACTTTTTCATATTCATGTTTTAAACTTGTTTAAATCATGGTCAAACCTAGGATTTGACAAAGATTCAAATGGGCATAATTTAAAAAAAAAAAAAATGAAAAACCAAGGCACATAGTCTTCTTATGTTATATTGTAAGCATTCAATTAAGTTGATAAACAAGGTCTCTAGACATATTCAAACCAGAGAAATCATGTACCTACCCCCTAACCTAAACTCTGTCTCATGAAGTCAAGCATGATGATATGTGGTTTTTTGGTTTCAAACATGGAAATTTCAAAAACCCTCCCAAGAGCTTCATTTTGAAGTGATTAATTATGAAGCATACATGCATGCTTACTTTTTCATATTCATGTTTTAAACTTATTCAAATCTTGGTGAAACCAAGGATTTGACCAAGATTCAAATCCGTATAAAAATTAAAAAACAAAATAAAAAAAACAAGGTCTTCTTATGTTATATAGTAAGCATTCAATTAAGTTGATAAATAAGGTCTAGACATATATTCAAACCAGAAAAATCATGTATCTACCCCTAACCCTAAACTTTGTCTTATGAAGTCAAGCATGAAGAGAAGTGGTTTTTGGTTTCAAGCATGGAAATTTCAAAAACCTCCCCAAACTTCATTTTAGAGTGACTAAGAAGGATACAAGCTTCCCTTTTCATTTTCATGTTTTAAACTTGTTTAAATTATCTTGGTCAAATCTAGGATTTGACAAGATTCAAATGGGCAAACATATGGTAAGTGATGCAAATATCATTTCCATGATTACCTTTTCATTTTCATGTTATAAACTTGTTTAAATCTTGGTCAAACCTAGGATTTGACCAAGATTCAAATGGACACAAAATTTTAAAAATCAGAAATATGAAAACCAAAGTACATAGTCTTCTTATGTCATATCGTAAGCATTCAAGTTGATAAACTCGGTCTTATGAAGTCTAGCATGAAGAGAAGTCGTTTTGGGTTTCAAACGTTTAAGCCAAAAGCCCCATTTCAAATATTTTACACTTATTCAAATTTGGTTCAAATTTGAAAGACATACAAGTTATAGCACACATAGTGCATACATGTTCACACATACTGCACTAGATGCTAACCCTACAGTTTAGGGGCGGACCTAGGATAAATTTTTAGAGGGGGCAAACATATGATAAGTGATGCAAATATCATATTACAAGGTTTCAGAAAATTGAGCGGGGGCGGCTGCCCCCCTTGGCTATAGTCTGGATCCGCCCATGCTATAGTTTGAGGCCATTTGGATGACGTCGAAAAAAATCTTTGATTAGAAATGGGGTTGTTCGAACCCCGTAGTTGGATTTTTTTGAACCTTGATCTGTAGTACTGGGCAAAACCCTAGTTTAACCTAGTATATTTAATTATAGATTCGTAGGTCGAATTTTCTGTAGTACCTTTTTATTATTACTATGCAGCACATATGTGTTTGCCCGTCGAGTGAAACTCGGAGGAAGAGGGATCACTCGGAAGGAGAGAAGAAGGAGGGAGAGCATTATGGTGTCTCCCTTTTTCGGGTGATGACGTTGACTTTTGTGCAGGGTTTGTCGTGAGCAGGAGGTGCGAGCGAGTCGAGCGAGGCCGAGAATGAGAGAGATTTGTTTTTTTGTGAGAGGGACAACCGAAGGATCCAGACCCACACTTCCAATACGCATCCTGATGCGTCTTCTCTTGACAAAGAAAATGGCTGGGAGTTTGCGTACCTATTGCACGTGACTTGTGCTCACTGAAGTGTGGGACCTCACGCATGGGCACCACACGTAAGTGACAGACCTGTTGGTGTAAAAACTCGGTTGATTATTATAGTGCATTAGAACAAAGTTTCCTATGGATTCAAGGGTAGGAAATCCAAGTTAACTCATTTACATGACATTATTTTTTCCATGAAGCAAAGTTAACACATCTATCAATTGGTACATTTTGGAGTGACTAAGAAGGATCCATGCTTACCTTTTCGTTTTCACGTGTTAAACTTGTTTAAATCTTGGTCAAACCTAGGATTTGACAGAGATTCAAATGGGCGGAAAATTGAAAAAAAACAGAAAAATGAAAAACCAAAGCACATACGTAGTTTTCTTATGTCATATAGTAAGCATTCAAGTTGATAAACAAGGTCTAGACATATTCAAAACATACAAATCATGTATGTACCCCTAACCCTAAACTATGTCTTATGAAGTCAAGCATGAAGAGAAGTGGTTTTGGGTTTCAAACATGGAAATTTCAAAAACCTCCCAAAAACTTCATTTAGAGTGACTAAGAAGGATAAATGCTTCCCTTTTCATTTTCATGTTTTAAACTTGTTTAAATCTTGGTAAAACCTAGGATCTGACCAAGATTCAAATGGGCATCAAAAATAGAAAAAATCAGAAAAATGAAAAACCAAAGCACATAGTCTTCTTATGTCATATAGTAAGCATTAAAGTTGATAAACAAGGTCTAGACGTATTCAAACCAGACAAATCATGTATCTACCCCTAACCCTAAACTCTGTCTTATGAAGTCAAGTATGAAGAGAAGTTGTTTTGGGTTTCAAACATGGAAATTTCAAAAACCCTCTCAAAGAGCTTCATTTTGGAGTGACTAAGAAGGATCCATAGGAAACTATGTACTAATACAGTATAATGATCACCCGAGTTATTAGAGCAACAAGTCTGTCACTTACGTACGTGTGGTTCCCATGCGTGAGGTCCCACACTTCAGTGAGCACAAGTCACGTAGTCTTCTTATGTCATATAGTAAGCATTCAATTAAGTTGATAAACAAGGTCTAGACATATCAAACCAGAAAAATCATGTATCTACCCCCTATATATCCCTAAATTAACCCTGACTTATGAAGTCAAGCATGAAGAGAAGAAGTGGTTTTTGGTTTCAAACATGGAAATTTCAAAAACCCTCCCAAGAGCTTCATTTTGGAGTGACTAGTTAAGACGCATACATGCTTACTTTTTCATATTCATGTTTTAAACTTGTTCAAATCTTGGTCAACAAACCTACGATTTGACGAAGATTCAAATGGGTATAAAAAAATTAAAACCAAGGTCTGCTCATGTCATATAGTAAGCATTCAATTAAATTGATAAACAAGGTCTAGACATATTCAAACTAGTAGGAAAATCATGTATCTACCCCTAACCCTAAACTATGTCTTATGAAGTCAAGCATGCATGAAGAAAAGTGGTTTTTGGTTTTCAAGCATGGAAATTTCAAAAACCCTCCCAAGAGCTACATATTGGAGTGACTAAGAAGGATAGATGCTTAATTTTTCATATTCATGTTTTAAACTTGATTAAATCATGGTCAAACCTAGAATTTGACCAAGATTCAAATGGGCATAAAAATTCAAAAAAAAATGAAAAACCAATGCACATAGTCATCTTATGTCATCTAGTAAGCATTCAATTAAGTTGATAAACAATGTCTAGACATATTCAAACCAGAAAATTCATGTATCAAGCTAACCCTAACCCCAAACTCTGTCTTATGAAGTCAAGCATGAAGAGAAGTACGTGGTTATTTGGTTTCAAACATGGAAATTTCAAAAACCCTCTCAAGAGCTTCATTTTGGAGTGACTACGAATGGTACATGCTTAATTTTTCATATTCATGTTTTAAACTTGTTTAAATCATGGTCAAACCTAGGATTTGGCCAAGATTCAAATGGGCAAAAAATTTCATATTCATATTCATGTTTTAAACTTGTTTAAATCACGCATGTATCTACCCCTAACCCTAAACTCTGTTTCATGAAGTCAAGCATGAAGATTTGTGGTTTTTGGTTTCGAACATGGAAATTCAAAAACCCTCCCAAGAGCTTCATTTTGAAGTGACTAAGAAGCATACATGCTTACTTTTTCATATTCATGTTTTTAACTTATTCAAATCTTGGTGGAACCAAGGATTTGACCAAGATTCAAATGGGTATAAAAGTTCAAAAAAAAACAAGGCCTTCTTATATGTTATATAGTAAGCATTCAATTAATTTGATAAACAAGGTCTACACATATTCAAAGCAGGAAAATCATGTATCTACCCCCTAACCCTAAACTCTGTCTTATGAAGAAGTCAAGCATGCATGAAGAGAAGTGGTTTTTGGTTTCAAGCATGGAAATTTCAAAAACCCTCCCAAGAGCTACATATTGGAGTGACTAAGAAGGATAGATGCTTAATTTTTCATATTCATGTTTTAAACTTGTTTAAATCATGGTCAAACCTAGGATTTGACCAAGATTCAAATGGGCATAAAAATTCAAAAAAACAATAAAATGAAAAACCAATGCACATAGTCATCTTATGTCATCTACTAGTAAGCATTCAATTAAGTTGATAAACAAGGTCTAGACATATTCAAACCAGAAAATTCATGTATCAAGCTACCCCTATCCCCAAACTCTCTCTTATGAAGTCAAGCATGAAGAGAAGTACGCGGTTTTTTGGTTTCAAACATGGAAATTTCAAAAACCCTCTCAAGAGCTTCATTTTGGAGTGACTATGAAGGATACATGCTTAATTTTTCATATTCATGTTTTAAACTTGTTTAAATCATGGTCAAACCTAGGATTTGACCAAGATTCAAATTGGCAAAATTTTAAAAAAATGAAAAATCAAGGCACATAGTCTTCTTATTTTTGGTTTCAAACATGGAAATTTCAAAAACCCTCCCAAAGAGCTTCATTTTGGAGTGACTAAGAAGGATCCATAGGAAACTATGTACTAATACAGTATAATGATCACCCGAGTTATTAGAGCAACAAGTCTGTCACTTACGTGTGGTTCCCATGCGTGAGGTCCCACACTCCAACGTATCGATAATTTCTTATGTTCCATGCTACTTTATTGATGATACCTACATGTTTTATGCACATTATATGTCATATTTATGCATTTTCTGGAACTAACCTATTAACAAGATGCCGAAGAGCCAGTTCTGTTTTTTGCTGTTTTTGGTTTCAGAAATCCTAGTAAGGAAATATTCTCGGAATTGGACGAAACTTTCGCCCAGGGTCCTATTTTTGCACGAAGCTTCCAGAAGACCGAAGAGATAACAAAGTGGGGCCACGAGGCAGCCAGGGGACAGGGCGGCGCGGCCCAGGCCCTGGCCGCGCGGCCCTACCCCCTGGGCACCTCGTGTGGCCCCCGCGTTGACCTTCCGCCTACTTAAAGCCTCCGTCGCGAAACCCCCACGAGAGCCACGATACGGAAAACCTTCCAGAGACGCCGCCGCGAATCCCATCTCGGGGGATTCAGGAGATCGCCTCCGGCACCCTGCCGGAGAGGGGATTCATCTCCCGGAGGACTCTACACCGCCATGATCGCCTCCGGAGTGATGAGTGAGTAGTTCACCCCTGGACTATGGGTCCATAGCAGTAGCTAGATGGTCGTCTTCTCCTTGTTGTGCTTCATTGTTGGATCTTGTGAGCTGCCTAACATGATCAAGATCATCTATCTGTAATACTATATGTTGTGTTTGTCGGGATCCGATGGATAGAGAGTACTATGATTATGGTGATTATCAATCTATTGTTTATGTGTTGTTTATGATCTTGCATGCTCTCCGTTATTAGTAGAGGCTCTGGCCAAGTTTGTACTTTTAACTCCAAGAGGGAGTATTTATGCTCGATAGTGGGTTCATGCCTCCATTGAATCTGGGACAGTGACAGAAAGTTCTAAGGTTGTGGATGTGCTGTTGCCACTAGGGATAAAACATTGATTCTATGTCTAAGGATGTAGTTGTTGATTACATTACGCACCATACTTAATGCAATTGTCTGTTGCTTAGCAACTTAATACTGAATGGGGTTCGGACGATAACCTGAAGGTGGACTTTTTAGGCATAGATGCAGTTGGATGGCGGTCTATGTACTTTGTCGTAATGCCCAATTAAATCTCACTATGTTTATCATATCATGTATATGCATTGTTATGCCTTTCTCTATTTGTCAATTGCCCGACTGTAATTTGTTCACCCAACATGCTTTTATCTTATGGGAGAGACACCTCTAGTGAACTGTGGACCCCGGTCCTATTCTTTACATAGCATACAATCTACTGCAATTGTGTTTACTGTTTTCTTTGCAAACATCTTCCACTCGATACGTTTAATCCTTTGTTACAGCAAACCGGTGAGATTGACAACCTCACTGTTTCGTTGGGGCAAAGTACTTTGGTTTTGTTGTGCAGATTCCACGTTGGCGCAGGAATCCCTGGTGTTGCGCCGCATCATATTTCGCGACCATCAACCTTCAACGTGCTTCTTGGCTCCTACTGGTTCGATTAAACCTTGGTTTCTTTCTGAGGGAAAACTTGCTACTGTGCGCATCATACCTTCCTCTTGGGGTTCCCAACGAACGTGTGAGTTACACGCCATCAAGCTCTTTTTCTGGCGCCGTTGCCGGGAAGATCAAGACACGCTGCAAGGGGAGTCTCCACTTCTCAATCTCTTTACTTTGTTTTTGTCTTGCTTTATTTTATTTACTACTTTGTTTGCTGCACCTAAACAAAATACAAAAAAATTAGTTGCTAGCTTTACTTTATTTACTGTCTTGCTCACTATATCAAAAACACAAAAAATTAGTTACTCGTCTTTACCTTGTTTGCCTAGTTTACTTTTTGCTTATTGCATCATGTTTCCTTTTAATTTCACCACAAAAGATATACCGGTAGGACGTGGGTCCATAGTTGGGAGAAATAATATAGAAGAATTTTTCAATCATGTTAGTATTACTGAAGATTTTGAAGATAGACACTTGGTAGAACTTGCACCTACCTATGAAATTGCTGCTGCTGCTTTAGTTCGCATGTTGGAAACTAAATTTGTTAATCTCAATCCTATAATCCAACACATGTTTCTTACACTTGGTGATATGGAAGAAGGGGAAAAGAAAGATTTTGTTTTAGAAACCCTTCTTAGAGAATTTGGTGGTCTAGCAAGAGAGGCTAGAAAGGTTTTTGCTAAATTTAATATGCTAGGTTCTCATACCAATTTTATTGGTCTCCTTGAAAAAATGGACATGGATAGAATAAGGTACACTAATAACATTAATGATGGTGGGGAAATCAAAGCACCAATACCATGTAAACTCCTAGCTATGAATGATGCACTAGAAAATAACTATGCTTGGCTTGTTCCTGAAAATTTGTTCGATGAGAGTAGCAAGCCCAAGACTAATGAAAAGGGAGACGCTAAAACTTATGTATCCAATATACTATGCTTGGTTGAGAAAACTCCCAATACCCCTAGTTATGATGTTGATGCTTCTACTCTCGATGATACTTGATTTGCACTTTCTGCGCCTAGCTGAAAGGCGTTAAAGAAAAGCGCTTATGGGAGACAACCCATGTTTTTACCTACAGCAATTTTTTGTTTTATTGAGTCTTGGAAGTTGTTTACTACTGTAGCAACCTCTCCTTATCATGTTTTTGTGCCAAGTAAAGTTTCTATGTTAAAGTTGATGTTATATTTGGGATCGCTGCGCAGAAACAGCATTGCTGTCTGTCACGAATCTGGGCACAGTTCTCTGTAGAAAATTCGAAAAAATCTGCCAATTTACGAGCGTGATCCTCAGATATGTACGCAACTTTCATTAGTTTTGAGTTTTTCCATTTGAGCAAGTCTGGTGCCAGCTTTAAATTCGTCTTTACGGACTGTTCTGTTTTGACAGATTCTGCCTTTTATTTCGCATTGCCTCTTTTGCTATGTTGGATTTATTTCTTTGATCCATTAATGTCCAGTAGCATTATGCAATGTCCAGAAGTGAAAATAATGATTGTGTCACCTATGAATGAGTGAATTATTAATTGTGCACTAACCCTCTAATGAGTTTGCTTGAAGTTTGGTGTGAAGGAAGTTTTCAAGGGTCAAGAGAGGAGAATGATATACTATGATCAAGAGGAGTGAAAGCTCTAAGCTTGGGGATGCCCCGTGGTTCACCCCTGCATATTTTAAGAAGACTCAAGTTAAGCTTGGGGATGCCCAAGGCATCCCCTTCTTCATCGACAACATCATCAGGTTCCTCCCCTGAAACTATATTTTTATTCAATCACATCTTGTGTTCTTTACTTGGAGCGTCGGTTTGTTTTCGTTTTTGTTTTTGTTTGAATAAAATGGATCCTAGCATTCACTTTGTGGGAGAGAGACACGCTCCGCTGTTGCATATGGACACATGTGTCCTTAGGCTTTACTCATAATGTTCATGGCGAAGTTTCTTCTTCGTTAAATTGTTATATGGTTGGAATTGGAAAATGCTACATGTAGTAATTCTAAAATGTCTTGGATAATGTGATACTTGGCAATTGTTGTGCTCATGTTTAAGCTCTTGCATCATATGCTTTGCACCCATTAATGAAGAAATACATAGAGCTGGCTAAAATTTGATTTGCATATTTGGTCTCTCTAAGGTCTAGATAATATCTAGTATTGAGTTTTGAACAACAAGGAAGACGGTGTAGAGTCTTATAATGTTTACAATATGTCTTTTATGTGAGTTTTGCTGCACTTGTTCATCCTTGAGTTTGCTTCAAATAACCTTGCTAGCCTAAACCTTGTATCGAGAGGGAATACTTCTCATGCATCCAAAAACCTTGAGCCAACTACTATGCCATTTGTGTCCACCATACCTACCTACTACATGGTATTTCTCCGCCATCCCAAAGTAAATTGCTTGAGTGCTACCTTTAAAATTCCATCATTCACCTTTGCAATATATAGCTCATGGGACAAAATAGCCTTAAAAACTATCGTAATATTGAATATGTACTTATGCACTTTATATTTTATTAAGTTGCTTGTTGTGCGATAACCATGCTTCTGGGGAACGCCATCAACTATTGTTGAATATCATGTGAGTTGCTATGCATGTCCGTCTTGTCTGAAGGATCTATCATTTTAGTGGTTGGAGCATGCAAAATTGTTAGAGAAGAACATTGGGCCGCTAACTAAAGCCATGAATCATGGTGGAAGTTTCAGTTTTGGACATATATCCTCAATCTCATATGAGAATAATAATCATTGCTACATGCTTATGCATTTAAGAGGAGTCCATTATCTGTTGTCCATGTTGTCCCGGTATGGATGTCTAAGTTGAGAATAATCAAAAGCGAGAAATCCAAAATGCGAGCATTCTCCTTAGACCTTTGTACAGGCGGCATGGAGGTACCCCTTTGTGACACTTGGTTGAAACATGGCATGCAAAGATCCGGTAGTCCAAGCTAAGTAGGACGAGGTGCGGACACTATTAGTATACTATGCATGAGGCTTGCAACTTGTAAGATATAATTTACATAACTCATATGCTTTATTACTACCGTTGACAAAATTGTTCATGTTTTCAAAATAAAAGCTCTAGCACAAATACAGCAATCGATGCTTTCCTCTTGAAGGACCTTTCTTTTACTTTTATTGTTGAGTCAGTTTACCTATCTCCTTCCACCTTAAGAAGCAAACACTTGTGTGAACTGTGCATTGATTCCTACATACTTGCATATTGCACTTGTTATATTACTTTATGTTGACAATATCCATGAGATATACATGTTATAAGTTGAAAGCAACCGCTGAAACTTAATCTTCCTATGTGTTGCTTCAATACCTTTACTTTGATTTATTGCTTTATGAGTTAACTCTTATGCAAGACTTATTGATGCTTGTCTTGAAGTACTATTCATGAAAAGTCTTTGTCATATGATTCATTTGTTTACTCATGTCATTACCTTTGTTTTGATCGCTGCATTCATTACATATGTTTACAAATAGTATGATCAAGATTATGATGGCATGTCACTTCAGAAATTATCTTTGTTATCATTTTACCTGCTCGGGACGAGCAGAACTAAGCTTGGGGATGCTGATACGTCTCCAACGTATCGATAATTTCTTATGTTCCATGCTACTTTATTGATGATACCTACATGTTTTATGCACATTATATGTCATATTTATGCATTTTCTGGAACTAACCTATTAACAAGATGCCGAAGAGCCAGTTGCTGTTTTTGGTTTCAGAAATCCTAGTAAGGAAATATTCTCGGAATTGGACGAAACTTTCGCCCAGGGTCCTATTTTTGCACGAAGCTTCCAGAAGACCGAAGAGATAACGATGGGGCCACGAGACAGCAGGACAGGGCGGCGGCCCAGACCTGGCCGCGCGGCCCTACCCCCGGGCACCTCGTGTGGCCCCCGCGTTGACCTTCCGCCTACTTAAATTCTCCGTCGCGAAACCCCCACCGAGAGCCACGATACGGAAAACCTTCCAGACGCCGCCGCCGCGAATCCCATCTCGGGGGATTCAGGAGATCGCCTCCGGCACCCTGCCGGAGAGGGGATTCATCTCCCGGAGGACTCTACACCGCCATGATCGCCTCCGGAGTGATGAGTGAGTAGTTCACCCCTGGACCATGGGTCCATAGCAGTAGCTAGATGGTCGTCTTCTCCTTGTTGTGCTTCATTGTTGGATCTTGTGAGCTGCCTAACATGATCAAGATCATCTATCTGTAATACTATATGTTGTGTTTGTCGGGATCCGATGGATAGAGAGTACTATGATTATGGTGATTATCAATCTATTGTTTATGTGTTGTTTATGATCTTGCATGCTCTCCGTTATTAGTAGAGGCTCTGGCCAAGTTTGTACTTTAACTCCAAGAGGGAGTATTTATGCTCGATAGTGGGTTCATGCCTCCATTGAATCTGGGACAGTGACAGAAAGTTCTAAGGTTGTGGATGTGCTGTTGCCACTAGGGATAAAACATTGATTCTATGTCTAAGGATGTAGTTGTCGATTACATTACGCACCATACTTAATGCAATTGTCTGTTGCTTAGCAACTTAATACCGAATGGGGTTCGGACGATAACCTGAAGGTGGACTTTTTAGGCATAGATGCAGTTGGATGGCGGTCTATGTACTTTGTCGTAATGCCCAATTAAATCTCACTATATGCATTGTTATGCCTTTCTCTATTTGTCAATTGCCCGACTGTAATTTGTTCACCCAACATGCTTTTATCTTATGGGAGAGACACCTCTAGTGAACTGTGGACCCCGGTCCTATTCTTTACATAGCATACAATCTACTGCAATTGTGTTTACTGTTTTCTTTGCAAACATCTTCCACTCGATACGTTTAATCCTTTGTTACAGCAAGCCGGTGAGATTGACAACCTCACTGTTTCGTTGGGGCAAAGTACTTTGGTTTTGTTGTGCAGATTCCACGTTGGCGCAGGAATCCCTGGTGTTGCGCCGCATCATATTTCGCGACCATCAACCTTCAACGTGCTTCTTGGCTCCTACTGGTTCGATTAAACCTTGGTTTCTTTCTGAGGGAAAACTTGCTACTGTGCGCATCATACCTTCCTCTTGGGGTTCCCAACGAACGTGTGAGTTACACGCCATCAAGGTCCCACACTTCAGTGAGAACAAGTCACGTACGCTAGGTAGGCAAACTCCCAGCCATCTTCTTTGTCAAGAGAGAGGCATCCTAAGTTTGACCAAGATTTGAACAAGTTTAAAACATGAATATGAAAAGGTAAGCATGTATGCTTCTTAGTCACTCCAAAATGAAGCTTTTGGGAGGTTCTTGAAATTTCCATGTTTGAAACCCAAAACCACTTCTCTTCATGATTGACTTCATAAGACATAGTTTAGGGTTAGGGGTAGATACATGATTTGTATGGTTTGAATATGTCTAGACCTTGTTTATCAACTTTAATGCTTACTATATGACATAAGAAGACTATGTGCTTTGGTTTTACATTTTTCTGTTTTTTTTAATTTTTGAATCTCACAAATCCTAGGTTTGACCAAGATTTAGACAAGTTTAACACGTGAAAACGAATAAGTAAGCCTGTATCCTTCTTAGTCACTCCAAAATGTACCAATTGATAGATGTGTTAACTTTGCTTAATGGAAAAAATAATGTCATGTAAATGAGTTAACTTGGATTTCCTACCCTTGAATCCATAGGAAACTTTGTTCTAATGCACTATACTAATCAACCGAGTTTTTACACCAACAGGTCTGTCACTTACGTGTGGTGCCCATGCATGAGGTCCCACACTTCAGTGAGCACAGTCACGTGCAATAGGTACGCAAACTCCCAGCCATTTTCTTTGTCAAGAGAAGACGCATCAGGATGCGTATTGGAAGTCTGTGGGTCCTTCTGGATCCTTCGGTTGTCCCTCTCACAAAAAAACAAATCTCTCTCATTCTCGGCCTCGCTCGACTCGCTCGCGCGCGCTCGCACCTCCTGCTCACTGACAAACCCTGCACAAAAGTCAACATCATCACCCGAAAAAGGGGAGACACCATAATGCTCTCCCTTCTTCTCTCCTTCCGAGTGATCCCTCTTCCTCCGAGTTTCACTCGACGGGCAAACACATATGTGCTGCATAGTAATAATAAAAAGGTACTACAGAAAATTCGACCTACGAATCTATAATTAAATATACTAGGTTAAACTAGGGTTTTGCCCAGTACTACAGATCAAGGTTCAAAAAATCCAACTACGGGGTTCGAACAACCCCATTTCTAATCAAAGATTTTTTCGACGTCATCCAAATGGCCTCAAACTATAGCATGGGCGGATCCAGACTATAGCCAAGGGGGGCAGCTGCCCCCACTCAATTTTCTGAAACCTTGTAATATGATATTTGCATCACTTATCATATGTTTGCCCATTTGACCAAGCCAGAGGTGGGCCGCGATCAAGATGGACTTGAGGATATATGCGTGGAGGGATGTGTGAATCGGCCTTGTTTATCAAGTTTGGGCTAGTTAGCCCGTGTATCTTTATATAGTAGGTTACGTAGAGATTAGAGTTTGTCTCGTGCACGGTTTAGTGCACGCCCACATTAGAAAGTCCCCTGGACTATAAATATGTACCTAGGGTTTATGGAATAAACAACCAACGTTCAACACAAACCAATCTCGGCGCATCGCCAACTCCTTCGTCTCGAGGGTTCCTCCGGTAAGCACCATGCTGCCTAGATCGCATCTCGCGATCTAGGCAGCACGAGCCTGCCTAGTTGTTCATGCGTTGCTCGTACTGAAGCCTTTTTGATGGCGAGCAACGTAGTTATCATAGATGTGTTAGGGTTAGCATTGTTCCTAGTATCATATGCTGTCGTAGTGCAACCCTTGCGCATCTAGCCGTCCCTGTACCTCATCATGGGTGCAGGGGCGGCACCCCGCTTGATCGTTATTTAGTAGATCTGATCCGTTACGGTCGCTCCTTGATTCGTCAAGGATTAGTTTAATATCTGCAATAGTTAGGCCTTACAAAGGGTTGGAGGATCCAGCGGCATGCAGGGTGTAGTTTGCTGCCCCTAGACAGGACGTTCCGAGGATCAACCTAGTGTTGGTTTTTAGGCCTTGTCTAGGGCTGGCTTACGTTTACCGTGCGTGAGCGCGAGGCCCAATCGTGAGTAGGATGATCCGATTATGCGGTGAAAACCCCAGATCGTCGTGGATCTCATATGCTTTATCATGATCAAGCAGGACCACCATATATTCGGCCACCTCGGACGAATCATGGGTGGATCGGCTCCACGAGCCGATTCACAGGACAACCTGAGAGCCGATCGAGGCTCGTATTTAACGTGTACGTGTGTGCCCTGCAGGAAACTAAGCGAGGCATCATCCACACCTTCCTGACCAGGTATAGGTCAGGTGGCACGCCCTTGCAACTCGCATCGGCGCGCGACCAGGAGGCTTTGCGGGCCGTCGCTCTGAGGGACTGGGGCCAGCCGCAGCCCTAGTCGTTCCCGGCTCTACGGTGTTGACCAGTCACTGCCCGCCGGTGGGTTTCTGACGTCAACACATTCTGGCACGCCCGGTGGGACGATCTTCAACGACAACCACCTCGCCATCCACATCAGAGATGGCGGAAGAAACTCCGGTCACCTACGAGGAGCTCACTGGCGAGCTCAAGAAGAAGTACGACGAGGTCAAGGTCCTCCTCGAAGCCGACCTCATCGGCTCTTTCCACAGGACCCGCTCCCATGGCATAAGATGGAAGGGGTTCTCACCTGACGGCGCACTTGATGGAGTAGACCTATCCACCCCGTCAGAAGAACGCACCAGGTCGCTGCGTCAGGAGATCAACTTCATGGTGGCTCATTCGCTGCACCGCCATTCTGAGAGCCTGGTAAATACGTTGGAGCGCGTCGCGCTGCGCGTAATCCAGGAGATCATGAGCCATCAGTACTCTCCGTCAGGACCAGCCCTAGGGACTCACCAAGGGGAATTGCTACTCCAGTCCCGTCCACCGCTGCCGTTCGCGTTGGCAGCGCCCGAAGCGCCGAACTCATCGGCCTATGTCGTCTACAAGATTGGTGGTGACCCCAGTGACTACCAATTTACAGGACGCGCCCAAGGAGATCCCGCACGGGTACGCATGCGCATACGTGCCAGACTGCAGCACCTGGGCACCCTCGAACCAGGTTGCTATAGCAGGGACTTCTGGGGCAACAGGAGGAACGTCGGAGGCAGACCCTGAGAAGCAAACGTGGCTAGCTAAATACGCCACCCCGACAAAACTCCCGAGCCCAGCTCCTGCAGTTGGCTCAGAACCAGAGAAACAGGCATGGCTGGTTAAGTACGCCACTCCGACGAATCTTCAGGGTTCGGCACCTGCAGCCATCACCGCGGATCAAATTTGTACGATCCTGAAAGATCAGTTCGGCATGATGCCGAAAAGAAAGGCGATCGGCTATACCAAGCCGTACCCCAACGAGTACGAATTGATCCCGCTACCACCCAAATATCGGCTCCCGGACTTCACAAAGTTCAGCGGATCAGATGGCTCCAGCTCCATCGAGCATGTGAGCCGATATTTGGCACAGCTGGGCATGATCTCAGCGTCAGACGAGCTGCGCGTGAGGTACTTCTCACAGTCCCTCACAGGATCGGCTTTCGGTTGGTACACGTCGCTGCCACCGAACTCAGTCCAGACTTGGAAGCAGTTGGAAGAACGGTTCCATGAGCAATATCACTAGAGGCTTCCGAGGCTGGCATTGCCGATCTGGCACAGGTACGACAGAAGCGCGGGGAAACAGTGTCAGAATACATCCAGCGCTTCAGGACCGTTAGGAACCGATGCTATTCGGTTCACGTAAGCGAAAAAGAAGCAGTCGAATTGGCGGTGGTGGGTCTATCATCACCGATCAAGGACGTGGCCTCCCAAGCGGACTACCCTTCATTAGCGCACATGGTGCAGAAGCTGTCAGCATATGAACAGCGCCACCCAGATGTCTACCAGGACAAATTCAAGCGTGTGGTCACCATGGTTGACGCAGGCGAAGATGAAGGTGCTACGGGAGAACGAGAGGTCGCAGTGGCTGAGTGGACTCGAGCTGCAGGCCCAGTAACCTGCAAATGGGTAAAGCCACCAGGGCCTCCAAGAGGGTTCGACTTCGACGTGACGAAAACCGAGCAGATTTTCGATCTCTTACTCGCGGAGAAGCACATAAAGATACCCGAAGGCCACAAGTTCCCTACGGTGCAAGAGCTGAACGGAAAGCCATACTGCAAGTGGCATAACACGTTCACCCACACTACTAACGACTGCAGGGTGTGGCGTCAGCAGATCCAAGTGGCAATAGAAAATGGGCGACTAATTTTCAACCAGTATGCCATGAAGGTCGACACACACCCCTTCCCCGCCGTCAACATGGTGGAGTTCGCCCACCTCGGAGGGTGCCAGCCTGATTTCTCAGCCAACATCAGCATGGTAGAGCTTGGACACCGCTCTGAGAAGGACGGGGATGAGGACAGCTGCTCTCAGAGCAAGGACACTGAGGGGGCCGCTCCATGCGATCGGCTCCGTCAAGATGGCAAGCGCTATGTCACAGAGGGGGAAGTTAAGAACATAAGATATCAACGACCCCTCTCTGATCACCTCCTCAATAAGTACGTGAGTCGGTATGATCAACGCCGGCAACACGGCGACGATGATGAAAGAGGCCGTATGGCTAGAAACGACAGAAGACATCGTCGGCATAATCACGATGAGGAGCGGCAGGAGCGCCACGCCAGGGAGCAGGACGATACGGACAGGCATTGGGACTGCCCTTTCTTCAGACACTGCTGGGATTCAGGAATGAGCCGATTACCAACAATCGGCAACTGCCCAGAATGCAACCAGAAAAAGAAGGAGGCAGCCAACGTGTCTGTGTTCGAGCGCCTAGGGCCTCTCCCACCACAAAACAGACGTGCTGAGACCCCTCTGTTGGAAGATCTCGAGGATTCGGAAGACGAGGGGGAAGATGAAGAAGATAGGTGCCACCGTCCAAGGTGGTGCCCTGACGGTCTCAGCCATTCACAAAAACGCAGGGTTCAGCGATTGCGCGGTCTGGAGGAAGCCGAGAGGTTATACTTGCATACGCTGAGGAAGGCACGACCTGATCTGGCTGCGAAAGTCCAGAGGACCCTGGATGAAGAGGGGCTGCCGCAAAGAAAAGAATGGCGCCCCAAGCAAAGGAAAGCCGATGATGAAACATCGGCTGGCACGAACATGGTGCTCGTTCGTCCGGCGAAGTGTAGAGATCCACGATCACACGATGCACCTGAGGTGGACAACAGCAAGCGCACCAACGTAATTAGATCGGAGATCGGGCTGGTTTTATCCACCGACATGGACGAGTAGCAAGACTACGTCAATAAGCAACGTGGCGAGGCTGATCCTTGCGATCGGCCCTCCGAAACTGTTGAAGGGATATTACAAAACCTTCACCAAGCAAGCAACGTGGAGGCCGATTCCAGCGATCGGCCAAAATTATCCTCACCATCTATTCTGCCTGGGATCAACGTTTGACCCAACAAGGACTATCTGAAGAGCCGATACCATCAATTCTCTTGACAGAATCGGCTCGGGGGGCACCTAGATGGATAAAACACGAGGATATGAGATAATACTATCAAATATGGGGGCCGACACACAAATCGGCCTAAAAAATTCAAAATTTTTTGAGCGCAGCCGATGCAGCAGACATTTCTAGCGGCGTTATGCGATCTTCACCAACGGTGGTGCCTTCCGTTGCTTCGAGCCGATTTGGATTCCTGAATCAAGTTCTGTCTGAGGAAGAAAGGGATCGGCTTTGGCACATTCTCTTTGACAGTCTCGCCTCGAGTAAGGCTCGGGGGGCAGCAGGCCTGGTGGATGCTCTGTTTTGCTCTGTTTAAAAGCCGATTGGGATACCATCGGCTGGTCCTTCATTGCAACCTTCTTCACAAATGATGATTATTGAAGAACATTATTAGGTTTGGTTGGGAAAGTTCAAAGGTTTTCCTGAAGATACTGCATTTTCTGCCAAATTTAGAAAATCATCGGTTGAAGAAGGGAAGGGCGAATCTTGAAGGACCGATACGGTGCTATCGGCTCATCACGCATTGGCAAAGGGAACGAGTCGGCAAGGTCAGTAGAAGAGGGAATCGGCTCAAGTAAACTCAGGAGGAATCGGCAAAATCAGAATTGGGGAAAATTTCTCCATTGATTCGACGAGATTTCTTACATAAAAGAGCTAATTTCTCTCAAAAGGAAAGTACTAGGGGATCTATTGCCCCATCTACTACTACTGGCCTTATTCTAGAGGACCTATCTATGGGCCATCACTGCCCTCGTCGTCGCCATCGTCGTCGCTATCGGCGCTGCTTCCGGCGGGCTCGTCGTCGCTCCAATGGCCGCCGGCTGGGCCCTCGTCGTCTTCATCTTCTTCGTCAGCGTCGTCCTCATCACTGTCGAAGTCGCTAAGGTTGCCCGGCCAAGGGCAGAGCCGCTTGGCCGGCGGCTCGTCGGAGGAGCTCTCCTCGTCGTCCTCCTCCTCCTCTCCCTGCTCCCCTTCCTCCCCGGAAGAGGTGAGGTCGCAGGAGAAGCTGTCGTCGTCACTCTCCTCCTCCGCTTCCCCAACGGCGAGGAATCGGAGGTCGCTCTCCCCGTCGGTCAAGGATTTGTCATCCTCGGACCGGACGAGGGAGTCATGGTCCTCTTTGTCCCACTTCGTTGGGGCGAGGATGTCATACGCCGCCTGCGTGCCCCACGAGGGCGTCGACTCTCGGATGGGAGAGGACACGTAAGAAAGACCCGATGAGGAGGAAGAAGAAGAGGACGAAGGCATGGTGGCAGAAGGGGGGTTTTTTGAAAGCTAGTGCGAAGGGGATGAGGAAGAAGACTGTTTGCTGCGGTTAAATAAAAGGGAGCATAGTAAAATTCAATGCCACAGCAGTTTTCGAGGAGGTGGTGCCAGAACTGTCTAATCACGCAGAGAAGTTGAGAAGGCAAGTTGTCATGATGAAGGACTCTGCGACGGTTCTGCTCTGCCACGACATGACCCTACGAGAGAAAAGCATAATGATTTTGGAAATGTCATTTCCAAAACCAGGGGGCATGTGTTATCACCAGAATCTGACCAAGCCAGAGGTGGGCCGCGATCAAGATGGACTTGAGGATATATGCGTGGAGGGATGTGTGAATCGGCCTTGTTTATCAAGTTTGGGCTAGTTAGCCCGTGTATCTTTATATAGTAGGTTACGTAGAGATTAGAGTTTGTCTCGTGCACGGTTTAGTGCACGCCCACATTAGAAAGTCCCCTGGACTATAAATATGTACCTAGGGTTTATGGAATAAACAACCAACGTTCAACACAAACCAATCTCGGCGCATCGCCAACTCCTTCGTCTCGAGGGTTCCTCCGGTAAGCACCATGCTGCCTAGATCGCATCTCGCGATCTAGGCAGCACGAGCCTGCCTAGTTGTTCATGCGTTGCTCGTACTGAAGCCTTTTTGATGGCGAGCAACGTAGTTATCATAGATGTGTTAGGGTTAGCATTGTTCCTAGTATCATATGCTGTCGTAGTGCAACCCTTGCGCATCTAGCCGTCCCTGTACCTCATCATGGGTGCAGGGGCGGCACCCCGCTTGATCGTTATTTAGTAGATCTGATCCGTTACGGTCGCTCCTTGATTCGTCAAGGATTAGTTTAATATCTGCAATAGTTAGGCCTTACAAAGGGTTGGAGGATCCAGCGGCATGCAGGGTGTAGTTTGCTGCCCCTAGACAGGACGTTCCGAGGATCAACCTAGTGTTGGTTTTTAGGCCTTGTCTAGGGCTGGCTTACGTTTACCGTGCGTGAGCGCGAGGCCCAATCGTGAGTAGGATGATCCGATTATGCGGTGAAAACCCCAGATCGTCGTGGATCTCATATGCTTTATCATGATCAAGCAGGACCACCATATATTCGGCCACCTCGGACGAATCATGGGTGGATCGGCTCCACGAGCCGATTCACAGGACAACCTGAGAGCCGATCGAGGCTCGTATTTAACGTGTACGTGTGTGCCCTGCAGGAAACTAAGCGAGGCATCATCCACACCTTCCTGACCAGGTATAGGTCAGGTGGCACGCCCTTGCAACTCGCATCGGCGCGCGACCAGGAGGCTTTGCGGGCCGTCGCTCTGAGGGACTGGGGCCAGCCGCCGCCGGCTCTTTTCTGAAACCTTGTAATATGATATTTGCATCACTTATCATATGTTTGCCCCCTCTAAAAATTTATCCTAGGTCCGCCCCTAAACTGTAGGGTTAGCATCTAGTGCAGTATGTGTGAACATGTATGCACTATGTGTGCTATAACTTGTATGTCTTTCAAATTTGAACCAAATTTGAATAAGTGTAAAATATTTGAAATGGGGCTTTTGGCTTAAACGTTTGAAACCCAAAACGACTTCTCTTCATGCTAGACTTAATAAGACCGAGTTTATCAACTTGAATGCTTACGATATGACATAAGAAGACTATGTACTTTGGTTTTCATATTTCTGATTTTTAAAATTTTGTGTCCATTTGAATCTTGGTCAAATCCTAGGTTTGACCAAGATTTAAACAAGTTTATAACATGAAAATGAAAAGGTAATCATGCATCCTTCTTAGTCACTCTAAAATGAAGCTTTTGGGATGTTCTTGAAATTTCCATGTTTGAAACCCAAAACGACTTCTATTCATGCTTGACTTCATAAGACATAGTTTAGGGTTAGGTAGATACATTATTTGTCTGGTTTGAATATGTCTAGAACTTGTCTGTCAACTTTAATGCTTACTATATGACATAAGAAAACTATGTGCTTTGGTTTTTCATTTTTTTGATTTTTTTTGATTTTGATGCCCATTTGAATCTTGTCAAATCCTAGATTTGACCAAGATAATTTAAACAAGTTTAAAACATGAAAATGAAAAGGGAAGCATGTATCCATCTTAGTCACTCTAAAATGAAGCTTCTGGGAGGTTTTTGAAATTTCCATGTTTGAAACCCAAAACCACTTCTCTTCATGCTTGACTTCATAAGACATATATAGTTTAGGGGTTAGGGGGTATAGATACATGATTTGTCTGGTTTGAATATGTCTAGACCTTGTTTGTCAACTTTAATGCTTACTATATGACATAAGAAAACTATGTGCTTTGGTTTTTCATTTTTCTGATTTTTTTATTTTGATGCCCATTTGAATCTTGTCAAATCCTAGATTTGACCAAGATAATTTAAACAAGTTTAAAGCATGAAAATGAAAAGGGAAGCATGTATCCATCTTAGTCACTCTAAAATGAAGCTTCTGGGAGGTTTTTGAAATTTCCATGTTTGAAACCCAAAACCACTTCTCTTCATGCTTGACTTCATAAGACATAGTTTAGGGGTTAGGGAGTATAGATACATGATTTGTCTGGTTTGAATATGTCTAGACCTTGTTTGTCAACTTTAATGCTTACTATATGACATAAGAAAACTATGTGCTTTGGTTTTTCATTTTTCTGATTTTTTTATTTTGATGCCCCCATTTGCATTGAATCTTGTCAAATCCTAGATTTGACCAAGATAATTTAAACAAGTTTAAAACATGAAAATGAAAAGGGAAGCATGTATCGTTCTTAGTCACTCTAAAATGAAGTTTTTGGGAGGTTTTTGAAATTTCCATGTAGGAAACCCAAAACCACTTCGATCTCTTCATTATTGACTTCATAAGACAGAGTTTAGGGTTAGGGGTAGATATATACATGATTTTCCTAGGTTTGACCAAGATTTAAACAAGTTTAAAACATGAATATGAAAAAGTAAGCATGTATCCTTCTTAGTCACTCCAAAATGAAGCTCTTAATTAGGAGGGTTTTTGAAAGTTCCATGTTTGAAACCAAAAACCACTTATCTTCACCATGCATGCTTGATTTTATAAGACAGAGTTTAGGGTTAGGGGTAGATACATGATTTTCAGGTTTAATATGTCTAGACCTTGTTTATCAATTTAATTGAATGCGCACATACTATATGACATAAGAAGATCTTGGTATTCATTTTTTTTGAATTTTTATGCCCATTTGAATCTTGGTCAAATCCTAGTTTTGATCAAGATCTGAACAAGTTTAAAACATGAATATGAAAAGGTAAGCATGTATGCTTCTTAAATAGTCACTCCAAAATGAAGCTCTTGGAAGGGTTTTCGAAATTTCCATGTTTGAAACCAAAAACCACATCTCTTCATGCTTGACTTCATAAGACAGAGTTTAGGGTTAGGGGTAGCCACATACATGATTTTTCTGGTTTGAATATGTCCAGACCTTGTTTATCAACTTGAATGCTTACTATATAACATAAGAAAACTATGTGCTTTGGGTTTTTCATTTTTCTAATTTTTTTATTTTTGATGCCCATTTGAATCTTGGTCAAATCCTAGGTTTGACCAAGATTTGAACAAGTTTAAACATGAATATGAAAAGGTAAGCATGTATGCTTCTTAGCCACTCCAAAATGAAGCTCTTGGAAGGGTATTTGAAATTTCCATGTTTGAAACCCAAAACCACTTCTCTTCATGTTTGACTTCATAAGACATAGTTTAGGGGTTAGGGGTATAGATACATGATTTGTCTGGTTTGAATATGTCTAGACCTTGTTTGTCAACTTTAATGCTTACTATATGACATAAGAAAACTATGTGCTTTGGTTTTTCATTTTTCTGATTTTTTTATTTTGATGCCCATTTGAATCTTGTCAAATCCTAGATTTGACCAAGATAATGTAAACAAGTTTAAAACATGAAAATGAAAAGGGAAGCATGTATCGTTCTTAGTCACTCTAAAATGAAGTTTTTGGGAGGTTTTTGAAATTTCCATGTAGGAAACCCAAAACCACTTCTCTTCATGATTGACTTCATAAGACAGAGTTTAGGGTTAGGGGTAGATATATTTATGATTTTCCTAGGTTTGACCAAGATTTAAACAAGTTTAAAACATGAATATGAAAAAGTAAGCATGTATCCTTCTTAGTCACTCCAAAATGAAGCTCTTAATTAGGAGGGTTTTTGAAATTTCCATGTTTGAAACCAAAAACCACTTATCTTCACCATGCATGCTTGACTTTATAAGACAGAGTTTAGGGTTAGGGGTAGATACATGATTTTCAGGTTTAATATGTCTATACCTTGTTTATCAACTTAATTGATTGCGCGCATACTATATGACATAAGAAGATCTTGGTATTCATTTTTTTTGAATTTTTATGCCCATTTGAATCTTGGTCAAATCCTAGGTTTGACCAAGATTTGAACAAGTTTAAAACATGAATATGAAAAGGTAAGCATGTATGCTTCTTAGTCACTCCAAAATGAAGCTCTTGGAAGGGTATTTGAAATTTCCATGTTTGAAACCAAAAACCACATCTCTTCATGCTTGACTTCATAAGACAGAGTTTAGGGTTAGGGGTAGATACATGATTTGTATGGTTTGAATATGTCTAGACCTTGTGTTTATCAACTTTAATGCTTACTATATGACATAAGAAGATTATGTGCTTTGGTTTTTCATTTTTCTATTTTTTAATGCCCATTTGAATCTTGGTCAAATCATAGGTTTGACCAAGATTTGAACAAGTTTAAATCATGAATATGCAAAATTAAGCATCTATATATCCTTCTTAGTCACTCCAAAATGTAGCTCTTGGGATGGTTTTTGAAATTTCCATGTTTGAAACCTAAAACCACTTCTCTTCATGCATGCTTGACTTCATAAAGATAGAGTTTAGGGTTAGGGGTAGATATATACATGATTTTCTGGTTTGAATATGTCTAGACCTTGTTTATCAACTTGAATGCTTACTATATGACATGCAAAGACTTGCTTTGGTTTTTGATTTTGTTTTTGAATTTTTATGCCCATTTAAATCTTGGTCAAATCCTAGGTTTGACCACGACTTAAACAAGTTTAAAACATGAATATGTAAAAGTAAGCATGTATCCTTCTTAGTCACTCCAAAATGAAGCTCTTAATTAGGAGGGTTTTTGAAATTTCCATGTTTGAAACCAAAAACCACTTATCTTCACCATGCATGCTTGACTTTATAAGACAGAGTTTAGGGTTAGGGGTAGATACATGCATGATTTTTCAGGTTTAATATGTCTAGACCTTGTTTATCAACTTAAGTGAATGCGCACATACTATATGACATAAGAAGACCTTGGTATTCATTTTATTTGAATTTTTATGCCCATTTGAATCTTTGTCAAATCCTAGGTTTGACCAAGATTTGAACAAGTTTAAAACATGAATATATATGAAAAGGTAAGCATGTATGCTTCTTAGTCACTCCAAAATGAAGCTCTTGGAAGGGGTTTTTGAAATTTCCATGTTTGAAACCAAAAACCACATCTCTTCATGCTTGACTTCATAAGACAGAGTTTAGGGTTAGGGGTAGCCACATACATGTTTTTTTTGGTTTGAATATGTCTAGACCTTGTTTATCAACTTAATTGTATGCTTATTATATGACATAAGAAGACTATGTGCATTGGGTTTTCATTTTTTTATCCCCATTTGTTGAATCTTGGTCAAATCCTAGGTTTGACCAAGATTTAAACAAGTTTAAAACATGAATAATATGAAAAGTAACCTGCATCGATCCTTCTTAGTCACTCCAAAATGAAGCTCGTGGGAGGTTTTTGAAATTTCCATGATTTTTCTGGTTTGAATATGTCTAGACCTTGTTTATCAACTTGAATGCTTACTATATGACATACACAGACTATGTGCTTTGTTTTTTTTTTGAATTCTTATGCCCATTTGAATCTTGGTCAAATCCTAGGTTTGACCATGACTTAAACAAGTTTAAGACATGAATATGACAAAGTAATCATGTATCCTTCTTAGTCACCCCAAAATGAAGCTCTTGGGAGGGTTTTTAAAATTTCCATGTTTGAAACCAAAAACCACTTCTCTTCACCATGCATGCTTGACTTCATAAGACAGAGTTTAGGGTTAGGGGGTAGATACATGATTTTTCAGGTTTAAAACGTCTAGACCTTGTTTATCAACTTAATTGAATGCTTACTATATGACATAAGAAGACCTTGGTTTTTCATTTTTTTCTTCATTTTTTGAATTTTTATGCCCATTTGAATCTTGGTCAAATCCTAGGTTTGACCAAGATTTAAACAAGTTTAAAACATGAATATAAAAAAGTAAGCATGTATGCTTCTTAGTCACTCCAAAATGAAGCTCTTGGGAGGGTTTTCGAAATTTCCATGTTTGAAACCAAAAACCACATCTCTTCATGCTTGACTTCATAAGACAGAGTTTAGGGTTAGGGGGTAGATACATGATTTTTCTGGTTCGAATATGTCTAGACCTTGTTTATCAACTTAATTGAATGCTTACTATATGACATAAGAAGACTATGTGCCTTGGTTTTTCATTTATTTTGATTTATTTTGAATTTTATGCCTATTTTTATGCCCATTTAAACAAGTTTAAATCATGAATATGAAAAATTAGTCACTCCAAAATGTAGCTCTTGAGAGGGTTTTTGAAATTTCCATGTTTGAAACCAAAAACCACTTCTCTTCATGCATGCTTGACTTCATAAAGACAGAGTTTAGGGTTTGGGGTAGACAGCACGCGCCGACGCGTGGACGAAATTTATTCTCTGTCCCCCTGACATGCACTTGCCAGTGTCTTCAACAGTCTGACACGAGCAGTGAAGCTTTTATGGAGCCCAGCGGAGAGGGGCTCCATTTCTCGAGCGGTAGCGAGGTGACATGCGGCCTAAATCCAAATTTAAACATTGCGAAAAAAATCTGAAACAAATCATGCACGTTCACAGCTCATATTAAGATAACCCCTAAAAATTTCAGATCAAAATTCGAAACATACATCGAGAAACAAAAAAGAGAAACTCAGATGGGAATAGTCTACAGAGAAACTCAGATTTGAATTCGGGAACTATTCATGACAGATTTCTCTTTTTTGTTTCTCGATGTATGTTAGTGGCAGTTAATATGGACCGGAGGAAGTACTAATAATATGAGGCATATTTTTGAGCTGGCCCTGTTTAGTAGAGTTTACATTTGAGAGTTACATCTTTCTACCACCATTATTTTTGATTTAGCTTGTCTTTTTTTGCCCACCATTTTATCGAGCAGGGTTAATGCAAGATCCATAGCAAACTAGCTTGTCATGACATTTTTTTGGCGGAGTGCATCTTCTCATGGCGAGCTAGCGACTTTGCCTACTAGAGTTTTTTTTTGTTGAACTACATTTTTTGGATTTTCCCATTTTATTTGTGCACAAGCTATGAGCCGCCCGCAATTCAGCACCATATATTGGCGGGATTTTCTAGTTCAGCACCATAAATTAGCAGGATGCTATCTTCCTACCTCGCTTTCATTTCCCCTATATCCAGCCCCACCCACGGACAAGCAAGGGCCTCTCTCCCTACCTCGCACCTAGTCCGTCTCGCTCCCTCTCAGTCCTCCATCCGTAGCCGACATCCACCGCACCGGAGCCAGCTCAGCGACGCCGTCAACCACACTCCGTCCGCTTCGTCGGATCTGCTTCCCCGACTCACTGGTTCATCTTACCGGCCGGCGAGATCGGTACACAAAGCGCCACCATGATCCACCGAACCAAACCGAACGGCCAACGCGCCACCTCCCCAGTCGACCAAGGTTGAACACTTTGTCCGGCAGCTTTTGTTATGTACTCCGTATTTGATTTCCGAGACTAGTTTATTGCTTGCTTCCACTGCTTGTTATTAGCATCTGTTTTTTTTTGTAATGCCTGCTAGATATTCCCCTCGAGAATGCCTACGAAGAATCTCGGAGGCAAAATATCTTGCAGAATATGATAATTGCAGCCAAGCTCGGCATACTGTGGAATGGGACAAAATCACCGCACCCCAAGTCGTTGCCGAGATTTTTCACACGTGTGATGTGCCGCCAAAAGGACGATTCCGTGGGGCAGCTGCTGAAGAAGGTATTTAGCCGCACTGCTCAAATTTCATATGTCTTGTTTGCTGATTGATTTGATGAACTTTGATTTGCAGCAGCTAGCCACTGCTCATGTTCCTAACAAAGACAGTGAGCGCGCCAGTGATGCAGACATTGGTAGAAAGGAGGCGGGATTTGGTCCTATTGTTCTAGCAAGCAATCATTTGAGTGGCCGCCTAGGATCAGCACATCTGGATCCTCCTGAGCTCAACATTAAGGAGGTAATTTTATAATAGTGTTTTAAACATGACATAATCTAATGTACTGAAAGAGATCAAACTGTCAACAGGAGTGGAGTGGTATAGATGGTAGAGATATAGATATAGATTTCAGATTTCCTAATTTTTTCTTGAAAATAGGGTCGCCCCGGCCTCTGCATCCAAATGATGCACCCACCCTTTTATTGCAATGTTTTAGACTCCATTTAAGGTTTAGAAACTCATGGGTTGCTGAAAGTGGTGACATGAATCAACCAACATATTTCCTTTTAATCTGCTGATTGATTTTATGCATGGCAAATCGCAGAAGCAAGTGACTGCTCATGTCCCTGCCAAGCAGCATTGTAGCACAGATGTCCAGAGTTCCAGTGATGCAAACGTTTGTAGGAACAAAACAGAAGGATGTGGCACTGGGGAAGCTAAGATTAGGCGTCTTCAAAAGGACTTGGATGTGGCCACTTGGCGGAACAAAGAAATGAACCGAGGATGGAATTCTACAATTCAAGATGGCCTACATGCTGTTGCTGATCTGCAGAAGCTAGTGGCTGGCAACTTGGTTACCGCTTTGGCTGATGCAGATGTCCATGAGATCAACTGGACGATCTTGGAACAGGTGAAAGCACGAGCAGAAACTCTGCACTCATCTTTGCAGGTAGATGATTTTCAAAGGGTGATGCAAGAGCCGCTATATGAATAGATTGTTGTTTTCAGTTGATGATGTCCCTGGTTCTTTTGTTTACTTATGTGCTGGTAGTACTTAGGGGAACTAGCTTGTACAAGTATTTTTTTTCCGATAAAGTTGTACAAGTAAATGGCACATGCTTCGCATGTTTGACCAATTAAGTTAAAAAGCTTCACAAAATCCTGCTATCATGTAGGCGGGCTTGCATTGGCTTTCAACCCAAGTGACTATTGACTGCAATCTGTAATATGTACCCCTCTGTTGCACTTAATGGTATCCAAGCCCTTGGGCCCCCCTCCTTTGTTAAAAAAAGATCGAATTCTTATTGCGTCGAAGTTGTTTCACTAAAAAAAAGAGCCCTCACGTGCAAGGCACGTGTATATATACTAGTACTAGTAGAGATGGTACACCTAGACATTAGAGATTTGTTTGTTTTAAAGATATTTTTAATTGTGTACAAGATGGAAAATATAACTTTAGGCTATCCACAATGTTGCTATTGCCAAATCTGATACGATGGTGAATTTGGCTTTGGTGTGAAATATAGCAATAGCTCCACAATGTAGTGGTTCCAAATATTTATAACGTGGGTCCCGCCATCAAGCTAAAACAACTCATAAAGCCAATATGGAACTACTCTCACAATGTAGGGAACTAGTTCCAAATGCCAAAAGTGAAATTTGGCATCGGAGCACCTATTTGCTCCGGTTCCCTGTTTTTCTGGTTTTGGAACTACCTCTACAATGTATGGAACTAGTTCAAAAAGCCAAAAATCAAATATGGAACCACTTTTGGCTACACGTTGTGGATGCTCTTAGCAAATTCCTAGTATTTTTCATGGTCGATGTAAAAAAAGTATTTTTCATGGTTGATGTAAAAAAACAAGTTTTTTTCATGGTCGATGTAAAAAAAGAGAGAAAACATGTCTCATAAAAAGCCTTATGGTTAGCACAATTTTTTTACGGAGTAACTCTTTTTTACATAGCCCAAATTACTATTCGATTTTTCCATTGAAATATTTTATGTGTATAAAGCAAGCGAAGAAGTACACATGCATTTTTCGTTTTATTCTTTTTTGACATTTCAAAATGTATAGAAGATGAATTTCGAAATAAAGAGATCATATGCACCCAAGAACCAACAAGCATATCCCCTTGAACCCGAACATACTCAGGGCCCTTTTGTTGTGCCTTTTTTTTTTGCCTTTTTGGCTTTTGGATTTTGGAAGCCAAAAACAAATATTATATTCTTTTGGCTTCCAAAATCCAAAAGCCAAAAAGCCACAGCAAAAGGGCCCTCAGCTTCAGACTTGGGATTTCGTAGGCTAGGGTTCCACAGTTTTCCAGCAACCAGTAATAATTTCAACTCTGCCCCAAAATTCCCGCCGAAATCCCCCCCCCCTTCCAAAATTCAAAGCGATGTGAAATAAGTACAGTGTCGATCTTATCCCCCCGGACCGCTCAATTCAGACCTATCACCGGCGGCGCCGAACCCCGCATCTCTCTCTCACGCTTCCACCCTGCATGACCCACCGGATCATCTCACACGCCGGCGCCGGCCCACTGTCCCACTCCCACACCAGCACTACTGCCTTCTCATCGGCCACCGTAGTGACCGACGACGTTCCGCCGTCTCCCTTGCTTTTTAGCAAGCCGGAGTAGCTTCCACCTCCCCCACCCCCACCGACGACCACTGTACCATACGAGCTCCTCCGTAGCCGACTTCCACCGCCGCCTTGTCAGCGACAGTCACCATCGCCGGGTTCTCGTATCTTAATCCCCGACTCCTTCCGTCCACCGGACTGGAGAGATGGGCGCTTCCATGGTCGACGGCAGGAAACCAAAGCGTACACGCGCCCACTTCCAAGAAGGTTGATATGGCCGCATTCGTTATGCATGTGATTTCGAAAAGTATTTTTTTGCTTACTTGCACCGCCATCTCATTAGCATTTTTTTTGTAATGCATGCTAGATATTATTGCAATACAGAAGAATGAATTAAAAGAGAAACGGATACGGAATATATGTAGAAGATATGCAAGCCGTGTGGGCACAAGCATTTGTAACGCTATTGCCTCTAGTGCAAACCTGAACAAAATCGGAGAAGAACCCTTTCCCCTCCCCAAAGATAAAGAACAATGTTATGATTCACAATTTGATCCTGCTGAGCCCATTGGAGAGCTGACTCAGGAAGATGCCTTGCCTGACCATTCTCCTCAACCCCACCAGGTGATTTCTGTGTTTTTACTTTGAGATATCTGTTGCAACTTCCATGTGTTGTATACTTGTATCCTGAATCCCACCAAACATGTTCACATGCCACCTCTAGGTCTCCTTAATGCATCATATATATGTATCAGCATGCACGTCATCCTTTACTGTTCTTCATTCTATTCCATTTGCATATCATCATATATGGGACTTATGTAGACTGAAATATCGTTTATGTGTGCTAGGAATCTGCAGCTTCAAGTAAGAATTTCGCAGGAACCACCAATGAGAGGAAGACCAATCAACAGGCACCTGAATCGGTGATAGAACAGCTGCAACCAAAAAAGAAACCTGCTTCTGCTACTAGACAGTCTCAGCGATTCATGGCACCAGTTGAAGAAAATAACGAAAATTCTAAGAGTACTGAAATAAAAAAACGTGGTGAACACCCCAAGCGGTTGAATCAGCCACCTGTTACCAATCCAGTCAACCAGCGACAATCGGCAGCAGAACCAGTTTCCACAGCAACTTCTCAGCCACAATTGGCAGCAGAACCAGTTTCCACAGCAACTTCTCAACAACAATTGGCAGCAGAACAAGTTTCCACGGCAACTTCTCAGCCACAATTGGGATCAGCAGTAGCTGTGGTAGGAAATACTGCCCAAGGACACACTGTACCAGTCCCAGCTGACACAACCACAACTGGCCAAACACTGCTAGCACAACATCAACAAACTGTTGATGATCTCCCACTGACCCATATTAGTCCTGCCATAGACAACTCCCCTGAGGATGAGCCCCACACCGAAGAAGGTACATTTTCCAATGCTTATAGTTTCATTCTCCGTTATAAAGTTATACTTTATAGAGATATATATATATATATATATATATACCTACCTTGATAGCTTGATGTAATGCTTAACTTTGTAGTTGCACCACGATCAAGAAAAACGAGGGGCCCAACAGTAGGGAAAATGTTCGTAGCTAAGCTTGCTGGGATGGAATCAAGATTTCGCCTTTCATCTATCGTAGGTGGCAGAAGGCCACTGGACCCAGAAGAATCTTGTAAATTAGCATCGGATGTAGGAATTTTCGTCAGGAATGAAATTCCTATCTTCCCAACATGGAAAGAGCACGTAGACACCTCTGCGCATTTTGAAAAATTAGTGCACAGGTTACACGTAAGTCATCTTTCTCTTGGTAATGTTACTCATACTAGTATACCACATTGGCACGTCCCGTTCCTTCTAGCTTGTTGTTGGATCTATGTATATCACACCAACGGTTTATATTGTTGTGAACAGTTAAGGTTCGAGTTCGATGAGGACCAAGAGGAAGTAAAGCATGTTCTCAACAGTCTATTCTCAGACTGTCTGCGCCAGTATCGCAGCAGGCTAAAGAAGAAATACTTCACTGGAAAGATTACTGGGAGTGTTCCAACTATATCTCCTTTTAAGCAAATGACTGACAAACAGTGGGGAGATCTTGTGAAGCACTGGTCTGATCCAAAGAATATGGTATGATTTGTAAGACTGAGACCAGATCACATCTTGGATTCTTATTTATAGCAGTGTCTCACTAGTCTCCTTTTTGCAGAATTTGGCTAAACAGAATCAGGAAAACCGCGGTAAACTACTTTTACCTAGCCGTACGGGATCTCGTAACCTTATAGTGCACATTCGGCAAAAAGTAAGGACATGTTGTTTTATACTGCTATTTAGAAATATTTTAGTAAAAGATCATGCAGAGTATATACACCAGTGTGCAGCTTATATTATGATCCTCCATTTCAACCACGTTATTCGATTTATAAATGGTAGTACTAAAATGCAGATGTTACATAATGCAAGTAAAAGGGAACCAAACAAAGAGATGACTCTGCCAGAGATTTTTGAAGCATGCCAGAAGAACAAACTTGAAGTGATTGGAGAAGTCGCACAGAGTGTTCTTGTAAGTCTTCTCAAAGATTGAAATTTTGTGACGACTCACATCCCAACTTGTAGGAGTAGTAAAGTACATGTCAATATGATATTATATATGTTTATTAAAATTCATGTGATGTGAATCAGACATGCCAAACTGTAGGAATAAAAGTAGGTCATACACATGATAAATCTACTATCAGCAAGTTTCTCTGTAGTAACTATCATGTTTACACATGTGTACGAACTGAATTTTTTGCAGGAAGATATGAAATTAGAGATGGCAAAAACCGGTAAAAACGGTCTGGAAAAAACCGATGAAGAATGTGTGAAGGCATTTTCTATGGCAATAAAAAAGAAAGGCATTGCCAAAAACACTTTCTTACGGAATGCTGGACTGCTGAAGTGCAAGTCCATGTCCAAGTCAAAGTATTTGCATGCTCAAGTTCTAAAGGAGCAACTCCAAGTAGAACGAGCTGCATCAGCTGCGCTAAGACTAGAAGTCGACAATTTTAGAACGATAGCAGCACAGAAGGAGGCCCTACTGGAGCAGGTTAGGAATGCTAGTAAGTAGTAAGAAGAGTATCTGCTAGATAATTGGAGATGAACGGGGACAGTGACAGGTCATTACCTTTGTCTTGTAAAATGGTTCCTTAGTCTGAGCATATTTCGTAGGTGCATTTATCTGCAATTGCTATGATCTTGGTGGTCGTTTCCTTGTTGTGATGTGGATTTTTTTGAACCGGAACCCTGCTGATTGTTAATATTATAAGTGGATTGCCTAGCCCTTTCCATCAGTTCTGACTTGTGGTTCCGTTGGCTCGTGGATGAAGCTTGACGTGGTATCAGAGCCCATAGTCTCAAGTTCGAGTCATCGCTTTCACAAACCTTCTCTTCTCTTCTCCCGGTCTAGCCTTTTCTGTCAGTTTGGACTTTTTGTTGCGATGTATAAAGTGGATTGCCTAGCCCTTTCCATCAGTTCGGACTTTTGGTCGCGTTGGCTAGTGCATTAAAGCTTGACACTGATGATTTTCTGTGATCCATTGATTTCCATCTTTCTACATACTGGTCTAGAAGCTTGTCAACTGGTCTGGTTCATTCATCGCTGTATTGAGTGCAATGAACGGAACAGTGGCTTCTCCTTTGTGTTGTGCTGCAACACAACAGCTGTTCCTGCTTCTGTACAGGCGAGTTGTGAACAGAGATACTTATGTATGCTACCAAATTTCGACTCCATATAATCAATAGCTTAACAACCCTCTAATTCAAAATCTCAACATTATTTCACACACTGAAATATTTTGTACGCGTTTTGAATTGGAGAACATGGGAACCGACTTTGGTTTCTGATTATGACTTGATGTGACCCTAGGCCCTGGATTCCTGAGCAGAAGGTATGTGTAAAAACAAAGAGATTACGAAGTGCTAATTCCCTTTTTTTGTAAGTCCTGGTGGCATTGACACTCCTTTCTTACTTGCTATATTTTTTTGGTGTTTATATATAATAGAGAATTACCAGCTTATTGTCGAACCCGTTAGATTTTGGGCAATAATTGTTACGTGGCTGCTTCTTAATTAAAGTTTATCATGTCATGTAGATGGATTTGTGAAAGATGCAGCGGGTCGTTCTTCAGATCGTCTACATGGGATTCCCATCTACATGTATGTTCACGGTTTCATGGAGTACTTCAGCTCATAGCAGCCACATACGATCCTGCAAGATTTGCATTTTTTTGACCTTGCAAGATTTGCATTCAATGTATCGCCAAGACGCGTCCGTGAGAACTCTAGAAACATCTTCGTCTGACTCGTTTTGGCGCGCGCAGTTCCCGAGCGAATCCAATGAATTTTGACCGTTCTCTTAAAAAAAGGAACTTTGACCGTTGGATCAAGCGTTGGAGAACTGTTGTGCCAACGGCCAATAATTATGATCGTCGTAACCGATTTTCAACGTGATGATGAATTGATGTGACATTTGGCCGTACTAGTACGGTCTCATATTTTTGTATTACTTGGACTGTAGCCAAATTCGAAATCTCATTCCAGCGGCAAAACTTCCCGCCCGAAAAATACAAATATTTCACACGCTTCTAACTTCCCATTCTACCCTCGTAAAGATGACAACAATGTCCATGTATAAGTCGGTTGGTGGGGGGTCTACCCGTCATTTTTTTCGATCACCACCTCCCTAGCTCCGGAAACTCCCCGAAAAAAAATTCATTTCCCTCACTCTCTCCTCTGAGACCACCCACCGGAACTTCCCAAGTCCCTCTCTCTCCCACCTCCACGACCACCGCACCGGAACATCCCCGCCGGACTTCCCTGGCCTACCCGAGGCCTCGCGATCCTCGTCATCCGGCTGCCTGCCGGAGCCGCTTCATCGACGCCGTCATCAACCGGACCGGATCATCCCCGCCGAACCTCGAAACCATATGCTCATCCAGCAGTCTACCGCAGTCGCTTCAGCTGCGGCATCGTCCACCCCACCGGAGCCGCTTCGCCGGATCCGTCGTCCACCGCATCGGATCTTGCTCACCGACACCGCTGTGCATGAACCGGATCTGCTTCACCGGCGCCGTGTATGATCTAAACTCTTCTACTGTCGCTTTTCTATTGCTTGCCTGCAAGTTCTTGTTTAATCTTGGGGGAACCTGTTTGTGCTAACGACGCGCCGTTACGTTTTTGCAGACGAGATGAGTAACCATGAAGTGTAATGGCCGTCTCTCCAACCCCAAGTAGCACATGTAGCGTACTTCATCACCGGATCTATCAACCCCAGGAAGATCTGCTGTGACTCCCACAGAGTGCTTCTCCTAATGTAAGTCCCTTGTTTTAGCGCCATGTTCTGGGTTCAGATGCTTGTTTGTCTGAAGCTCTTTTAGTTCATTCCTAGCTATGACCGTAACACCTTGCTATTTTCTACTTCATTGCTAACTTTAAGCGATTGAACATTTTGGTTTGCATTCCCTGCTCTGTAGATGTAGCCATCATAACTTCTATCTTGCTCAGTCGTTGTTACAAAAATTATAGGTATTATAGTAACATCCTGCTATTATTTAGTTCATGGCCAATTTTAAGTAATTGCACATGTTGGTTCGCATTCCCTGCTCTATAGCTTTTGGCATCGTAACTTCTATATTTGGTTTACATTCCCTGCTCTGTAGATCTAGCCATCATAACTTTATCTTGCTCAGTCGTTGTTACAAAAATTATGGCCTGCTACTATGTTGTTTGTGCCAATTTTTTACTCCATGAACATGTTGGCTTGCATTCCCTGTACTACAGGTGATGCCATTGTTTTGTATCTAGTTCATTGTAAGCTAACAAAGTAAGGACTTAGTTTGGCATGCTATCACTCTGCTATCTAGCCTGTAGTACAAATAAACTTGTCATACTACTAGATAATAATTTTGCGTGCCATCTTGTTCTTCAAAAGCTGCATTATTGACTTGTTTATCTGACTTGGCATGACGCTCACATATGGAAAGCTGAACATATTGGTTTGCATTCCCTCTTATACAAGTTCACAGGTGATCCCACTATATTCTGTATCTGGTCCATCCTAAGCTCCAGCATTAACTATCCTCTATGTGTTGCTCATTACAAGTTTATATCCCGAAACATCTTGATTTGCATCCCCTTCACTATAAGTTCAGGAGTATTATTTAGTTCACGGCCAAAATGAAGTAATTGCACTTGGCACATGTTGGTTCACATTCCCTCCTCTTTAGCTTTTGCCATCGTAACTTCTATTTTTGGTTTACATTCCCTGCTCTGTAGATGTAGCCATCATAACTTCATCTTGCTCAGTCGTTGTTACAAAATTTATAGCCTGCTACTATGTTGTTCATACCAATTTTGTACTCCCTGAACATGTTGGTTTGCATGGGACTCGACAGTAGTAAGTCTGCTGTTTCATTCTAACATGCTCTGTTATATTGGCTGTTGGTATGCGGCATGCACTCTTTGTTTGCTTATTGTGCGCATTACAATGATCTTGTTATAACGACGAAATGATGAGTTCCAAATTCTTTGCCAAACAATATTGGAGTGTCTTTGCCTTTCCATTGTTGTTGTCTTAACTTGTAATGTCTTTGTTTCAGATATAGGTGCTGCATGGACAACTTAAAAGATTGCCGGATCGCTTCATTGTATTGCTAGGTTTAATTACCATTCAATTTCTCTGGGTTCTGTAATATTTTTTCAATGCCTTGCAGCTGATGTAATATTTAGTTAGTTTTTATAGTTCTTTCGCGCATTTTTTCTTTGGTGCTTGTGGTAAGTGAGGCTATCCGACAGAAATCAATGCTGCGTAAATATTCTCAGTATCTAAATCACGAATTCCCATCCCTTAAACGGCCCAATTAAGCGAAATCACATATGTGCCTGCCCGCAAAATCCTAAAGCGCATATTATGCCGGCATATAAACACAACTAAACGGGCTGGCCCACTTACTTCTTGGGCCAGCCCATTTGATTTAAGGTGGACCCCACACTCTAATTGGGCTGGCCACTTGCTTTAAGGTGGACCCCACCCACTACTGGGCCGGCCCACTAATTAGTTGGGCCAGCCCATTTGATTTACGGTGGACCCCACACTATAATTGGGCTGGCCCACTTGCTGTAAGGTGGACCCCACACACTCTGGGCCGGCCCACTAATTAGTTGGGCCAGCCCATTTGCTTTTGTGGTGGACCCCACGTACTAAATGGGCCGGCCCTTTAAGAGGAAAGTGGGACCCACTGTGTTTTTGGCCCGCCCACTATCTTGTTGGGCCGGCCCACTTGCTATATGGCGGACCCCACATACTAATTGGGCCGGCCCTTTAACAGGAAAGTGGAGCCCACATGTGCTTTTGGCCCGGCCCACTATTTTGTCGGGCCAAGCCCACTTGCTATATGGTGGACCCCACATGTCAAATGGGCCGGCCCATTAACAGAAATGTGGGACCCACTGTGTTTTGGCCCGGCCCACTATCTTGGTGGGCCAGCCCACTTGCTATATGGTGGACCCCACATACAAAATGGGCCGGCCCTTTAACAGGAAAGTGGGACCCACTTGTGTTTTTGGCCCGGCCCACTATTTTGTTGGGCCGGCCCACTTGCTATATGGTGGACCCACACTAAATGGGCCGACCCTTTAACTGGAAAGTGAGACCCACTGTGTTTTTGGCCCGGCCCACTAGCTCGTTGGGCCGGCCCACTTGCTACGGTGGACCCCAAACACTAAATGGGCGGCCTTTTAACAGAAAGTGGGACCCACTGTTTTTGGCCCGGCCCACTTGCTTCTTGGCCGGCCCAGTTGCTGTAATGTGGACCCCACATGTTAAATGGGCCGGCCCATTTAACTTTTGACCAGTCAACATTAGAGGTTAGGCCCGGCCCACGTAACTAATGGACCAGCCCAGCTATATAGTTGACCGGTCAAACTATGTCATCTGGCCCGGCCCGCTTAAGACGTGGCAGGCCTCGTGTGGGCCTACCATCTACCACGGGGTTTCAGCCGGTTAACGCCGTTAACGGCGTCTGCCACGTGTCGTTTGCATGACGTCAGCAGTCAACGGGCTCCCGAAAACACTTCCGCAACGGTCCTATTTTCCGTGGGGCGCCAAGCGCGACGGACCGAAAAATCGTCGTTGGACTTTGCCTGACGCAGTTTCGACAACGGAACCCATATCGTCGGGTTAGGCCCATAGGCGACGAAAAATGCCCCTTAGTTGACGATTTTGGGACGTTGTCTATCAGAACTTTTCTTGTAGTGTTGAGAGCTGTTGCATTGGCGACAGGGACCAATCGAGAGACTTGTCAGTGTCATACAAGTTATCATCCACTTCATCATCGTGTATCTCCGCTGTGTTTATCGCGTGTTCGTCACCATCCACCTCGCTTACTGAGAAGATCGGGCAACCCCTTATCATCTTGGTATCAGATTTCAGCGTTTCCTCGGTAAGCCATCCACAATCCACCCCATAGTTGAGTTGTGAGTGTTTCCTATCCAGAAAAAGCCAAAAATATTAGGGTTAGGGTTTGCCATAGCCTTAGATTGCATCAATTTTGAGTTTTAGTTGTTGTTCGTAGTCTTGTTTTTGTGTATCTTTTTCTTCCATCTAGTAGATTGTCTAGGGTTTGAGTTTAGCTATCATCCTGTTTACAGTTTTTGTTGCTCCAAGTCCACATAGCGTACAGTTTGCTTGTTCCCAACCATAGACACAGCCTTTCGATATCCGTGACTAGGAACTTTTTCAAAAGAGACTAGTTTTATCGCTCGACAGGCTGCTCATTAGGTTTTCGGTGCTTTGCAATGTCTGTTGGCCATGTTACAAGGAGAAGAGTCATAAAATAAAATAAAGAGAAAATAGAAAATAGAAAAGAAGCAAAATGAGCTACATTGTTGCGTGTGTTATCAAAAGAAAAAGAGAAAAAGTGTGAAAAGAAAAAGTGAAGTGCTAGTAAGAACAAGTGAAGGCCTTGTTTACTTTTCTCCACCTGTAGTTGAGCAATCTTGTGCCTGTTTTATTGAGCTTTGCTAGTGTCTCTCAAGTGCATTGCAACCTGTTCATCCATATAGTTGCATTGTCACATTTATCGTCTTGTGTGAGTATCTTTGGTTGTTATATGGTCAGCGCTAGAGCTTGTTATTGGTGCATATAGGTAGCCTACCTACAGCCCCACATATATCATGCTTTATCGTTGATTATTCTTATACCCTTGATATTCGCTTCGCAACATCCGTGCACTAGTTGTCAATCCAAGTTGGTAAGCAATACTAATTCACTTTGGAGCGGTAAGATTTACCTTTCTTATCAGTTTTGAGTGAGTTGTGAGAGTACCACCACAGATTTTTGTTTTAGTGCACTAACCTACTAATCATGTCTTCTAGTGATGTTGATGTTGACCAGAAAAAGAAGGATGGAGCTGATCTTGTTTCTTGGAGGGAGTATGAAGCCCTTCGTGATGATGTGCGACGTGAGTTTCGTCGGCAGGGCAATGATCTTAATGAGGAGATTCAGGCCGTTGCCAAGAACCTTGAGGCTACTAATGAGACTGTCAAGACAATCCAAGTACAAGTGACGGATATTTAGCGTTCTCTTCAAGCGTTGAATTTAGCCATTGAGAACCCAACTCAACAACACCAACATGTGGATGGAGACAGTGCTCATGGTGATTTTGAAGAAGAACCCGCTGCTAATGAGCGTGGTGTTGGTCGTGGTATTGGGCATGGTGTCTGTGGACGTGATTTTGCCCCCGTCGGAGCCCGCCGTGTTCCTCCACAACCGCAAGATGATGGTTTGGGTAAGCCAAAATTCTCAATCCCAGATTTGACGGAGGTCCTGATGTTGAAGAATACCTTACATGGGAGCTGAAAATTGAGAAACTGTGGCGCCTACATGATTATACTGAAGATAGGAAGATAAATCTTGCTTCCTCAGAGTTTGATGGCTATGCATTACGTTGGTGGGATGTAATTACACGTGCTCGCGAAGAATATGGAGAGCTGCCTATTCTCACTTGGAGATCATGCAAGCTCGTTTTATTCCCACTAATTATTTGCGATCAATATATGATAAGTTGACCCTCTTGAGACAAGGTGTTATGACGGTTGATGCTTATTACATGGAGATAGACATGCTCATGCAACGTGGCCGTGTCTGTGAGTCACTTGAGATGACGATGCATCGTTTTCTTCATGGTCTGAAATATATCATCAAGGGTATTGTTCGTCATCACCGTTACAACCAATATGAATGAGCTGCTACATCATGCAAGAGAAGCTGAAACACAGTTAGCGAATGAAGCGCAAATCAAAGGCCGTGCTACAGGAGCTAGGTGCTACACGCCTCGGGTGCCACGTTCTATGGTGCCGGCTCCATCATCGCGTCTCGCCAACATTTCTACTTCATCTGGCAAGCCGGTCTCCAATGTGTCCAACACAAAGAAGCCCGAACATGATGCAAGTGGAAGTGATTCTAGCATGTCTACGACGCACAACCGCAATATGTCTTGTCATACATGTGGTGGCAAGGGTCACTTCAAGAAAGATTGTCCTAACCATAAGGTCATGATTATTAATGAGGACGGTGAGTATGAGACTGGAGATGAGGCTGATCGGAATGCTCCAGAAGATGATGAATATGACAGTGATGGTGTAGATGCTTATCCGTCTGAAGCTCACACTATTGTTGTGTCACAGCGTGCTCTCAATGTGCAGCCGAGTGCATCTACTCAACGCTGCAATTTGTTCCAAACAAAGGCACTAGTTGGTCTTGATAAAGCTTGCAAGGTCATTATTGATGGCGGGAGTTGCTGCAATCTAGCAAGCAAGGAGTTATGTGCCAAGCTGAAACTAAAGTATCTACCGCACCCGCATCCATATTATATTCAATGGTTGAGCGACAATGGTGAGATGGAGGTAAACCACATGGTGCGTGTTGATTTTGAGATTGGACCGTATAAGGATTCCATTGATTTTGATGTGGTTCCTATGACGGTGTGTCATCTACTATTGGGTCGGCCATGGCTCTATGACCGTTCTGTGCAACACAATGGCCACGCCAATACATATCACTTGGAGTTCAAGGGCAAGAAAATCAACTTGCAGCCTATGTCACCACAACAAATTGTCAATAAATCTCGTCAGAAAACTGAAGTCAACTTGGAGGATGCATCCATAGATAGGCGAGAGAATTGTAATGCCGTGAGTGATATAACGAAAAGCGAGAGAGTGAATTCCTTAGTCCTATTAGCCACCAAAGATGATATGAGAGAATTTAGTGAGGATCCTACAACCATGCCTCTTGTGCTCATGTACAAGGGTGAGGTTTTGGTTTCTAACAACATGACCCCTATTTCTCTTGGTGTTTCTCATGTTTTGCAGGAATTCAGCGACGTGTTTCCGGAGGAGGTGCCCGCAGGATTGCCACCATTGCGTGGTATTGAGCATCAAATTGACTTGATCCCCGGCGCCTCGCTGCCCAATAGGGCGCCATATAGGACGAACCCCGAAGAGACGAAGGAATACAGAAACAAGTGCAAGCGCTACTCGACAAAGGTTATATTCGCATAAGCCTAAGTCCTTGTGTTGTTCCTATTATTTTAGTTCCTAAGAAAGATGGTACATGGCGCATGTGTATAGATTGTAGAGCGATAAACAACATTACTATTCGATATCGTCATCCTATTCGCCGTTTGGAGGATATGCTAGATGAATTGAGTGGTGCTATTGTTTTCTCTAAAATTGATTTGCGTAGTGGTTATCATCAAATTAGGATGAAAGAGGGGGATGAATGGAAAACAACCTTTAAAACAAAATTTGGTTTATATGAGTGGTTAGTAATGCCTTTTGGTTTAACTAATGCACCTAGTACTTTCATGAGATTGATGAACCATGTTTTGCGTGATTTTATTGGCAAGTTTGTGGTTGTGTACTTTGATGATATATTAATTTACAGCCGCAATGAATCTGATCATACTATGCATATTCTACTCATGCTCGCTGATCACTTTTATTGGCCAAAGATGAGGCGGGATGTGAACATGTATGTGAAGAGATGCATTACTTGCAACAAGTCCAAGTCCAAGCTGAAGCCTCACGGTTTGTATACTCCTTTACCGGCACCTACTACACCATGGGAAGATATTAGTATGGATTTTGTGTTGGGTTTTCCGCGTACTAAGAGAGGCCATGATTCTATATTTGTGGTAGTGGATAGATTTTCTAAGATGTCACACTTTATTGCCTGCCACAAGAGCGACGATGCGTCGCATATTGCTAACCTGTTTTTCAGGGAGATTGTACGTCTACATGGAGTCCCGAAGACTATTGTTTCTAATCGTGATGTCAAGTTCATGAGCTACTTCTGGAAGACACTTTGGGAAAAGCTGGGGACAAAGCTACTTTTCAGCACTACTTGTCATCCCCAAACTGATGGTCAAACTGAGGTGGTGAATAGAACATTGTCACAACTGTTGAGATCCATGATCAAGAAGAACTTGAAGGAGTGGGAAGATTGTTTGCCGCATGTGGAGTTTGCTTACAACAGGGCGGTACATTCTACCACAGAGCTGTGTCCGTTTGAGGTGGTGTATGGTTTCAAACCCATTACTCCACTTGACTTGTTGCCTCTACCCATACATGAGAGAGTCAATATGGAGGCATCAAAGAGGGCAGATTTTGTACGGAAGATACATGAGAAGACTAAAGAGTTGATTGAGAAGAAAGGCAAGAACAATGCTGCAAGGGTGAACAAGAAGCGCAAGGAGATGTTGTTCAAGCCTGGTGATATGGTCTGGGTACATTTTCGCAAGGATAGGTTCCCGAAGCTACGGAAGTCCAAGTTGCTTCCTCGTGGTGCTGGTCCTTACAAAGTGCTTGCCAAGATCAATGATAATGCATACTCTATAGATCTTCCAATTGATGAGTTTGGTGTCAGTAATTCTTTCAATGTGGCTAATTTGACACCATATGACGGAGAAGACATTGGAGCGTCGAGGTCGACGCCTTTTGAAGAGGGGGGGGGGAGATGATGAGGACATCACTACCGAACTACTACCTCCGTCATTGCAAAATGAAGACGATGCTACTGTGAAGCTTAAGTCCAATGAAGTCAGGATTGGACCTATTACAAGGGCTCGTGTGAAGCTACTAAAACAACATGTGAATTTGCTCTTGAATGATACTTTGATCGATGAGAACTTTATACTGCCTAAGTCTTTCTACTTATGTATGATCAGGTATGAAGATGGAGCAAGCGCCGCACGAGCAGGAGAGGAGCAGCCGGACATGGTGCTGGACGTGAAGACATCCCATGGACACGCGAGGGAGGAGCGGGAGGCATGAGCGAAGGAGGGAGAAGAAGTTGTCCAGGCCGACGCCACGCTCAGCGTCACCGGCCGCTACGCCGACCAACCCGGCGCCACCGGCCCACACGCCGGATGACCCGACACCTGCCGGCTCCTGCACCAGGGCCAGCCGGGCACTGCTCTTCAAAAACGTATCTACTTTCCCGAACACTTTTGCTATTGTTTTGCCTCTAATTTGTGTATTTTGGATACAACTAACATGGACTAACGCTGTTTTCAGTTGCTCTGTGTCTCGTTTTTGTGCAGAAATCCAACTTTCAGGAAAAACCTCGGAATTTATACAGAAGGCCCTATTTTCCCAGAAGACTCACGGAGCCAGAAGGGCGAGCCGGTGGGGGCACGAGGGCCCCACACACTAGGCCGGCGCGGCCGGGGGGGCCCGCGCGGCCCTAGTGTGGCCCCCTCGGCTGGCCCCGACGCCCTCCTTCGGACTACTTATCGCCCTCGACCTAAAAACGCACGGGGAGAAGTCGAAGTCGCCGGAAACCCTCCAGAGAGCCGCCACATCGCGAAACTCCGTCTCGGGAGCCAGAAGTCTCCGTTCTGGCACTCCGGGGACGGGGAATTGGAGGAGATCTTCACCGCCAACGCCTCTCCATCAACCAGCCATGTTTCCCCCATCCATGTGTGAGTAATTCCCCCGCTGTAGGCTGAAGGGGATGGTAGGGATTGGATGAGATTGGTCATGTAATAGTCATAAGATTGTTAGGGCATAGTGCCTAGTATCCGTAGATGTCACTTTTATGATATTGTTGCAACTTTGCTATGCTTAATGCTTGTCACTAGGGCTCGAGTGCCATGATCTCAGATCTGAACATGTTATTGATTCATGAAGATATTCGTTGTTTATGATCTTACCTGCAAGTTGTATACACATGTCGCTGTCCGGAACCAATGGCCCCGAAGTGACAGAAATCGGGACAACCGGAGGGAATGGTAGTGATGTGAGGATCACATGTGTTCACGGAGTGTTAATGCTTTGCTCCGGTACTCTATTAAAAGGAGTACCTTAATTTCCAGTAGTTTCCCTAGAGGCCCGGCTGCCACCGGCTGGTAGGACAAAAGATGTTGTGCAAGTTTCTCATTGCGAGCACGTACGACTATATATGGAACACATGCCTATTGATTGATTAGTACTTGGATACCGTTTTATTATTACCTGCAAATGCCCTATCATGATTGTTATATGAATTCTCTCATCCATGCAACGCCCGTTCATCCGTCCCCGTGCCTACAGTATTTTAATCCTGCTGTTTACTATAATCACTACTGCTGTCTTTATTTCACCGCTGTTGTTATTTCACTATTCCTATTGCTATAAAACTGTTACTACTGATAAACTCTTGCGAGCAAGTCTGTTTCCAGGTGCAGCTGAATTGACAACTCCGTTGTTAAGGCTTACAAGTATTCTTTGTCTCCCCTTGTGTCGAATCAATAAATTGGGTAATACTTCCCTCGAAGACTGTTGCGATCCCCTATACTTGTGGGTCATCAAGACTATTTTCTGGCGCCGTTGCCGGGGAGCATAGCTTTATTTGGAAGTTCACTTGGATTGATATTGTTCGCTGCAATTCTCCATCATGGGTAAACCTCGCGATACTAAGATCGCCATATTACCATCCACTACAAGAAAAGGTACAACTCTTAGTACCTCTGCTGCTCTTGATTCACCATCTGTGATAAGTAAACTTGTTTCACCACCACAAGCTTCAAATGCTGGTACTTCTGCTGAATCTGAAAATTCCTCTCATAATTGTGATGATGCTTCTGCTGTGCTTGATAATGATGGTTCGTTAGGATCTTTTCTAGATGCTACAATTGCTAGGTCTAGGCAAATTGAAAATACTGAAACTCCTAATGAAAATGCTGCTACACCTGTTAATTCACCTGAGTCTGTTGAATATTCTAGTGATGATCTTGATGAAGATTATGTAGAGCTTGATGATGATTTTATTGAAAAATGCAATGCTACTACTGATGCAAGAAAAATTAAAAAGTTGCTTGCGGAACATGCTGTTAGATATAAATTATCTCCTGATCCTAAATTTGCCACATCTCCTATAAACATTAGGGATAAAGATTATGATTTTTCTCTTGATTTATCTCATATAGCTATTGTTGAGAAAACTCCCTTTTGTGGTACTGAAAAAGAAAGTGCTGTTGAACACATGACTGAGTTATCTACTCTTAGTGGCTTGTTTTCCGATGATGTCAAGATGCGTACTTATTTTGTCGCTAAAATTTTCCTTTCTCATTAAAGGATGATGCTAAAACTTGGTATAATAATTTGCCTCCTGGTTCTATTAAAAGCCCAAAAGAATTGCTTGATGTTTTCTTCCGGAAATACTTTCCTGCTAGTGCTCAACATGCTGCTTTGCAGAGAATTTATAATTTTGACCAAGAAGATGGAGAGAAATTGCCTGAGGCTTGGGCGAGATTTTGCTCTCTTATTAGAGCTCAGCCTGACCATGATTTGGAAAAGCATGATTTACTTGATATATTTTATAGTGGACTAACCATTGAGTCTAGGGCATACCTGGATAGTTGTGCTGGTTGTGTTTTCAGGAAAAGAACTCCAGACGACGCTGAAGAATTATTGGCCAAAATAGGCCGGAATCATGATGATTGGTCTACACCTGAACCAACCCCGACACCGATAGTGAAGAAGAGAGGTATGATTAAATTAAATGATGAAGATATGAGGGAAGCCAAGAAGTCTCTTAAAGAGAAGGGTATTAAACCTGAAGATGTGAAGAATTTACCTCCTATAGAAGATTTATGTGAGATAACTCCCCCTTCATCCATGATTGAGGTACACTCTCTTCAACGCTTTACTAGGGAAGATATTCCGTATTCAAAACCTCCTGCTCAATGCTTAGATGAGTTTGATAATTATATTGTTAAGCAAGAAAACTTTAATATGAGAGTAGAGAATCATTTAATGGAAAATTCTCGAGCTATTAGTGAATTGCATGATATTGTGGAGAGAACCTCCAATGATGTTAAGATACTTGTTAAACATTTTCATATGGTTCAAACTCAAATTGATCAACTTACTAAAGTGCAAAATGACTTGTTGGGAAATAATTCTAAAGAAAAACATGCTTATGAAGTAACAACTAGAGGTGGTGTTTCTACCCAGGATCCTCTATATCCTGAAGGGCATCCCAAAAGAGTTGAACAAGATTCTCAACTAACTAAAACTAGTGCTCCATCTAAGAAAAAGAAAAAGAAACATAAGAATGTTGTAGAATCCTCTGAACCTGTTAATGATCCTAATAGTATTTCTATTTCTGATGCTGAAACTGAAAGTGGTAATGAACATGATAAAGATAATGATAAGGATGATACTCCTGATAAAGAAGAGGTTGAAGAAGAACCTAAAAAGCATGCTAAAAATAAAAAGTAAATGCCTTTTCCTGCTAAGAAACTAAAATCAAAGGAGGAGGAACATTATAATAAATTTTGTGATTGGATGAAACCTTTATTTTTGCAAATCCCTTTGACTGATGCTATTAAATTGCCTCCTTATTCAAAGTATATGAAAGATATTGTCTCTAACAAAAGGAAAATTCCCAATGAGGAGATTTCCACTATGCTCGCTAATTACTCCTTCAGTGGTAAGATTCCAAAGAAGCTTGGAGACCCAGGTATACCGACTATTCCTTGTTCCATCAAGAATAATTATGTTAGAACTGCTCTATGTGATTTGGGAGCGGGAGTTAGTGTAATGCCTTTTTCTCTTTATAAGAGACTTGATTTAGATAAGTTGATACCAACTGATATATCTTTGCAAATGGCTGATAAATCCACTGCTATTCCTGTTGGTGTATGTGAAAATGTTCCTGTTCAAGTTACTCAACATTGCTTGATATTAACTGATTTTGTTGTGTTGGAAATGCCTGAAGATGATAATATGTCCATTATTCTTGGAAGACCCTTTCTTAATACTGCAGGGGCTGTTATTGATTGCAATAAAGGCATGGTTACTTTCAATGTTGATGATAAGGAACATACTGTCTATTTTCCCAAGAGGATTGATAAAGTATATGGAGTTAATACAATTTCTAATGTGAAAACTATCAAAGTGGGAACCATTGATTGTCCTATATATGAGCCTAAAGAAGAATATCAAACTCTTGTGATTGGATCCATATCAATTCAATATAAGGTAACATGATTGATTTGAGGTTTACTTCTTCTTATGTCATATAAAATTTATTTGGTAGCAAGACTTGATCAACCTTGTTAACAAGTATATTTTAATGCATAAGAGAGCTAAACAACATTTCTTTCTTTCTCCCTCCACTTATTTTACTTGCTGTAGCACATTTTGTTTTGCAATATGCTTTAGTTGTTTAAGATTTTGGAAATCATTTTCCTGCGCAGTAATAATTAATTTAACACCCAGAAATGTGCATTTTTCAAAGTTATCTAAAAATTACAAAAATTATACCGTTAGTCCTATTTTTCGAAGAGGCACCTGGGAGCACCTGGGGCTGACCAGTGGGGCACCCCAGGGTGGCACACACTAGGCCGGCGCGGCCAGCAAGGGGGGCGCGCCACCCTGGTGTGTGGGCCCCCCTTTGCCCCACTTCAGCATCTCTTCCTCCCATGCTCTTCTCTCTCCCGAAAAAACTCGCACCAAGTTCCTCTCACTCGCGTTTCTGCTCAAGAACTCGCGATTTTTCGATCTCCTTGCTCAGCCCAGATTTCTGTCTGAAATTTGGCACATTTGCTCCTTGGTATGTGACTCCTTTGATTGTCCAATTAGAATTTTGTTTGGTTGAGTATATCTTGAATATTTTGCTGCTGTAGATAACATGTTTAGTGAGCTTGCATGCTTGTTCTAAGAGGAAGAAACTAGTTTTGATGCATGTTTAGTACTCTAGCAAGTTCCTATAGTAGTTCCCCTCAATTATATACCTTGAAATCAAATTTTATAATGATTGTTGAAAAATTTCAGAAGAGGAAGATGAAGAAATTCAAATTTGGAGATTTGTTCAAGAAAGGAACAACCAGCACCGGTAGGCCCTCGAGGGCGTCCACTCAGATTAGGCGATCCTACAATGAGGATATCATCGCGCCTAGCTTCGCGCCCGAGGAGGACAATGGGGCTCCTAATGCTTCATCCTTCCCATGTTATGATTTTCTGACAAATGCAGGGATATTGGATGATTTCTTCACCCTTGTCAACAGGGCGGGCTTAGCCACCTACGTGGGAGATGAAAGGGAGCAATACTACATGCTCACCAAAATTTTCGTTGAGAGCTTCAAGTTCCACAACACGCAATATGAGCCGACAGTTGCATTCAAGATCTATGGTAATCCTGTTACTATGGAATTGGAAGAATTTTGTCGTGCATTGGATATTGCCCCTGTAGGTACAGCAAGGAGGATTGATGACAACCCCCGGGACCTGTTGGAGCTTTATCGAGGGATCACCGAAGATGATTGCCGCACCATTCAGCGTGGCAAGATAAGAAATATTCAACTCCCCGCTATTAAATATTTTGCATATTACATTGCTACTAGCATTCTTGGTAGGGAAAATACTAGCAATATCTCTAGCTATCATCTTGCTTTCTTGAATGCTGCACTTACTGGACAGACATCTTATCATCTTGGTTCTCTTATTGCTCGCCGCCTGTCTAGCAGGGGGCCTATTTTTGGAGGAACTATTGCACTACGCATTTTAACACATTTAAGACTCCCTCTTGATTCTAATGATGTGCCATTAACCCCTAGGAGACTTGATATTGCTGCTATGAAGAGCCATCATTTTGTTACTACTGACTCCACTATAGATAATATGGTCTATAGAATGTTGTTTGCTGATGGGAATGAGAAGGAAATCCCTCTTCCCCAGCCAGGTTTGTTCAATATTGACAGGCAATCATGGTCGCTCACTAAGGAGGAGGTGGAGGAACATATGAAGATACAAGACTTCCACCAGCAGCATGATTCCGAGGACGCCGAGCCCTCCTACGACTGCACCGTCACATACCCCGATGTTTCCTCCAGCACATACCTGGAACCGGGTCGTTCTTCGTCGTACTACGGAGACACCACTTCATGGGGACCGTGGGAATGAACTCCACTTAGGCCAAAAGCCTAAGCTTGGGGGAGGTATACCGGCATCACTCATTCTTTGCATATTATGGTTGCTGGATACTTGTACATACTTGTTTAGTTTCTTAGAGTGGTTTTCTAATGAGAGGGAGATGATATTTGGGGAAGTGCTGTCCAAAAACAGATTCTGGGCTGTTACCAAAAAAATTCGTACGCACAGCCAGAACGTTATTTTGAGTTGCCAATTTTTGAGCATGTGCCCCAGGTTGTTATCTAACTTTCATTAGTTGAACACTTTTTGAGCTGAGCAATGGAAGATTTTTGTTAATTTCGATTTCTGTACTGCTGTCAGGATTTGGCAGATTTCTGTCATCCTGCTTTTCTGTGTTTCTGTTAGTTTGCATTCTTTTGTTTTTGCTTTGTTTCTTTCCTAAAACACAAAAAGACCAAAAATATTTCTGTTGTTTCTCTTCACCATTTGTTTATTTGGTTCTTTGCTCTTAGTTTACTTTATTTGCTATCGTTGGTTTGCTATGAGAAAACCCAAAAAGATTTTGCTTTGTTTTCTTGTTTCTTTTGTTCTTGTTTCAAATTCGAAAACACCAAAAATATTTGCTGTTCTTCTTTGGTTTGTAAAGTTCATCATGAGTTCAATGGTCTTCGGTGGCTGGAGCGTGGTTTTCATTTCATATTATCCAAGCTACACAAGTGAAAGGCAATAATGACGATCTACAACAATTGGATTGTGGTGAGAGGCTGGTATGAACTCTATTTGTTTTCATTTTTGTACATATACTCATCCATGTGAGCATGCTTAGTTGGTTCATGTGAGGTATATGTTATTTGAGAAAGTCTAGTAGTTCATGATCTCTCATGTTTAGCTCCAATTTATTAATATGAGTAGCATGTCATGGATGTTCGCTTGCATTGTTTTATTCATAAGTAAGTATGGCATTGTGGTATCCTCCTCTGAATAATTCACTTGAATCGACTTGGCACATGCTCACGCATGCATATGACTAAAACAAAAGTCAATTAAGCCTCGCTGACTTTGCTTCAGAGTTCTTGTATCACTTTTATGCCTCCGTTAATTTATTTTGCCGCAAGCATGATTATGACAGTTACTGCTCTCTTGATTTGTCGCTCCCTAGTCTTTTGCTAGCCTTCACTTGTACTGAGCGGGAACGCCGCTCGTGCTTCCAAACACCTGAAAACCAAGTTGTTCCAAAGTGTCCACCATAAATACCTATGCATGGCATTTCAAACCATTCCAAGTAAATTCTCATGCGCTACCTTTAAAACTTTCAAAATGCTTCTCAATTTGTGTTAATGTTTCATAGCTCATGAGGAAGTATGTGGTGTTTAGCTTTCAACCTTGTCATTTACTTTTGACGGACTCTCATATGGACTAGTGGCACATCCGCTTATCCAATAATTTTGCAAAAAGAGCTGGCAATGGGATTCCCAGTCCCGAATTAATTAACTTAAATAGACACTCCTCCATGGTTTGTGATTGTTGGACGGCACCCGAAGGATTCGGTTAGCCATGGCTTGTGTAAGCAAAGGTTGGGGGGAGTGTCATCATCATAATAAAACTTAAATAAAAATGCACTCCTTCATGGTATGTGATTGTTGGCAGGCACCCGAGGATTCGGTTAGCCATGGTTTGTGTAAGAAAGGTTGGAAGGAGTGCCACATAAACATACAAATAATTCATGGGAGCCGCTCTTGGGAGTCCGGTTGATGAGGTAGTTAGTGTACCCATTACCATTCGTTGACAACAACAAGCACTTCTCAAAATAATTTTACTCCTGTTTTAAAAATGAAAAGCTCTAGCGCATGTTAATCCCTGCTTCCCTCTGCGAAGGGTCAATCTTTTACTTTTATGTTGTGTCTCCATTCTTTCTTTGAGCACTATCTTGAGAGCACAACTGTCATTCTTAGTATAATATGCTTGTCTCAAAATATGATTGATTGTGGTATAACTTTGATGCTTTTATCTTTGACAATCACTACTTCTAGTCTTTCTATGAACTCCAGAGGTGCCTGGGCATTTATGTTTTGCCGATCAAATACGGGCAAGCGAGATACCACTTTATCATATTCTCTTATGAACATTGCAATCCTGCTTATATACATGATTCATGATGCTTATTATTAATTGTTGGTACCTCTCCATGATTGACATAGCTGTTGGATGATCTTATTTGCATGTATCTCATTATGAATTGCTTAAGTATTAGCCATAGCATGAGAATATATACATCATATGAGCAAATGTGTTCGTGAAAGTTCTTTTATCGCTCAGTTGTTAACTGAATTGCTTGAGGACAAGCAATAAGCTAAGCTTGGGGGAGTTGATACGTCCAAAACGTATCTACTTTCCCGAACACTTTTGCTATTGTTTTGCCTCTAATTTCTGTATTTTGGATACAACTAACACGGACTAACGCTGTTTTCAGCAGAATTGCTCTGGTGTCTCGTTTTTGTGCAGAAATCCAACTTTCAGGAAAAACCTCGGAATTTATACAGAAGGCCCTATTTTCCCAGAAGACTCACGGAGCCGAAGGGCGAGCCAGGTGGGGGCACGAGGGCCCCACACACTAGGCCGGCGCGGCCGGGGGGCCCGCGCGGCCCTAGTGTGTGGCCCCTCGGCTGGCCCCCGACGCCCTCCTTCGGACTACTTATCGCCCTCGACCTAAAAACGCACGGGGAGAAGTCGAAGTCGCCGAAACCCTCCAGAGAGCCGCCACATCGCGAAACTCCGTCTCAGCGTGTCTCCGTTCCGGCACTCGCCCGACGGGGAATTGGAGGAGATCTTCACCGCCATCACCGCCAACGCCTCTCCATCAACCAGCCATGTTTCCCCCATCCATGTGTGAGTAATTCCCCCGCTGTAGGCTGAAGGGGATGGTAGGGATTGGATGAGATTGGTCATGTAATAGTCATAAGATTGTTAGGGCATAGTGCCTAGTATCCGTAGATGTCACTTTTATGATATTGTTGCAACTTTGCTATGCTTAATGCTTGTCACTAGGGCCCGAGTGCCATGATCTCAGATCTGAACATGTTATTGATTCATGAAGATATTCGTTGTTTATGATCTTACCTGCAAGTTGTATACACATGTCGCTGTCCGGAACCAATGGCCCCGAAGTGATAGAAATCGGGACAACCGGAGGGAATGGTAGTGATGTGAGGATCACATGTGTTCACGGAGTGTTAATGCTTTGCTCCGGTACTCTATCAAAAGGAGTACCTTAATTTCCAGTAGTTTCCCTAGAGGCCCGGCTGCCACCGGCTGGTAGGACAAAAGATGTTGTGTAAGTTTCTCATTGCGAGCACGTACGACTATATATGGAACACATGCCTATTGATTGATTAGTACTTGGATACCGTTTTATTATTACCTGCAAATGCCCTATCATGATTGTTATATGAATTCTCTCATCCATGCAACGCCCGTTCATCCGTCCCTGTGCCTACAGTATTTTAATCCTGCTGTTTACTATAATCACTACTGCTGTCTTTATTTCACCGCTGCTGTTATTTCACTATTCCTATTGCTATAAAACTGTTACTACTGATAAACTCTTGCGAGCAAGTCTGTTTCCAGGTGCAGCTGAATTGACAACTCCGCTGTTAAGGCTTACAAGTATTCTTTGTCTCCCTTGTGTCGAATCAATAAATTGGGTAATACTTCCCTCGAAGACTGTTGCGATCCCCTATACTTGTGGGTCATCAGGCACTACCAGGGAACCTAGCACTCCCGCCCGACGCCAAGCCCGGTCCCTGCCGGCCCACCCGGCCCCTGGCCCTGTCCCACTGGCCCTACGCCGGCCGAGTCCGAGTCAGTCTCGACCAGATCCCGATCTCGGTCGGTTTGGAATCGTTATTTTCAACTACTGGTCGTCCTGAACCCCTATATAAGTGCCCAGGACGCCCCCAAAACAGCTTTAGACCACGTTTAAGATAAACCCTAGTTCATAGTTAATTGTTGTGCAACTCTATTGAATCTATACACCAATTCGCATCTATCTGGTGTTTTGCTACTGAAAGTTTTATGTGATCTGCTGTTCCATTGGGAACTAAAAGGTTGCAAATTACCGCTTCGTGATCGGCGGCTGCGTGCGCAAGTGTGTGGAGTTGCGAATATCTTGCCGGGTTGAGAGCTGTTGCATTGGCGACAGAGACCAATTGAGAGACTCGTCAGCGTCATACAAGTTATTATCCACTTCATCATCGTGTATCTCCGCTGTGTTCACCGCGTGTAAATCACCATCTACCTCGCTTACTGAGAAGATCGGGCAACCCTTATCAGCGTTACTACCGGCGGAGGCCGATTTTGCTATCTTAGGCCTCCGGTGTTACTACTGGCGGAGGGCGGCTTTTTGCTACTGGCAAAATCCTTTTTTGATACCTTAGGCGTCGGGTGTTGCTGCCTTGGGCGGATGGAGTTGCTGCAACCCGCGCTGTCTCCCGCTGAAACATATCAATAATTTTTTGCTACAACTTTTTTGCGATTTTATCCATTTTTACTACAATAGCACAATTTTTTTGCTATGAGCTCTCCAGCGAGTCTCGTGTGGTGTGTCCTTATCATTTTTCATTCATTTCATGAGTGAACCGTTTTTTACTAAGTGAAGAAAAATCAAGGGTTTTTCTTTGCTACATAAAACAAAAAGAATACGTGTCAGCAGGGGGCGGAGGCGGAGAAATCAGATCCCGAGGGATGCCTAGCAGTGCCCTTTTGTTATTGGGCTTTTATCATCCGCCATACCTCAATTTTGCCACTGCTCCGTTACAATACTTGTCAGTGACCGTTAGTCTATATTCGGTTTTATCATGTAAAACTTCAAACGGAGACCGAGCTACACGTAGCCCTTTATTTTCAAATAATCAGATTTTGTATTTTATAATTTTGAAAAATCCGAATCAAAATTCTAGAGATGCCCAATGATGTATACTACAGGGCGTATAATCTCAATACAAAGTACTTTATATTCTAGGCTACACAAAAATGATAAATTCTGACAAATTTTATAGTGAATAATATGCATTTCAAGACTACTAATTTTATCAGATTTTGTTAATTTCGTGTAGCTTGAAATACAAATCAGTTTGCATTGAGATTTTGCACCATTTGTAGCAATACATCATTGGCTACCTCTAAGACTTTGTTTCAGATTTTTTGAAACTTCGAAATACGAATTTTAATTCTTTAAAAATAAAGAGCTACATGTAGCTCAGCTTCCAAAACGCCACACTCGTTTTGTCATTCCATATTCTCCATCCCTTGATAAATTCAAAGCATTAGTTCACCGCGCCGGACGTTTATGGCTGCCCGCAAGACGCCACGCCGTGGTGTCTCCTTAGAACTGTTGTTTATCGCAATTTTGGTTATGTCGTTGGCCAGGGGCTTACAAAATTGCAATAGATGCTGCAGTTTCCTACTGCTTATAACCTGCTTGCCGAAGAGATTCCATCACTCCTGGTAGCTGGTTATTCTCTTGTTACTCTTCTTATGGAAAAATAATACTGTTGTGCTACATTCTCATACGCGGAAACAACTTCTCAAATTCAGGCGGTTTCTCAGCACAGTTCTATAAGAACTGGAAGTTAATCAAAGCGGACCTGCTAGATTTGTTCAGTGCTTTACATGCTGGAAAAGTAAACTTATTTCGTTTAAATTTTGATGAGATTATTTTATTATCAAAGGTTAATCAAGTAGAAATGATCCGACAATATAGACACATTTGTCTTCTTAATATTAGCTTCAAAATATTCACAAAAATCTCAACTATAAGGTTAAATTTGGTGGTTGATCATGTGGTTCGACCATTCTTGAGGGAGTGGTAGTCTTGCATGAGGCAATTAACGAGTTGCATCGGAAAAAGATCAATGGAATAATTTCAATGATTGATTTAAAAAAAAGCTAATGATAAAATCAAGTGGTCTTTCCTTCAACAAACATTTAGGATGAAATATTTTTCTCCTGTGTGGAGCACTCTAATCCATAATTTTTGAAATACTTCCAACCAAAGAAAGATTAAGACAAGGCGGTGCATCTTCACCATGATATTCAATATAGTACCTCATATGTTAGCTATAAATATTGAGCGTGCAAAAGTTTTTTTGAAGGTGAAACAGCCACTGAAATTTTTTATATTATTATAAAGCAGAATATTTACAGCGTGCAAAAGTTGATGGTCAGATTGAAGGGTTAGTACCACATCTCACGGATGGTAGACAATCCGTCCTTCAATACGCCGATGATGCCATTCTTTTTGTGGACCATGATCTTGAAAAGGGAAAAAATCTGAAATTAATATTATCATCTTTTGAGTATCTTTCAGAACTGAATAAACTTCCATTAAAGTGTATTCTTTTGTTTCGGCGCGGCGCAAGACGAGGGAACCCTATACACTGAACTTTTTAGTAATGGGCAAGGTCATTTTCCTATCAGCTACTTGGGAATCCTGAATCATTGTCGGACAATTACAAATACCGAATAGAAACATGTTGAGGAAAGACTACAAAAATGATTGAGTAGCTAGAAAAGAAAATTACTATCTTTAGGTGGAAGATTATTCCTCGTAAATTCAGTACTAATAAACATGGTACTGTAAAGATTGCTAGATCAACTAGGGTAGATTAATGCCGGGTAGGAGAGGGAGACACCGTGGGTATTACCTTCTCCCTACGATGAGGAGCCCGTAGACGTGAAAATGGCGACGATGGTGGCGCGTGGGTGAGCGATCTGTGGCGGCAGTGGTACTTCCCATCGGCACTGCGCTGAAAACCCTAATCGGTGGGTCATCACGGTGGGGCGAGTGGCAGCTCCGGGTAACCTCGTAACCAGTGCCACAAGCCCCCACCACTTTATATACAACACAGGCGACAGGGGCCACCAACCAGTTGCGGTTGGGCGCCGCCGATCAGGGTGCGGACGAGTTCAAGGGTCCGAGTTCGAGCCATTGGGCTCGGACGCGAGTAGATCATCCTAACAAGTACTATATCTTTGTTTTAGTTACCTAAGGGAGTCTTACAAAGGTTGATTAATATTCTATTGGCAAGGAGTTAGTGAGAAAAAAATCAACTAGCTAAATAGAGTTTAGTCTCTAACCCGAAAGATCAAGGCGAGCTCGGAATTCATGACGATGATCCGGCATCAAGATTGTGGTGACCCTGCATACCACTGCATGTTGTAGTATGCCAGTCGTTGATATAACATTCACGAAGTACCAATCCGCAAATATTACATCCCTCAGAGTAGTACAACAGAACATAGCAGGTCCATAACTCATTCATACATTATTACAAACCATATGTACATATCATCCTGGAGCTCCTCTTGGGTCCTGAGAGGGTTACTCCTGGGTTCGAGGCGAACCCAACTTAACTTACAATATAGAAGTCTCACGAGACTATACATTTATTCCAACGAGTAGTTAAATACTAGAAGTTCGGACTGCTCGGGTACTATTACTACTACTAATAGGTCTAAGATTGATCTCCTCCGGAACCCTCCCCGGTTCCGTAGACTATCAGGTAGTCTACACCTTCGACACCTCCAGAGAGGTCTGGTTCTTCGTAGCCGATGATGTCGGCTCCTTCAGGGTTGTCGTTGTCCTCCTCCAGATGGTTCAGACAGTCTAAGCAGGGGATTTAAGAGTGGTATGAGTACGAGCGTACTCAACAAGTTCATATTAGGAAAGAGGTGTTTAATGCACTAACTACGATACCAGACCAGAAAGTCTGATACCATGCAGGTTTTGATAACCATTTCTTCAAAAGGTTGCTTTTATTCAGAAGAACTATGTCCGTCAGCCTTCACCGGTTTACTAGAACTTCATGGAGTTCCTTTCCGCAGCGTTCGCAGTTCCAAATCCCGGAACAGGGAGTGACTGGTCACAATTCGTTACACTCTGCAGAGGTGTGTTGCTTTACCCATAAGAGATCTTAACCTTGGTGCCAACCGGGCAGCTTTCCCGTCCACACTTCCTTTAGTGTGAGGCCCGGTATAAGGTCCTAACCGTTCATATTCCTCCGCTACCTCGCACACCCACCCTTTTTTGCATACCCCGACCCTGGGTCCTCGTCGGTCCTCTTACACCAATTAAAGATGGACCCCGACAACGACAACAGTTTGGGACTCGTTAACCAAACTCCTTCGCCGGTAGCTGCAACCCATCATAGACCACTTACCGTGGGGAATTAGAATGGGATCCCCACCCCACCGCTTGCCCAACCTGGGTCAAGTGTCTACGGTAAGCGCATCCGTTGATGTACGAGAGGTGGAAATACAATTGGCTACTCCGTCCCACTCCAGATCTTATGGTGAACACGAGTTTTACGGCACAAGAATCACTGGACGACATTTGTTGTTTAATCCTAGATGGATATAAACCTCGCAATGGAACCTCCACCATATCAACACAATCCATGGTTCCATTGCCCACCACATAGTCATATTCATAGTTATGAAATTAGTGGTTTTGCTTTTTATGCAATAGTGATAAACATAGTACTTTGCAAGTAATTTGGTAAAATACTCAAATGACATGAGCAAGCGATGAACTTGCCTGAACACTGCAAAGTGTTGCAGTTGGATGGTGTGGACTGACCCTTGTCCTCTGTTGCTGAAAAATAGCATCATTGTCCGATAAGGGCAATGGTTAAAGAAGCAATTATGCATGATTCAGCTTTTAGGGTTGTTCCCCCCTTTCCGGTGTTTTATTATTTTATGTGGAAGGTTAATACTAAGAATAATTTAGGGATACTCTGTTTAGGGTAAAATACAACCTTGAAATGTTGTCAAGGTGTTTTGAATGTCCAATAATATTTATGGACTTATTTTTAATATTAAAAATATAAAGTGTGGCTTAAATGATTAATTTTAATCATTAAACTAGGGCTTGATCATATTTGTCTTTAAAATTCTATTTCATAATTTATTATGATAGAGAATTTTATGCTGAGTGATTTTCATATTTTAATTATTTTTTTAGAGCTATTAATAATTTTCTATGATTTTTCAAAGTTTCAGCATTTTATCTATTTGTGAAAAGACACAAATACCCCTGGGCCCACCTGTCGGTGCAACCCAGTGGGTTAGGTCGAACCGACCGGCCCGGTCCGGCTCGACCAGCCCCACTCTTCTCTCTCTCACTCGCTCGCGTGTCCGAACCCTAACCCTAACCCGCTCTGGCGACCCGCGTCGCCTCCGCCGTCGCCGCTCGATTCCGGCGAGCTCCGCCGGACTTGGCCCCCGCCATGGTGCGCAATCGACGCGCCCCACGACGGCGGTCAATCCTATCCGCGTCGATTTGACGCGGGCGACCTGCTGCTCTCGGCCTCGACCCCCTCTGGTGCTAGGGTTACGGGATCTGCTCGATCCCGCCGTTCCTGGCGCTCCAGGTGCTCGGACGCCTCCCTGGCTTCGCCGCCGTGGTGCGGGTGGTGCCACGGTGCCGCCATGGCCTGGCTTGGCCTGGCGCCGCCGCGCTCTGGTGTGTGCCGCCGTGGCCGCCATGGCCGCGCCTGTCTGCTCGACCACGGTAAGTGCGCCACCCCTCTTCTTCTCCTTGTTCTGCTTCTTCTCTTCCTTCTCCTAGCTTGGTCACTGGCCTGCCTCTACTCATAGAGGTGTGGCCGTGCCGTGATGTTGCTGTGCTTGCTCTGACTGTGCGTATGCCGCTATGCTCTCTGCTGTTGCCATGCATGCTGCTGCTGTGCAATTGCTATGGATTCTATGCTGCTGTGCTATGCTATTCCCCTCTGTAGCTTGCTGTGATTGCCCATGAGCATCTTTGATGCTCATGGCCTACTCTTGCTCCAGCTATTGTTCCACCCTAGTGTAGTTACATGGCATAAGTTTGTCGCACTCTCGAAACCCTAACCCTGTAAGGTGTCGAGAGAGAAACTTGTCCCCCTTTGATGCAGTTTTTGTTTAAAAGCGCGAAATTTCCCCAGAATTTGCAATGCAATGCACATCCCTTTCTAAAATCTACCCCTCGATCGTCTCTAAACCTGGGACATTACAGCCTTTCCCCCTTAAAGAAAACTTCGTCCCGAAGTTGTGGTTGTAATACCTGAACAGTTCGGGGTATGTTTTCCTCAGGTCTTCTTCTTTTTCTCAGGTGGCTTCCCTCTCGGGGTGATGCTTCCATTGTATCTTGTAGTACTTTATTGCTCGATTTCTGAGTTGTTTCCAGTTCTCCTCGAGAATCTTGGCTGGCTTCTCGATGTAGGTCAAATCTGGTTGTAACTCGAGCTCATCATGTGATACTGGCTCATCTGGGGTCTTTAAGCATTTCCTGAGTTGCGACACATGGAATACATTGTGAACTTGAGCTAGCCTTCCCGGTAGATCCAATTCAAAGGCTAAACCTCGGTTCTGACTCAGTATCTTGAAAGGTCCGATGTATCTAGGGCTCAACTTTCCCTTTACTCCAAATCTCTGAAGACCTTTCATCGGGCTCACCTTAAGATATACCATATCTCCAACTTGTGGCTCCCAAGTTCTTCTCTTCTGATCTGCATAGCTCTTCTGTCGACTTTGGGCTATCTTCAGTCTATCTCTTATAATGTCAATGATGTGTTGCTTTTCCTTGACATAATCAGGGTTGAACTCCTTGCTTGATCCAGCTTCATACCAACATATCGGTGATCTACACTTCCTTCCGTATAGAGCTTCGAATGGTGCCATCTTGATACTACTTTGATAGCTATTGTTGTATGAAAACTCTGCTAGTGGCAAGTGTTCCTCCCATGATCCTCCGAAGTCTAGGGCACAAGCCCTAAGCATATCTTCCAATATCTGGTTTGTTCTCTCTGTTTGTCCACCTGTCTGAGGATGATAGGCGGTGCTATAATCTAGCTTGGATCCTAAAGCTTCATGTAATTGCTTCCAAAATGCTGATGTGAACACGGATCCTCGATCTGACACTATCTTCTTGGGCACTCCATGTTTACTCACGATCTCCTTGATGTAAAGATCGATGAGTTTCTCCCCTTTATCCTGCTGGTTTACCGCTAAGAAGTGTGCACTTTTCGTCAACCGGTCCACGATTACCCATATCATGTCCTTCTTTTTATTAGTCATGGGTAGTCCGGTGATGAAATCCATTCCTATTTCTTCCCATTTCCATTCTGGGATTGGTAAAGGTTGTAACTTTCCTGCTGGACTTTGATGTTCAGCTTTCACTCTTTGACATGTATGGCATTCTGTTGCCTGCCAAAATCCACCGGCGAGCAGCGACGAGCAACACGGAGAGCCGGGAGGCTCCCAGGACTGCTGGTGGGCCCTGGTCCCTCGGGCGACGGCCCGCAATGCTCGGCACACGTCCTGGCGGTTGCAAGGCGTGCCACCTGACCTATACCTGGTCAGGAAGGTGTTGGATTGCTTCAATTAGTTTCCTGCATGGTAGACACGTAAACATTAAACGAGCCTCGATCGGCTCTCAGGTTACCCTGTGGATCGGCTCAAAGAGCCGATTAACCCATGGTTCATAATGGATCTGCAATAACATGGGGGTTCTGCTTTGTCAATGCTAAGCTAAATCGATCTACGACAGTTTAGGGTTTTCACCGCATAACCGGAACATCCTACACGTAGTTGAGCCTGGCAGATACGAAAGATAACAGCAAACTAACCCAAAACGAGGCCTAAAAACCAACACGGAGTCGATTCCCGGAACATCCTGGCAAACCGTACCTTACGCACTACTGGATCGTTCAACCCGTTTGCAAGGCCTAACCATGCAGATATCAAACTAATCCTCGAAGAACAAGGAACAACTATAACAGATCGAATCTACTAAACAAAGATAAAGCAGGGTGCTGCCCTTACGCCTAAAATAGGTGTAAGGACAGCTAGATATCTAGGGCAGCACAGCTACGTAAACGTATTAGAAAAGCATCGATGTAAGCCCTAAAACATCTACGATAAACAGTGTTACTCGCCATCAAAAAGGCTTCAGTACGAGCAACACCAAACAACGAATAAACAGATACTGCCTAGATCGCAAGATGCGATCTAGGCAGCATGACGCTTACCCGGAAGAAACCCTCGAAACAAGGGGTGGCGATGCGCCTGGTTTGTGTTTGTTGTGAACGTGATCGTCCTCCTTTCTCAATAACCCTAGGTACATATTTATAGTCCGTGGACTTTCTATCTTCGGAAATACACCTAACCGTGTACGAGCTAAACTCTATCTCTTAATTCTAAACTAAGATGCGATCTACCATAATGTACAGATACACGGGCAATTCAGCCCAAATTCACATGCGAGGCCGATTCAGAGATACTCCACGTGTATATCCTTCAAGCCCATCTCCATCATGGCCCATCTCCTGATTTGGCCAAAATCTGGTGATAACACATGCCCCCTGGTTTTGGCAATAATAATTCCAAAACCACTCTGTTTTTCTTCACCATGATTTGACATAACAGAGCAAAACCGTGTTGCAGAGCCGAACCGCTGCAGTGCCCTTTGATCATGATGCCTTGCCTTCAACTCCCGTATTGCACGATTTAACAGTTTTGGCAACGCATCCTCGAAACTGCCACAGCATTGAATCACCTTTCATTATATCCCCTTTATTTAAACTCATCCGGGCAGTTCGCTTCTTCATTCCCCTGTTCCGCACTAGCCATCGGCAAAAAACCCCATCTCCACGCCATGGATTCCTCTTCCTCCTCTCGCTTCTTCCGGCCTCCTTCCACTCCTCCTCCTCGAGCTAGAGCCGAGGTCAACCTGACGGATCTACGAGGCCCTCGCCCGAGTATTGGGATGCGAGGGATTGGGACTCCTCCATCGAGTCGGAGGGCGACGAGCCCCTAACCGACGGGGAGGAAGACCTTCCTCGTCGACGGGGAGCTAGAGGCGGCAAGCGACGACGACCTCTTCTCATGGGAGGGGGACCTCTCCTCCGACAAGGAGGAAGAGGAGGCGGAGGAGGACTCTCCTCCGAGGAGTATCCGCCGCCAAGCGCTCCGCGCCGGGTCGATGACGACGACGACGAAGATGAGGAAGGTGGCCGCCGGCGGCTTCATCAGCGCGACGAGGACCTCGCCGGAAGCAGCACCGACGGTAGCTACGACGGCGACGACGAGGGCAGCAATGGCCCTTAGATTAGGAACTAGAATAGGGCAAGTAGTAGTGCATTAGGCACTAGATGATCCTTTTGAGAGCAATCAGCTCTTCCTTGTAAAATCCCTCTTTGAATCAATGAAAAATGTTCTCCTAATTTGATTTTCCAATTGTCCAATTTCAAATCTTCCGATGGTCAAAACAGGTCAACGCACCAAGAACCGATAGCAGCGTATCGGTCTTTCACCATCAAACGCTCATAAGGCCAACCCGAAAACCAAATTAGACAGGTTTAAGCAGACATTTCCAAAATTCAGATGATAACTTGATGCCTGCTCATAATATTTTGTACCTCTATAGTCGATGGCTGCGCATCGGCTGTTTTTATTCTAAAGTCGATGTCTGTGCATCGGCTGTTTCCCAAAAAAAATTTTACTGGCCGATTTCATGAATCGGCCCCCATATTTCAATGTCCATCCTCCCACATACTTGGGAAATACTTCTTGAGATGCTGGCCATTGACAGCCGCTGGGAATTTCACACCGTCCAGCTGCTCGAGCATGTATGCATTACCGTTTAAAACTTGGTCGACTCTGTACGGCCCGTGCCAATTTGGAGACCATTTACCATATACTGCATCCTTAGTTCCCAATGGCAATACAACTTCCCATACCAGGTCACCAACGTGGAACTCCTTCGGTCTCACCTTCTTATTATATGCACGAGCTACCTTAGCTTTGTTCTCCTTAATCTTCTCAAGCGACCACAGCCTGAGCTCCGTCACATCCTCAATGCTATCACTCATCAGGGCTGCATATTCTTCAGTTGTTAAATCATTCTGAAACGCAACACGTCTCGATCCAGCCGTGATTTCCCAGGGTAGTACAGCTTCTTGTCCATAGACCAGATGATACGGCGAGGTTTTAATCGCTCCATGACATGACATACGGTAAGCCCACAAAGCTTCTGACAATACCTCGTGCCAACGTCTAGGATACTCGTCGATCTTCCTCTTAATCAGCTGGATAAGGCTCTTGTTGGATGCTTTAGCTTGTCCATTCGCTTGAGCATAATATGGAGACGATCGGATCAGCTTAATTCCCATGTCCTCGCAGAATTCTCTAAACTCATGGGAAACGAAAACCGAACCTCCATCGGTCGTGATAGTCTGGGGAATCCCGAATCTGTGAATGACATGTTCCTTCACAAAACTGATAACATCTTTTGATGCCACTGACCTCATAGGGACGGCCTCCACCCATTTAGTGAAGTAATCTGTAATGGCCAACACCCACGCATGGCCTTTGCTCGAAGGAGGATGTATTTTGCCGATCATATCCATGCCCCACCCTCGAAACGGCCACGACTTGATGATGGGGTTCATTGCTGATGCAGGTACCATCTGAATGCTTCCAAACTTCTGACATGCTTGACACCCCTTATAATAATTAAAACAGTCCTCAAGCATGGTGGGCCAATAAAACCCTGATCGTCTGATCAACCATTTCATCTTATGAGCCGATTGGTGAGTTCCACAGGCGCCTTCATGTACCTCATGTAAGAGCCGATTCGACTCGGCTGGTCCCAAACATTTGAGAAGTAAGCCTTCCAAAGTCCTATAGAACATGTCATCTCCAATAAGGACGTACTTCATGGCCTTGTATCTTATCCGTTTAGGTGCCCGAGCCGAATCTTTCAAGTAATTGAAGATATCGGCTCTCCAATCATCCGGCTCCATGAACTGAACCTGGACATCGGCTCCATCTGCTACGTCCTTGTAGCCTGACGCCATCTGTGCGAGATCGTTGGCCTCGGCATTCTGTGACCTTGGGATCCAATTGAAGTTTATATACTTGAATTGTGCCATCAGCTCACGGCATTGCATCCATAATGGGAAGAGCGACTCGCTCTCACATTTGTAATCCTTCGTCGAGGGAGCGATGTTTCATGATGTCTAACCCGGCATCTCTCGTAATCCCAGTGCAAAGCACCTGGGTATTCCTTCAACAAAGCTATCATCGGCCCCTCAGATGCGGTTCTAACTTTTTGCCGATAAATGTTGGTCGTGGCTTCCCCAGGACCAATGTCAATCTCTTCTAGCTCATCAGCCGATGTAAACCCATATCCTAGCTTTCCGTCGCCTCAGATCGATGCTGAACACAGGCAAAACGTATGGTGAGGATAATTTTGGCCGATTGCTGGAATCGGCCTCTTTTCAATTGCATTGCACAATGAAGGTTTACAACTTATCTGTATTACGACTACGTGACATGCTTGAGGTGAGATCCTTGCTTTTTATTTTTTGGGCCGATCGCAGGGATCGGCCTTGCCACGTAGTCCGTCGACTTTGGTCTTGCTACTCTGTCGGCCGGTGGATAAGACCAGCCTCACCCCGTTTTTTAAGCCTCGATGCGCCACAGCCGTCCAAACGGACTCTAGAGATCGGCTCTTGGTCGCCTGCGTCCCAAATATTCATGCCGCTATTGAGATCTCGACGAGTCATCTGCATGAACGACCTCCACTTCATCTCCATCCCACTATATCAGGTGCATTGTGGGTGGAATGCAGCAGTTGGTGTGAATCCAATCCCTCCCTAGCAGGACAGCGTAGGTGCTTTTGCTGTCGACAATGAAGAACGACGTAGGGATGGTTTTTCGGCCCACGGTTAGGTCCACGTTCAGAACGCCTCGCGCTTCTGATGCTTGGCCGTTGAAGTCGCTTAGTGTGACGTTGGTCTTGATCAGATCTTCAGTAGAGCGTCCCAAACGCCGTAGCATGGAGTATGTCATTATGTTGACTGCCGCTCCCGTGTCAACCAGCATCTTGCCGACAGCGCCCGTTGATGTAACCTCTTAGGTACAGGGCCTTCAAATGTTTATAGCTCTCTCTTGTGGCTTTTCAAAGATGACTGGCCGTGGGCCGCAGTCAAAGCTACGGGCACTTCTTCGGTTCTTGGAGCACAAAACTCCGACGGAAGTATGAACACCATGTTTGTGCCAGCCGATGCCTTTGCATCGGCTTTTGCTTGTTTGGGGCGCCATTCCTTCTTCTGTGGACGTGTATCCGCCTCCAAAGTTTGCTGAATTTTCACGGCCAGATCGGGCCGAGCTTTCCTCAACGTGTACAGGTACTGCGCCTCGGCTTCCTCCAAACTACGTAGCCGTTGCACCCGCGCTTTTGGGAGTGACTGAGTCCATCAGGGCACCACCTTGGCCGGTGGTATCTATCTTCTTCTTCGTCATCTGACTCCTCGAAATCTTCCCCTTGAGATGAATCAGCTTTTCTGCTCTGGGATGGGAGAGGCCCTAGACGCCTGAACACTGAAACGTCTCCCTTGTCCTTCTTCTCCGTTGTCTCTCCGGGCAGTTGTCATTGTAGGCAATCGGCTCATTCCTGAATCCCAACAATGCCTGAAGAAAGGACAATCCCAGTGTCTGTCCATGTCTTCTTGTTCTCTTGACCTCCCATTAGCGCGGCGTTCATAACCTTCGTCGTCTCTATCATACCGACGAGATTTTCTGTTGTCCATCAGACCGACGATATCTTTCGTCATCTCAGATTGTATCGCCGACGTCGATCGTACTGATGCTCATACTTGTTAAGGAGGTGCGCGGAAAGTGGTCGTTGATACCGCACAATTCTTACTTGTTGCTCGGTGATGTACCGCCTATCATCACATCGAGGCCGGTCGCGCGGACCGGCCTCCTCCTTATCCTTGCCACGGGAGTGACCGATTTCTTCTTTATCGTTGCCCTGGTGGCGTACAGGCCCTGCCATGTTAATACCAAATGAGAAACCTGGCCGACGCTGCACGGGGTGATCTAGTTCCACCATGTTGACGCTAGGAAACGGTTGCGTGTCCACTTTCATGGCAAACTGACTAAAGATCAAACGGCCTGTTCTATCGCCAACTGGATCCCGACGCAACTCTTTGCAGTCATTAGTGACATGGGTGAACGAGTGATGCCACTTGCAGTATGGTCTCCGTTCATCTCTTGCGCCGTAGGGGATTTTATGACCTTCGGGTAACTGGCTTGTTTTTCCTTGAGCAATAAATCGAATATCTGCTCAGCTTTGCTTATATCGAAGTCAAACCCTTTTGCAGGCCCTTGTGGTTTCACCCATTTGTAGGACACATGGACTGCCCCCCGAGCCCATTCAGCCACGGCTACTTCCTGGTCTTCAGGGTCCTCAACGTCTGCTGTCTCGACCAGGCTGATCGGGCGCTTGACGAACTTGTCTTGGTACAATTCCGGATGGCGCTGCTCATACAAAGTTCTGACCATGTGCGCCAGTGAGTTGTACTCCGCTTGTAAAGCCAGATCCTTGAGCGGCGCGGCGAGGCCCAACGCTGCCAGCTCGACTACTTCTTTCTCATTCAAACGAGCCGAATAACATCGGTTCCGACAGTCCTGAAGCGCCGATGTACTCGACACCGTTTCTCCTCGCGCACCGTCAGACGGCACGGCTCGGTAGCTTCGAAAGTGATATTGCACGTGAAACTGCTCTTCCAGTTTGCTTCCAAGTCCGGACTGAATCTGGTGGCAACGAGGTGTACCACCCAAAAGCTGGTCCAGTGAGAGACTCGCAAAAAATCACACGTAACGGGTCTGATGCTGAAATCATGCCCAGCTGTGCCAAATATCGGATCACATGCTCAATTGAGCTAGACCCTTCTGACCCACTGAACTTTGAGAACTCAGGGAGCCGATATTTGGGTGGTAGTGGAATCAAATCATATTCATTGGGGTACGGCTTGGAATAGCCGATTGTTCTCCTCTTTGGCAGGATGCCAAATTGGTCCCTCAAGATTGTACTGATCTGTTCCACTGTATGAGCTGCAGGGGCCGAACTTTCATGACTCGTTCCGGTGTCATATTTAGCTAGCCACGCCTGTTTATCGGCATCTGCTCCAGAAATTTCTCCTGCGGAAATCCCCGCGCTGCAATCTGGTTTGTGCGCGTGAAGTTGTTGCACAGCACGTATGTGCACACGTATCCATGTGGGATTTCTTTGGGCGGCTCATACAGGCATTGGCAATCTCCAGGATCGCCTCCAACCTTGTAGACGGCGTATGCCGGTGAAGCCCGTTGCTCCGGGGCGGCAAGCGTGAACGGCAGCTGCGGTCTGGTGTGGAACGGTATCTCTCCCTGGTGAGTGCCTAGGGTAGGTCCTGACGGAGAGTGCTGGTGCCGCGATTTCGCACCACGCGAACCGCAATGCGCTCGAAAGCGTCACCAGGCTCTAATGACGGTGCAAAGAGTGAGCCACCATGTAATTAACTTCCTGGCGCAGAGCTCGGTGTGTTCCTCTGAAGGGAGACAGTCTACCCCGTCGAGAACGCCTTCAGTGAGAATCCCTTCCACCATGCCATGTGAACGGGTTCTTCGAAAGAGCCGATGAGATCGGCTTCGAACTGAGATTTGAGCTCATCATAATTCTTCTTGTGATCCTCAGTGAGTTCTTTGTATGTGACTGGTGCGTCCGCCATCTCAGTTGCAGATGTTGACGCGATTGTTGTAGAGTGTCCCACCGGGCGTGCCAGAATGTGTTGCCTTCCAAAACCCACCGGCGAGCAGCGACGAGCAACACGGAGAGCCGGGAGGCTCCCAGACTCGGTGGGCCCTGGTCCCCGGGCGACGGCCCGCAATGCTCCGGCACACGTCCGCGGTTGCAAGGGCGTGCCACCTGACCTATACCTGGTCAGGAAGGTGTTGCTTCAATTATTTTCCTGCATGGTAGACACGTAAACATTAAACGAGCCTCGATCGGCTCTCAGGTTACCTTGTGGATCGGCTCAAAGAGCCGATTAACCCATGGTTCATAATGGATCTGCAATAACATGGGGTTCTGCTTTGTCAATGCTAAGCTAAATCGATCTACGACAGTTTAGGGTTTTCACCACATAACCGGAACATCCTACATGTAGTTGAGCCTGGCAGATACAAAAGATAACAGCAAACTAACCCAAAACGAGGCCTAAAACCCAACACGGAGTCGATTCCCAGAACATCCCTTCTTGGATCGGCAAACCGTACCTTACGCACTACTGGATCATTCAACCCGTTTGCAAGGCCTAACCATGCAGATATCAAACTAATCGAAGAACAAGGAACAACTATAACAGATCGAATCTACTAAACAAAGATAAAGCAGGTGCTGCCCTTACGCCTAAAATAGGTGTAAGGACAACTAGATATCTAGGGGCAGCACAGCTACGTAAACGTATCAGAAAAGCATCGATGCAAGCCCTAAAACATCTACGATAAACAATGTTACTCGCCATCAAAAAGGCTTCAGTATGAGCAACACCAAACAACGAATAAACAGATACTGCCTAGACCGCAAGATGCGATCTAGGTAGCATGACGCTTACCCGGAAGAAACCCTCGAAACAAGGGGTGGCGATGCGCCTGGTTTGTGTTTGTTGTGAACGTGATCGTCCTCCTTTCTCAATAACCCTAGGTACATATTTATAGTCCGTGGACTTTCTATCTTCGGAAATACACCTAACCGTGTACGAGCTAAACTCTATCTCTTAATTCTAAACTAAGATGCGATCTACCATAATGTATAGATACACGGGCAATTCAGCCCAAATTCACATGCGAGGCCGATTCAGAGGTACTCCACGTGTATATCCTTCAAGCCCATCTCCATCATGGCCCATCTCCTGATTTGGCCAAAATCTGGTGATAACACATTCTGCCACATATTGTGCTATTTCTCTCTTCATATTATTCCACTAGAATAATTCTTTGAGATCCATGTACATCTTTGTACTTCCTGGATGTATGGAGTATGGTGTTTGATGTGCTTCCCGGAGTATAACTTCCTTGATCTCATCTATATTCGGGACACAAATCCTTTTCTGGAACCACAACGATCCCATTTCTCCTCGGTGAAATTCTGATGGTCTTCCTTCATCAATCCTCCTCATCTCCTCCACGATAAATGGATCATCCAATTGACCCATGATTATCTCATTCTTTAGGTTGACATTCATTTCATCGGCTACTTGTAAAGCTGATAGTCCTTCATGAGCTTCTTTCTCCCAAAGTTGTATATGGGCTTGGCTTATTTCCTTCTTCAACTCCGGTGATATTTCTTGTTCTATTCCTCCAGTACTCTTCCTACTCAGGGCATCTGCTACAACATTAGCCTTTCCTGGAGTATAATTGATGGTCAAATCATAGTCCTTGATCAATTCAAGCCATCTTTTCTGTCTCATATTTAGTTCCTTCTGAGTGAAGAAGTACTTGAGACTCTTATGATTCGTATAGAGCTCACATTTGGCTCCATACAGAAAATGTCTCCATGTTTTGAGTGCAAAAACAACTGCTGCTAACTCTAGATCATGTGTTGGATAGTTTACTTCATGAGGTCTGAGTTGCCTCGATCCATATGATATTACTTTCCGATCTTGCATGAGCACACATCCCAATCCATGTTTGGATGCGTCGCAGCATACGGTGTAATCCTTGCCATCTTCCGGAACTGCTAACACCGGTGCCGTGGTGAGTTTCTCTTCAGAGTCTGAAACTCTTCTCACACTCATCGACCACACGAATGGTGTGTTCTTCCTTAGCAACTTGGTCATTGGCCCTGCTATCTTCGAGAATCCTTCTATGAATCTCCGGTAGTATCCTGCCATTCCCAAGAATCCTCGGATTTCCTTGACATTCTTGGGTGCTTCCCAATCCAAAACTAATGCTACTTTACTTGGGTTTACTGCTATCCCATCCTTACTAATGACATGACCAAGAAATTCCACTTGATCTAGCCAAAACTCACACTTATTGATCATAATGACTTGTACAGGTTTAGTGTGTGTTACTAATATCGTTCCCCCTGCAGAAAGTATGGTTATGGGTTTATCTAACTTAGTGCATCTAATCCCATGTTTGATGATGAATTGCTGGGAAATGAATGATGTAGTTGCACCAATATCAAAAAGTACTTTGCCAGGATGAGTGAGTATCTGAAGCGTACCTATCACTGCTTGATCGGGGTTCACCACCTCCTCCAAGCTGGTGCAGTTTAGCTTGCCGAAGGGTTTCTTATTCTTCCAATTCCCTCTGGTGTTTCCTCCTCGGCTTCCTCCTCCTCCTGACTGACCTCCTCTGTCATTTCTTCTCTTGGGGCAGTCTTTCAGCATATGCCCCTCCTGACGACACCCAAAGCATATAATTCTGGGCTTCTTGCAATCTTTAGCAACATGTCCCTTAAATCCACAGTTATGGCAAATGATCTGGTTTGCCGCTTGGAACCCTTGATTCCTCCTGTTGTTGTTGTTGTTGTTGTTGTTGTTGTTGTTGTTGTTGTTGTTGTTGTTGTTGTTGTTGTTGTTGTACCTTGGTTTGAAACTCAAGCCAGTACTAGGCTTGTTGATGACATACCTCTTAGGCTCATATTTGGCCTTCTTCCTCTTCTCCTCCTGCAGTTGCTTGAAGTCATCTTCCAGGGTGATGGCTGCATCCAGCAACTCTTGGAACTCAGTCGCTCTCAGCATCCTGAGTTGTACCTTGAACTGAGGATTCAATCCTCGCATAAATCTCTTCTTCTTGTCCTCGGTATTGACCTCTTCCATGGCATACCGAGACAATCCTGAAAACTCCCTGACGTAAGTCAGATGGCCTTATCCTTCGCTCGAGACTTTCAAATTCTCAACGCTTCAGGCCCACTATGCTTGGACATTGGATTCACTGAACTTCCTCTTGAACTCTTTCCATGTGAATACCTTGCCAGCCGGATATACGGCTACTATATTATCCCACCAAGATGCGGCGGGTCCACACAGCAAGTGTGTTGCATACCTGACCTTCTCCAGGTCGTTGCATCCAACTGTATTGAGCTTGCGCTCAGCATCCATCAACCAATCTTCCGCGTCCATGGGTTCGGGCGCGTATGCAAAGGAGATTGGCTTAGTGTTTTGGAAGTCTGACAGAGTGACTCCCTGATTCTCAGGTCTTTCCACTTTGTTCTGTTGCAGCAGATCGTGGAAGAATTTGTTCTGCTGCTCCATGGTAATCCTTTGCCTTTCCTCCATCATTTGCATATACTGGAGGAAATTCTGCTGCGTCATTGGTGGTGGTGGTGGTGGAAACTGGTCTCTGGCTGCTTCATCAGCCTCAGCCTTCTGCCTGGCCTCACGCTCGAGGCGCTGCTCTTCACTCTCCTCACTCGGCGCTCCCGACATATCCCCCTAGTTCTGCAACACAAAGTGGTACTCATAATTACTCCATGCGCAAGCTTTCTGAGCTCAACTTTGTGCACAGAACTAGTCACGCAATGGAAATCAAGAAGCAAATGCAAATCACACAAAACATATACCATGTATATACATACTTAAGTGGTTTATTACAATACTCAGTAGCGATGTGAGTATGCAAACTCACTTATTGAATTATATGTACAAATTTATACAAATATTACATACTACAATACATGTGGTACAGCTGTATTGTAGTCTCGCCTCCCGTGGTGGTCTCTAGTCGTGCTTCACTCCCGGTACATCCCAGGCTTCCATCCGGTCGAACGTGTAGTCCTCCTGACAGAATCTGGAACATAGGGTCTTCCCGTAGGCTTGTAGTCGGAATCGGATGATGATCCGAGGGAAAATCTGTGTTCATGAACTGGTCATTCAGTGCATCATAATCCACCCATTGGGTGTACTCCCCGGTGACTCCGCCATAGGTATCTCCACCATCAGTATCAGACTCAATCAGCATCGGATACCCCTCAATATCTCCTCTATTATACTGATTGTTCTGAAACTGGGTTGTGGCATCATCATTCATCTCAGGATTATATCTAACTGACTCACTATGGTTTCCAGTATCTGATCCCCAACGCCAACCTTTTGAGTTTTCTATAGGAGTCACGGAACGCTGATGGTTTCCGGATTCCTCTCCACCCTCGTATCCTCCATAGGAGTTACTAGGAAAGTACCTAGGTGTAATAGGTGTGGTTTGTTGTTCTGGATGGTCAATGCTAATGTAGTCACCAGCTGAGTAAACTGGTGTATGAACCACTCCCTCCATGGGTTCCTTTCCTTTTGTCTCCTCCTTGGGCTCAGTGAACTCTTCCAACATTGTGTCAATCGCTCCCGACAAATGTCGGTTCAACTGAAAGAACAATGTCAGTAGGTTACGACAATTATCCATGTACTTAGCGGCTTCTACTGGTTTGCGTTTAGCATACTTGAGGTGGTTAAGAATAGGATCATCTTCCTCCTCCATATGAGGAATATGAGAGAATTCGGAACCAATAAGCTCCTTCGTCTTATGTTCCCGAATATCAGTGATGGCTCTCATTATGGCAATGTGGTAGGCTGTTTGGATAGTTCTAGCCTCACCAGCTGGCATCACTACACTCATTCCTAGGGATTCTGGAAGTCTTAGTCCAACCCTACACTTCGCTAACACTGTACCGTCGTAGTACATGTATTTAGTTACTTGGATTTGGGGATCGCACCCAAATTCCAGCAACATTGCACGAAGAATATCCGCGAGTCCTCCGTCGTATTCACTCAGGTTTGATTCCATCACTTTCACGTTACGTCCCGAACGTGAACTTGCCATAATTGGCTGTAGAAAAGAAAGAATATAAGATTAGTAATAATGCATCATAATAGAGATAATAAAGAATTATTGCACTAAAAGATATGATTGTTTTATTCTCAAGTGAATATACACCATATTTTTAGAGAATTCTTTACTAATCCTATTTGACTCCTAACGTTTTGTCCCATTTACTAGGTTCCAACCTAAGGTCAAAGCTTTTGCTCTGATACCAACTGTGGTGACCCTGCATACCACTGCATGTTGTAGTATGCCAGTCGTTGATATAACATTCGCGAAGTACCAATCCGCAAATATTACATCCCTCAGAGTAGTACAACAGAACATAGCAGGTCCATAACTCATTCATACATTATTACAAACCATATGTACATATCATCCCGGAGCTCCTCTTGGGTCCTGAGAGGGTTACTCCTGGGTTCGAGGCGAACCCAACTTAACTTACAATATAGAAGTCTCACGAGACTATACATTTATTCCAACGAGTAGATAAATACTAGAAGTTCGGACTGCTCGGGTACTATTACTACTACTAATAGGTCTAAGATTGATCTCCTCCGGAACCCTCCCCGGTTCCGTAGACTATCAGGTAGTCTACACCTTCGACACCTCTACAGAGGTCTGGTTCTTCGTAGCCGATGATGTCGGCCCCTTCAGGGTTGTCGTTGTCCTCCTCCAGATGGTTCAGACAGTCTAAGCAGGGGATTTAAGAGTGGTATGAGTACGAGCGTACTCAACAAGTTCATATTAGGAAAGAGGTGTTTAATGCACTAACTACGATACCAGACCAGAAAGTCTGATACCATGCAGGTTTTGATAACCATTTCTTCAAAAGGTTGCTTTTATTCAAAAGAACTATGTCCGTCAGCCTTCACCGGTTTACTAGAACTTCATGGAGTTCCTTTCAGCGTCAGTTCCAAATCCCGAACAGGGAGTGACTGGTCACAATTGCACTCTGCAGAGGTGTGTTTCTTTACCCATAAGAGATCTTAACCTTGGTGCCAACCGGGCAGCTTTTCCGTCCACACTTCCTTTGGTGTGAGGCCCGGTATAAGGTCCTAGCCGTTCATATTCCTCCGCTACCTCGCACACCCACCCTTTGTTGCATACCCCGACCCTGGGTCCTCGTCGGTCCTCTTACACCAATTAAAGATGGAACCCGACCACGACAACAGTTTGGGACTCGTTAACCAAACTCCTTCGCCGGTAGCTGCAACCCATCATAGACCACTTACGTGGGAATTAGAATGGGATCCCCACCCCACCGCTTGCCCAACCTGGGTCAAGTGTCTACGGTAAGCGCATCCGTTGATGTACGAGAGGTGGAAATACAATTGGCTACTCCGTCCCACTCCAGATCTTATGGTGAAAACGAGTTTTACGGCACAAGAATCACTGGACGACATTTGTTGTTTAATCCTAGATGGATATAAACCCTTGCAATGGATCCTCCACCATATCAACACAATCCATGGTTCCATTGCCCACCACATAGTCATATTCATAGTTATGAAATTAGTGGTTTTGCTTTTTATGCAATAGTGATAAACATAGTACTTTGCAAGTAATTTCTTGCCTGAACACTGCAAAGTGTTGCAGTTGGATGGTGTGGACTGACCCTTGTCCTCTGTTGCTGAAAAATAGCATCATTGTCCGATAAGGGCAATGGTTAAAGAAGCAATTATGCATGATTCAGCTTTTAGGGTTGTTCCCCCTTTCCGGTGTTTTATTATTTTATGTGGAAGGTTAATACTAAGAATAATTTAGGGATACTCTGTTTAGGGTAAAATACAACCTTGAAATGTTGTCAAGGTGTTTTGAATGTCCAATAATATGTATGGACTTATTTTTAATATTAAAAATATAAAGTGTGGCCTAAATGATTAATTTTAATCATTAAACTAGGGCTTGATCATATTTGTCTTTAACATTCTATTTCATAGTTTATTATGATTGAGAATTTTATGCTAAGTGATTTTCATATTTTTAATTATTTTTTAGAGCTATTAATATTTTTCTATGATTTTTCAAAGTTTCAGCATTTTATCTAATTGTGAAAAGACACAAATACCCCTGGGCCCACCTGTCGGTGCAACCCAGTGGGTTAGGTCGAACCGACCGGCCCGGTCCGGCTCGACCAGCCCCACTCTTCTCTCTCACTCGCTTGCGTGTCCGAACCCTAACCCTAACCCGCTCTAGCGACCCGCGTCGCCTCCGCCGTCGCCGCTCAATTCCGGCGAGCTCCGCCGGACCTGGCCCCCGCCATGGTGCGCAATCGACGCGCCCCACGACGGTCAATCCTATCCGCGCGATTTGACGCGGGCGACCTGTCGCTTCCTCGACCCCTCTGGTGTTAGGGTTACGGGATCCGCTCGATCCCGCCGTTCTGGCGCTCCTGCTGGACGCCTCCCTCGGCTTCGCCGCTGGCGTGTGGTGCCACGGTGCGGCCATGGCCTGGCTTGGCCTCGCGCCGCCGCGCTCGGTGTGTGCCGTGGCCGCCATGGCCGCGCCTGTCTGCTCGACCACGGTAAGTGCGCCACCCCTCTTCTTCTCCTTGTTCTGCTTCTTCTCCTCCTTCTCCTAGCTTGGTCACTGGCCTGCCTCTACTCATAGAGGTGTGGCCGTGCCGTGAGGTTGCTGTGCTTGCTCTGGCTGTGCGTATGCCACTATGCTCTCTGCTGCTGCCATGCATGCTAGCTGCTACTGCTTTGCTAATCTCGTCCTATGCCCTACTGTTGCATGCTATTTCCCTTCTGTGGCCCTCCTGTGATTGCCCATGAGCATCCTGTGATGCTCATGGCCTACTGGCTTGCTCCAACTATTGTTCCAGCCACTAGGGCATCCTGTGTGTGCATAAGCTTGACCCTGGCTTGATCATTATGCATGATCCTTGTAGTATGCAAGTGCCAGTGTCCCTGTTCTTGATGCTATCTTCACCAATTACTCAAGTGTATTAATTTATGTTGTCCTGGCTTGATTGCAGTGTGCAATTCTTGTAAATTTACAAGAGCCAGTGCCCCTGGGTGCTCTTCAGTGTGCTATAATTCATAGACATGCTCCTTTGAGCATGCCTGTGGCCTAGACAGCACCATTCCTTGATGGTGTGCTTCTGCATACAATTATATATCATACTTTTGATTATCTGCTATGCCATTGTTCCTGTTCTGTGGCCAATTCACTTGTCTGACATGTGTTGGTGCTATAATTGATGTTTAGCATGCTGTAGCATGCTCTTGCATGCTTCTGGTGGTCATATGATCACTAGTTGCTTGTGGAAAATGCTCTTGGTTGTCTGTGCCTCACTGTGGTTCACTCTGTGCTGTGTGTGCATCACACAGACTTGGCCTGTGTATGCTGGTGCTTGTCCAAGCATCAGTGGATGCTTGCAATGATCCCTTGGATCATCTGCAAGACCCTATGCATTAATAGCTTGCCTGTTTCATTTATCTGTTTAATTTGCCTTGATATATGGTTAAATGATGTGAACTGTGACACAGTGATGATCATATCAATTTAATTTGCTTGGGCTAGAGGGATGCCAACAATTGTTGGGGACGCTAGCCCACTCTGAACCCCTCTGGGTGATGATGATTGTGCTGGTTTGGTGGTTTGACTGTTTTGGTTGGTTGAGGTGGCCTCAGTAGCCACTCTTGGCTGCTAAGGAAGCTCCCACCCCATGTTGGCTTGCTGTGGATGAACAACTGCTCTCTGGCTGATCCCTTTTTGTTGGAATAGCTAGTAGCTTTTGCTGTTGAAACAAAATAGACACATATTGTCTATCTGTCTGATGGCATAAATAGCTGTAGGTGCTAAGTGTGTGGGCTAGGCTAGTATGTGACTTCATCTTTTGCTGGATTTCTTCAGTTATGCACTGATTTGCATAACTGCTGTTCCCATAGGATGATTTCCTAGTGTCTTTACCCATATTTGCTTGCACCAAATGGCTTTACAGCCAGATGATGACACAAACAGGGTTCTACCCTTCTTTTGCTTCTGTGACTCATGCACATGAGGGATTTGTATGAGCAAAACTTTGCTTGCTCATGATCTATAGGTATACCTCACTCCATCTCCTAGAAATGGGGTTGGTGTAGAGGTTTTGCTTCTGGTGGTTTGTTTGGCTTGCCCTGCTCCTCCTTGTGACTTGTTCTTGATCTACTGGTTCATTTGCTGTGGTGGTGAAGATGTGCTGAACAACAGTGGCTGTTCAAGCTGTTCTTGTGTTCTTGTGTTCTTGAGACTTATCCTGTGAGGCTGCTGTCGATGCAATGGTTAGGGTTTGCTTCAGAAAACCCTATATACTTGCTCTCTCCCTTTCCTCTATGGTCGACAGCTATGCTGTACTCCTCCCCTGGTCACTATGTGTGTGGAGAGCATGCAGCAACCTTGGTGTGCTGTTGAGCATGCACACAAGCATTGTGTGCTGCCTGGTTGTGTGTGTGTGTGCATCCAGCTTGGGACTTGTGCTGTGGAAAGATCAGCTCGGCAGAGTTGATCATATCTTCTCAATTTCTTTTCTTTCTAACCTGCCACTTGGCATAACACTTGTGTTTCTTTGTGTTTGTGTGCAGGGTTAAAATGATGATCAAATGGACATGAAGATCATCAAGCTCAAGATTATCTTGTAGTTTAGGATATATTTCATTTACTTGTAATTTTCTTTTTCTTTTTCTATTTAAGCAATTCTTGTAATGTGTTGTAATATTCATTTATTTTCATTATGAATATTGTAAAGACAATGTATATTGTGTGTTAATCAATAAAGCTCAAGGTTTTCTCTAATGAGCTTTATTTATTATTTGTATATTTCATTTTGTGTATTTTTATTATTTCCTTAATGAATTTCCTCATAATTGAAATATAGGGTATTTATTTAATGTTTGAATTTGAAATTCAAATTCAACTTTGGGTTGAATTCAATCATGCAACTTAAATGTGAATTCAATCATGCAGCTTAAATTTGATGCAATCTCTCACCTCTCTTCTCAAAACCCTAAACTAGTTAAGTGAGGTGCAAGTTTGTCGCACTCTCGAAACCCTAACCCTGTAAGGTGTCGAGAGAGAAACTTGTCCCCCTTCGATGCAGTTTTTGTTTAAAAGCGCGAAATTTCCCCAGAATTTGCAATGCAATGCACATCCCTTTCTAAAATCTACCCCGCGATCGTCTCTAAACCTGGGACATTACAAAGATCCCGCTAAAGACTAATATTTTCACATGGTATCTTCGCATGTGAGTAGTACTCACCAAAGAGAACCATGTAAAACATAATTGACACGGAAGTAAAAACTGGGTATTCTATCATCATGGCGTCGACTACTAAACACGTGTTCTTCTGGGGCAAATTTGTTAGATCCTGGCCAGTCGTCCAAGTAGTTTCTACCTTATACCTGCCACACAATGTTGCAAATATTTTTGGCAGCTAACTAAATGGTGTGGATAATAGATTTAAGATATTTATCAGGGTGGGAGCGCTTTTCATTATTTGATCACTATGGCTACGTAGAAATGATAAAGTTTTAAATGATAAAAATTCTTCTCCCATACAGTTTATCTACCGATGAACAACTTTATTTCGTTCATGGTCGTCTCTACAACGTGTGGGGAATCGCAACCGGTTTATGGATGTATCTACACGATTAGGAGACATGGAGGGGAATATTTTTAGCCAACATGAATGCCAGCGTAATCTTCAGATTGGACCTTCATCACTATAGGCGCATATGCAATTCCCTTGTGGACTACTACTAGTGTGCCGTTTCTTTCATATTTTTATCTTTTGATTTTTTGTTTTCGTACGGCTATGTGTATCCTAGATATGTAGAGTCCAGACATAATACTTAAATTCTTTAAGTAATAAAACATACTTATAGATAAATATCAATGTGAATAGTTGTTCGACCAAGTGAAATATGTGGAGATGTGCCTCTGTAGAAAGTACATTGTCCAGCTCTTACTTTACTGGTAGTTCTAAACATTTAGTTATTTGCACGTTTAACATGTTAATGTGTTTTTGACTGCCCACTCTCCAAATAGCAAAACGGGTTATAGATTAATGGTGGAGAGATGACGGAATAACAATACGGAGTGTTGTACCGGAGCAATGACAAGATTGCGGTTTCAATCTACCAAAATGGTAAAACTAAGATTCGGATGGGTCACAGTGGTAGGAATGATTAAGAAAATAACCTCTTTCTTTTATTGAAAGGAAAACGGTAAGGGAATTCCCTACAGTGATTTTATTTTTAAATGATAAAAACCTAAATTCATGTCCCTGGGGATTTGAATCTGGATAGCTAGGTCGTACATCCACTTCCCTAACCAAATGAGCTAAGCTTACTTTTTTAAGAAAATAATTTTTCATTATCTACCATCGCGTTTTCCTCCTCCTCCCATTTTTTTCTCTTATTTTCTGTTGTTTTCTTTTCTTCTCTTTCATTTCATTTTTCTATTTCTTCACTAATTTTTTCTGGGTTTTTCGTTGCTTTTTTTTTGGATAAATACATGTGTACTTTTAACATATGATTATTATTTTAGGAGATAGATGAACATATATTAGTTTATCTTTTTTTCCTTGGTTAGTAATTTATTTTGTAAATGTATGAAAACAAATCATGAAACTCATGGTCATTCTTCTGGGACACAAAAATATTTTATATAACATGAACACCCTTTTCTACAACATTTGAACATTTTTTATACATTAAATCTTTGAAAAAATTAACTTTCTTGTAATACAAACATCTTGTTATGCAATGAGTGTTTGTTTTCACGTACAAGAATGTTTTTCGAAAGGTACGTGAACATATTTTTGAAATAGATGTACATTTACCTTTGATATGTGAACATTTTGCTTTTACAGAACATTGCTATTTTTCATAGTTGTTAAGCTGTTTACTTAAATTGATCAAATAAATAGATTTCCAACATCTAATATGGAAAAAATTAATACTTGATAATGGAATGGATCAAAGGTTGGCTTATATATGACATCCAGTGATGAGGACATCCCACCTAATCACATGCTGCACCTATAACTACGGAAATACAAAAGGACACGGATTCCGTCTAAAAGATTAGACGGTTTAAACTTTATGATATTGGATTGAATAAATACGGAATAAAACTAGCGTTTAAATTGTCAAGCACACACCCTATATAACTACGGTTCACCTATGTGCGCCAACAACTTATGGAAGCAAGACAAACAATTATGTGGTAACAAGATGTATGACTTTAAGCATGAAAGCGATTCATACAAGCTAAATCTTCTAAACAATGGTGGGCCAATAATGAATAACAATTTTTTGGATATGTATTAAGACGCTCGGCCTGATTATAATCGAGTTATCATATTGACTTGGGTTATGCCAACTTGTGTTGTGTTTCGTAATCAAAGCTACTTGTCCTTGCATTGCCCAAGAGTGGGTTGTAGTCCCTGTGTTAAAATATGTTTTCGATGGATAGTATGTCAGAGGAGCACTTGTTGTTTTAGAGCGTTCTAGTATATTTAAAATTATCACAAAGTAATGCGCATAAGTAAAGAGCCATGGTATAAAAAAAATCGAGACATGTGGAGGCGACGATGTATCCCAAAGTTTACACTCTTTGAATGTCACACTTAGTTGGAGCGGTGTGGAGGCACAGAGCTCACCAAACACCACGAAGGTCTCACCGTATTCTCTTCAAGCCTTCACACTAAAAGGAAAGACGGGAAGTCCTTGATCCACTAAGAGACTCTTGATGGCGGTCACAAATCTGTACAAGCTTCGGGCAATCTCCACAAATTTATTGAAGGCTCCCAAAAACTCGCCATGAAGTCCTCATGCTTGAGGAATCTTCACAGTCTAATGGAGTCGCCAAGAACACCACAAAGATCACCAAGTCTTCTAGGGTCCAAATACCCAAGAGAAACAAGCTCCCGAAGAGAATATACCCATGAACTTTCACCTCCATGAATCACCGTGGAGAACTGAAACCAATACACCCAATGCAATGGCAAGAACACACTAGGTGTTTCTCATTGCTTAACTGACGGTGTCTCGGAGGAGGGATCCTCACGAGGGGGAGAAGAAGTAGGGGCCATAGGGCGGAGAGTCCTCGGGACGGTGGTACGCGATTTACCCAGCTTTGGAGCACCTGCTCGGAGACAGGGCCTACTGCTGCTTGTCTGGAATTATCTGGGCTTTCGCGTTGTTACAATGAGTTGTGGTTGTGCATCTAGGGCTCCCGGGATCCGTCTTATAAAGACGCATGGATCTAAGGTTTACATGGAGAGTCCTAGCCGGAATACAAGTTGCCTAACTACGGAATATTACATTGTCGTGCACGTCAAGGATCCGCCTTCCATCTATGCCGTACTGGATCCGGATACTTTATGGGCCTCCACGGATCCGGCCTTCTTCGTAGCTCTGTTGGGATCCGGCTCCTTGCTCCTGGGCTGGACTTCATCCTTCACGATCAACAACAACTGGGCCGCCCGATGGGCCACATGCCACCATCGCCGTCTATGGGCCACCCGGGCTTGCCGGATCCAGGCCACGTCGTTGATATACCCATAAAGTATACCCACAACAGTAGCCCCCGAAGTTCTCCGAGATTCATCATTCTTCCGACTTCAATCAACTCGGATCTCAAGAGAATCTTGAAGAGCTTCCAAACTTTTCTCATTTCCGACGTCTCCTTCCCGGAAATCATCTGTTCTTCGGTAACGGCAATGTAGCAGATTTCTCGCTTATCCCGCGCACAACTTCCTTTTTTCCCGCGCTAAATTTTCGGAGATGCGAATCTTTAGCCGGAAATTTTGGAAGTGCACAGTTAAGTTACATCCACGTCATTTTACCGCATTTGACCTAAGACACGTGGCGGCTATCAAACGGTGCGACCATTCTGTTCCTGCCGTTGGATCCGAACCACGAATCTCCGCTCGAGGTCTATAAATACCCCCACAAGAGGGTAACTTCTCCATTCTTTCACCACTTCACCCACTTCATCTTCCTCCTTCGACCATGCCGCCGACCGGATCTCAACTCCGGCGATCTCTCCCGCGGGAAGCTCCGTCCGCCACCATTCCAAGGCCACCTTCACACCGAGATCACCACGGTTGAGCAGGAAATTCATCCCGCCGCTGTTTCGTGGTCAAGCGGAGGACTTTGCTCCAAGTCCGGCGACCTCGTCCTCGCCGGCGTGCCGAAGGACCACCGCGCCATTAACGGTACGTGCGCCGATCTCGTAGAAGAAGAAGTAGTAGTCTAGTGTAGATCCGGTTACTCAAACTAGCTTTGCATGGGTGCAGCCGAAAGCATGTCACCTAGTTCACCAAACTGTACTGATAGTTCTCCGAGTAGTCCTGAACCCAGTTCATTAGAACCAAGCTGTCCGGAACCTCTTGTATTCTTGCCACCGTATATTTCCGACACCAAATTAGCTCAACCATTCTCCGCATCTTCCAGCAACACGCTTGGTCGGATCCCAACTCTCTAAGAGATCCAAGAAGAACTCGAAGGTCAAGTAAGGATGGCCGCCAAAGTGTAGGAGACGGAGATGAAAAAAGATTCCAAGGCCTAGATCCGAGAGGGCGAGAAAGGACAATGGTGGCCTTGCGAGATTAAAGACTCGGATCTCAGGGACCTCCAGAGTGAGGGGATGATTTTTCCGAACTGGAGTTTCATGGCAGACTCCACCTCTCCCCATCCGAAAGAAGACGAATGCATTCTGACAAAGGCTTGGGTAGAGCGCGGTCTGTCGCTCCCTTGCTCGGAGTTTTTCCTTTCTATCCTCTCCACCTACGGCCTTCAGCCCCACAATATCTGTCCTAACTCCTATCTCCTCTCGAATTTCGTGACGCTCTGCGAGGGGCATCTCGGAATTCGCCCCGTCGTGCGCCTGTGGCAGTTTTTCTTCCGAGTAAAGAAGGAAACAAAGGACAAAGACATGGTAAACTGCGGAAGCATGACCTTCATGCTCCGCCCTGGCCGGATGTATCCGCATCACTCTTCCCACGAGTCCGTCCGGTATTGGAATGCCGGATGGTTCTACGTGAAGAACATCAAGGTTCCGGGAGTCCACGAAGGGCTACCCATATTCGTCAACAAGCCTCCGGAAGAACTCGACAGCTGGAGCTTCGTTCCCACCCTTGTTCACTTCCCCATCCTAGAGAAAACGGCACGGAGGATTTTCTGGCTAGTCCACGATGGGCTAAACGGAAATGATCTTACTCTCAGCTGGTTTTCTCGCCGGATCCAACCTCTACGGTATAACTCGCGCTTGATCAGCGAGTACACCGGGGTGGATGATGAACTCCGAGTCAGCCGCCATGACCTGCCAGCGGATTCTCTCAAGAGGAGGATCAAAACACTTGTGAAGATTGGACGGGGCCAGCTGGTCCTGGAACTTTTGAAAGACATCAAAATCAACAACCAGTGTCCTCCGGTACGTATCTGTAGTTTGCTATCTTTAACTTCTCATTTTGTGAAGTGTTCTAACTTTTCATTAATTTCCTCTCCAGCTTAGTACTTTGGCGGAGGAGGATTTCCGCGCTGTTCTCAGAGTCCCCGTCAGCGGCGGACCAGCGGAGGAGGATCCGGAGGAAGATGATGAGGAAGAGGAGCAAGCACCCAAAAATGTTGCTCCTCGACCTACTAAACGTCCCCGCGCCAAGGTTTCCGGCACCGATGCCGGAGCCAGCGGCGAGGCCTCCGCCAAGAAGGCCAAATTTGTTAAACCACCTTCGCTTGAATCAAGGAAGGTGGAGCGCGATCGCCTTAGACTGCTAACTACAACAGGAAAAAGGTCGGCCTCGTAAGTTTCCGAGTTGAACGCTTCTTTATTAAAAATTTCAACTTGGTACTTATTCATTTCCTTCACTTGCTTGTAGGAACCCGACTACCACCACCACTCGGACCAACACCCAAGAGCCTATCACGAAATACATGAAGAAATCTCCGGCTGTTGGTCCTCCTACTCCAGCTCCACCAAGCTCCTCCCACGCTGCTCCTGAACCTTCTCCGCCAGAGCTCAACCCTCACCCGCACCTGCTACCGCTTCACCGGAATCATATCGGTGAGTAGCGAGAAGACGAGCGGAGGAAGCTTCGGGTCGAAGCGACCTGCTCAAGAAAAGGCCGAGGTCCAAGGCCAAGAAGAAGCGGAAGTTAACTCCTCAGGAAAGGCTGAAGCTGCGGCTGATGATGCCATCGGATTCCCGAAAAACTTTGGCGATCCGACCAACCTTACCTCCACCCCCAAAGCATATCCACCAAGTTTTTCAATAAAATCACCGAGGCGGAAAAGTGGGATCTAGAACAAGATCTGCACAACGCCATGATGAGCAATGCCTGGTCGAAGCCTGATGCTGGATCTGTGGAGATTCAGGATTTTAAGAGGGAGGTTGGCCAATTCTGCGACAAGCTCCTGTGCAAACACAAGGTACTTCCCAGTAGCCCCCAAGTATGTAGGTGGTAGATAATCAATAGTTAGCACCTAAATACTTAGAGAGAAATTCATACTGAAGAAGATTTTAAAGTATCTTAGTAGCCCCCAAGCGTTATGGCGGAAAAACTTTCCGGCAATAATGCTTCGAAAGGATCCACTATTGCATAGCGTAGCCGGAATTTTTACTCCTGCTCTGTTTCTTTTTACAGGAACATCAGGCATTGCATTATGAGCTACATAAGAATATTGCCCTGCAACGCCACGTAACCTTGGGCAGGCGGAGCAAATCCGGATTATTAAGCTAGAGAATGCAAAACTGAAGAAACAGCTGGCGGAAGCCCAAGGTTGGTTTCCGTCCTATCGTGCCATTAGTCCATGTTCTGACTATCAAATTGATTTTGACTTATCTTTATATAGGCGCATCCTCTTCCCTTGCCACAACTTCGACCGAACTTGAGAACCTGCGCTCCTCGTACCAGAATCTGGAGAAGAATCTCGCGGAGGTGAAACAAAAGCAGGAGCAAGTGGAAAAGCAGCTGACGGAGAAGAGCTCCGAGCTTATCCAGAAAGAGGGCGAATTTCAAATGAAAAAGCAGGCTGATAGCGACACAATCCAAAAGCAGGAGAAAGAGATCAACGGGCTCCGGAGGTACATGGAGACAGCGGAGAAGCACTGGGACTTACTCAACGCCGATGTCATGGGTATGAATCCGGAACTCATTCAATAAAACTTATGCGTTGAACTCGATCTTTATGCTTATCTCCGATCATCTCATGCAGAGCCTCTCGGATATAATGAAGAGCATCGGGACCAATTTCCCCGTGATGATCTTCTCCAGCTCGCCGGAGATGACTGCAAAGACCTTATCTCAGCCTGCCGGAAGATTTTCCATAATTTGGCGATTAAAAACAGCCGCACTTGCGAAGTTCGCAAACTTATTCAAAGAATGGACATTCTTCCGGGACTGGTTAGGGATCTTCAAGCTTCAACAGCCCAGGGCGCTGCTGCGATGTCTTTGGCCATGTGCCTGGCTCATAACCCGAAGCTCAATATCGACAGGGTTACTTCCGGAGTTCCTGCGGACTCGGATGTCAATGCGCTACTAGATGCAGTCAGCGGCTACGACACTCGTATTGCCCGAAGGATCCGCCATGATGAGTTTTTTGACAAGGTGGTGCTTCCCGCCGACGAACCTCTGGAAGCAGAGCTTCAGAAGGAACAGGAGGCGGAGGCTCGACCTGCTGAATTCGGAAGCCAATATACCTGGACTAGCTCCAAGGAGGCCAAGAAGAACAAATCCAAAGACAGCGCATCATCTCCAAGCGAAGAGGATGAAGAGAGTGATGATGATGACGTCTCATCTCCGGTCCAAGATGAAGAGAAAGGCGAGCCAAAGGCTGATGACAAGGGTTGTTCTTCTCCGGCTAAGGGGGAGTAGAAAACTTTTTCATGCGGGAAGAAAACAATGCATCATTTTGGCCCCATCGAGGGTTTGTAATAACTTAAATTCTTAAGTATCCTTTGGTTCTTCAAGGCGAGGTTTGATTCCGGCTAGTATTCTAGGGTCCAAATACCCAAGAGAAACAAGCTCCCGAAGAGAATATACCCATGAACTTTCACCTCCATGAATCACCGTGGAGAACTGAAACCAATACACCCAATGCAATGGCAAGAACACACTAGGTGTTTCTCATTGCTTAACTGACGGTGTCTCGGAGGAGGGATCCTCACGAGGGGGAGAAGAAGTAGGGGCCATAGGGCGGAGAGTCCTCGGGACGGTGGTACGCGATTTACCCAGCTTTGGAACACCTGCTCGGAGACAGGGCCTACTGCTGCTTGTCTGGAATTATCTGGGCGCTTTCGCGTTGTTACAATGAGTTGTGGTTGTGCATCTAGGGCTCCCGGGATCCGTCTTATAAAGACGCATGGATCTAAGGTTTACATGGAGAGTCCTAGCCGGAATACAAGTTGCCTAACTACGGAATATTACATTGTCGTGCACGTCAAGGATCCGCCTTCCATCTATGCCGTACTGGATCCAGATACTTTATGGGCCTCCACGGATCCGGCCTTCTTCGTAGGGATCCGGCTCCTTGCTCCGGGCTGGACTTCATCCTTCACGATCAACAACTGGGCCGCCCGATGGGCCACATGCCACCATCACCGTCTATGGGCCACCCGGGCTTGCCGGATCTAGGCCACGTCGTTGATATACCCATAAAGTATACCCACAACAGCCCCCGAAGTTCTCCGAGATTCATCATTCTTCCGACTTCAATCAACTCGGATCTCAAGAGAATCTTGAAGAGCTTCCAAACTTTTCTCATTTCCGACGTCTCCTTCCCGGAAATCATCTGTTCTTCGGTAACGGCAATGCAGCAGATTTCTCGCTTATCCCGCGCACAACTTCCTTTTTTCCCGCGCTAAATTTTCAGAGATGCGAATCTTTAGCCGGAAATTTTGGAAGTGCACAGTTAAGTTACATCCACGTCATTTTACCGCATTTGACCTAAGACACGTGGCGGCTATCAAACGGTGCGACCATTCTGTTCCTGCCGTTGGATCCGAACCACGAATCTCCGCTCGAGGTCTATAAATACCCCCACACGAGGGTAACTTCTCCATTCTTTCACCACTTCACCCACTTCATCTTCCTCCTTCGACCATGCCGCCGACCGGATCTCAACTCCGGCGATCTCTCCCGCGGGAAGCTCCGTCCGCCACCGTTCCAAGGCCACCTTCACACCGAAATCACCACGGTTGAGCAGGAAATTCATCCCGCCGCTGTTTCGTGGTCAAGCGGAGGACTTTGCTCCAAGTCCGGCGACCTCGTCCTCGCCGGCGTGCCGAAGGACCACCGCGCCATTAACGGTACGTGCGCCGATCTCGTAGAAGAAGAAGTAGTAGTCTAGTGTAGATCCGGTTACTCAAACTAGCTTTGCATGGGTGCAGCCGAAAGCATGTCACCTAGTTCACCAAACTGTACTGATAGTTCTCCGAGTAGTCCTGAACCCAGTTCATTAGAACCAAGCTGTCCGGAACCTCTTGTATTCTTGCCACCGTATATTTCCGACACCAAATTAGCTCAACCATTCTCCGTATCTTCCAGCAACACGCTTGGTCGGATCCCAACTCTCTAAGAGATCCAAGAAGAACTCGAAGGTCAAGTAAGGATGGCCGCCAAAGTGTAGGAGACGGAGATGAAAAAAGATTCCAAGGCCTAGATCCGAGAGGGCGAGAAAGGACAATGGTGGCCTTGCGAGATTAAAGACTCGGATCTCAGGGACCTCCAGAGTGAGGGGATGATTTTTCCGAACTGGAGTTTCATGGCAGACTCCACCTCTCCCCATCCGAAAGAAGATGAATGCATTCTGACAAAGGCTTGGGTAGAGCGCGGTCTGTCGCTCCCTTGCTCGGAGTTTTTCCTTTCTATCCTCTCCACCTACGGCCTTCAGCCCCACAATATCTGTCCTAACTCCTATCTCCTCTCGAATTTCGTGACGCTCTGCGAGGGGCATCTCGGAATTCGCCCCGTCGTGCGCCTGTGGCAGTTTTTCTTCCGAGTAAAGAAGGAAACAAAGGACAAAGACATGGTAAACTGCGGAAGCATGACCTTCATGCTCCGCCCTGGCCGGATGTATCCGCCTCACTCTTCCCACGAGTCCGTCCGGTATTGGAATGCCGGATGGTTCTACGTGAAGAACATCAAGGTTCCGGGAGTCCACGAAGGGCTACCCATATTCGTCAACAAGCCTCCGGAAGAACTCGACAGCTGGAGCTTCGTTCCCACCCTTGTTCACTTCCCCATCCTAGAGAAAACGGCACGGAGGATTTTCTGGCTAGTCCACGATGGGCTAAACGGAAATGATCTTACTCTCAGCTGGTTTTCTCGCCGGATCCAACCTCTACGGTATAACTCGCGCTTGATCAGCGAGTACACCGGGGTGGATGATGAACTCCGAGTCAGCCGCCATGACCTGCCAGCGGATTCTCTCAAGGGGAGGATCAAAACACTTGTGAAGATTGGACGGGGCCAGCTGGTCCTGGAACTTTTGAAAGACATCAAAATCAACAACCAGTGTCCTCCGGTACGTATCTGTAGTTTGCTATCTTTAACTTCTCATTTTGTGAAGTGTTCTAACTTTTCATTAATTTCCTCTCCAGCTTAGTACTTTGGCGGAGGAGGATTTCCGCGCTGTTCTCAGAGTCCCCGTCAGCGGCGGACCAGCGGAGGAGGATCCGGAGGAAGATGATGAGGAAGAGGAGCAAGCACCCAAAAATGTTGCTCCTCGACCTACTAAACGTCCCCGCGCCAAGGTTTCCGGCACCGATGCCGGAGCCAGCGGCGAGGCCTCCGCCAAGAAGGCCAAATTTGTTAAACCACCTTCGCTTGAATCAAGGAAGGTGGAGCGCGATCGCCTTAGACTGCTAACTACAACAGGAAAAAGGTCGGCCTCGTAAGTTTCCGAGTTGAACGCTTCTTTATTAAAATTTTCAACTTGGTACTTATTCATTTCCTTCACTTGCTTGTAGGAACCCGACTACCACCACCACTCGGACCAACACCCAAGAGCCTATCACGAAATACATGAAGAAATCTCCGGCTGTTGGTCCTCCTACTCCAGCTCCACCAAGCTCCTCCCACGCTGCTCCTGAACCTTCTCCGCCAGAGCTCAACCCTCACCCGCACCTGCTACCGCTTCACCGGAATCATATCGGTGAGTAGCGAGAAGACGAGCGGAGGAAGCTTCGGGTCGAAGCGACCTGCTCAAGAAAAGGCCGAGGTCCAAGGCCAAGAAGAAGCGGAAGTTAACTCCTCAGGAAAGGCTGAAGCTGCGGCTGATGATGCCATCGGATTCCCGAAAAACTTTGGCGATCCGACCAACCTTAGCTCCACCCCCAAAGCATATCCACCAAGTTTTTCAATAAAATCACCGAGGCGGAAAAGTGGGATCTAGAACAAGATCTGCTCAACGCCATGATGAGCAATGCCTGGTCGAAGCCTGATGCTGGATCTGTGGAGATTCAGGATTTTAAGAGGGAGGTTGGCCAATTCTGCGACAAGCTCCTGTGCAAACACAAGGTACTTCCCAGTAGCCCCCAAGTATGTAGGTGGTAGCTAATCAATAGTTAGCACCTAAATACTTAGAGAGAAATTCATACTGAAGAAGATTTTAAAGTATCTTAGTAGCCCCCAAGCGTTATGGCGGAAAAACTTTCCGGCAATAATGCTTCGAAAGGATCCACTATTGCATAGCGTAGCCGGAATTTTTACTCCTGCGCTGTTTCTTTTTACAGGAACATCAGGCATTGCATTATGAGCTACATAAGAATATTGCCCTGCAACGCCACGTAACCTTGGGCAGGCGGAGCAAATCCGGATTATTAAGCTAGAGAATGCAAAACTGAAGAAACAGCTGGCGGAAGCCCAAGGTTGGTTTCCGTCCTATCGTGCCATTAGTCCATGTTCTGACTATCAAATTGATTTTGACTTATCTTTATATAGGCGCATCCTCTTCCCTTGCCACAACTTCGACCGAACTTGAGAACCTGCGCTCCTCGTACCAGAATCTGGAGAAGAATCTCGCGGAGGTGAAACAAAAGCAGGAGCAAGTGGAAAAGCAGCTGACGGAGAAGAGCTCCGAGCTTATCCAGAAAGAGGGCGAATTTCAAATGAAAAAGCAGGCTGATAGCGACACAATCCAAAAGCAGGAGAAAGAGATCAACGGGCTCCGGAGGTACATGGAGACAGCGGAGAAGCACTGGGACTTACTCAACGCCGATGTCATGGGTATGAATCCGGAACTCATTCAATAAAACTTATGCGTTGAACTCGATCTTTATGCTTATCTCCGATCATCTCATGCAGAGCCTCTCGGATATAATGAAGAGCATCGGGACCAATTTCCCCGTGATGATCTTCTCCAGCTCGCCGGAGATGACTGCAAAGACCTTATCTCAGCCTGCCGGAAGATTTTCCATAATTTGGCGATTAAAAACAGCCGCACTTGCGAAGTTCGCAAACTTATTCAAAGAATGGACATTCTTCCGGGACTGGTTAGGGATCTTCAAGCTTCAACAGCCCAGGGCGCTGCTGCGATGTCTTTGGCCATGTGCCTGGCTCATAACCCGAAGCTCAATATCGACAGGGTTACTTCCGGAGTTCCTGCGGACTCGGATGTCAATGCGCTACTAGATGCAGTCAGCGGCTACGACACTCGTATTGCCCGAAGGATCCGCCATGATGAGTTTTTTGACAAGGTGGTGCTTCCCGCCGACGAACCTCTGGAAGCAGAGCTTCAGAAGGAACAGGAGGCGGAGGCTCGACCTGCTGAATTCGGAAGCCAATATACCTGGACTAGCTCCAAGGAGGCCAAGAAGAACAAATCCAAAGACAGCGCATCATCTCCAAGCGAAGAGGATGAAGAGAGTGATGATGATGACGTCTCATCTCCGGTCCAAGATGAAGAGAAAGGCGAGCCAAAGGCTGATGACAAGGGTTGTTCTTCTCCGGCTAAGGGGGAGTAGAAAACTTTTTCATGCGGGAAGAAAACAATGCATCATTTTGGCCCCATCGAGGGTTTGTAATAACTTAAATTCTTAAGTATCCTTTGGTTCTTCAAGGCGAGGTTTGTAATAACTTAAATTCTTAAGTATCCTTTGGTTCTTCAAGGCGAGGTTTGATTCCGGCAAGGTAGTACGATCCGTTGTGAAGAACTTTGCTGATGACAAAAGGTCCTTCCCATGGGGATTGCAACTTGTGATCTTTCACCTGTCGAAGGCAGAGGACTAAATCTCCGACCATGAACGAGCGGTTCCGAACTCGACGGCTGTGATAGAGTCGGAGTTTCTGCTGGTAAATGGTGGAGCGTTGGTCGGCTAAGTTCCGAGCTTCTTCAATCAGGTCCACAGATAGCTGTCGAGCCTCGTCAGCAGTTTCATCGTTGTAGGCGGAAACTCGCGATGAATCGTGGATGATGTCAGTGGGGAGCACAGCTTCGGATCCATATACCGGGAAGAACGGAGTAAATCCGGTTGACCTATTAGGGGTAGTTCGTAAACTCCACGCACGAGTCTAACTCATCAGCCCAAGCTCCGGCTGCGCGGTCGCAGTGGTTCTTCAAGGCGAGGTTTGATTCCGGCTAGTATAAGGTCGTTGGCTCGCTCGACCTGGCCATTGGACTGTGGATGAGCCACAGATGCAAGATCAAGCCGGATCTCTACGTCCTCACAATAATCCTTGAGTTCTCCTTGTGCGAAATTCGTGCCATTGTCTGTGATTATGCTGTGTGGGATGCCGAATCTCATCACGAGGCTGCAAACAAATTTTAGTGCCGTAGCACCATCGGCTTTTCTCACTGGCTTTGCCTCGATCCACTTACTGAACTTGTCAATAGCGACCAAAAAGTATTCATGGCCACCAGGAGATGATTTCTTTAACTTTCCAACCATATCGAGCCCCCAGACCGCAAACGGCCAGGTGATAGGGATGGTTTTCAGCTCTTGAGCTGGGGCGTTTGGTTGAGTAGCGTAGTACTGACAACCTCGACAGGTTTTCACCAGCTTCTCAACATCTTCTTTAGCTGTGAGCCAATAGAATCCTAGTCGAAAAGCTTTGGCAACGAGGGACCTGGGAGCAGCGTGATGCCCGCAATCCCCTGCGTGGATCTCTCTGAGGATTTCAATGCCATCTTGATTTGAGACGCATTTGAGAAATACCCCGTTTGATTTCAATGTCTTCTTAAGCAGCTTGTATAGAGGTAGTGCCTTCTCGCCAAAACGGCTAACAAATCTACTGATTGCTGCAACACAACCAGTTAATCGTTGCACATCTTTGAGACAAGTTGGCCTCTTAATACTCAGGATAGCCTTGATCTTTTCCGGGTTAACCTCAATGCCTCTATGAGAGACAATGAAGCCAAGGAGTTTTCCGGCTGGTACGCCAGCACTTCAGCGGATTCAACATCATCTTGTACCGTCGGAGATTTTCAAAGGTTTCCGTGAGGTCGCTGATCAAGTCGGATCCTTTCCGGGTCATGACCGCGATATCGTCGACGTAAGCGTGCACGTTCCGGCCAATTTGGTCCTTCAGGCACCGCTGCATCGTACATTGGTAGGTGGCACCTGCGTTTTTCTAAGCCAAAGGGCATAGTAACATAGCAGTAAGTGCCAAAGGGTGTGATGAACGAGGTCACCTTTTGGTCGGACTTCTTCATCCGGATCTGGTGATACCCGAATATGCGTCAAGAAAACACAGAAGTTCCCCCGCCATCGAATCAATGACTTGGTCAATGCGCGGCAAGGGGAACGGATCCTTCGGACAATGCTTATTCAAGCCGGAGTAATCGATGCACATTCTTAGTATTTCAGAATTCTTTTTTGGTACAAGGACGGGATTCGCAACCCAAACAGTATGGATAACTTCTACTACAAAACCTGCCTCTAGTAACTTTGCTAATTCCATTCCTATGGCGTGGTGCTTCTTATCTCCAAAGCGTCGCATAGCTTGCTTCACTGGTTTTGCACCCGGATTTATGTTGAGGTAGTGCTCGGCGAGTTCCCTTGGTACTCCGGACATGTCAGAAGGTTGCCATGCGAAGATATCCATGTTAGCTCGGAGGAACTCGATGAGCGCGCTTTCCTATTTGGGGTCCATGTTGGCTCCGACTGACACCTGCTTAGTGTTATCGCCTTCAATGAGGTCGTGCTTCTTGGTGTCTATCGCGGCCTTGAACGAGTTCTTCTGTTCGAGATCTCGCTTGGTGGTCTCGCATCTCACTCGATCCACCGCGGCCCTGTAGCCTTCCAGCTCCTCTCCAGATATGACGGATTCTGCAAAGGCGGCTTCACCCTCCTCACAGTCCCTAGTTTTCTTGTAGTCTCCGGATACGGTGATCATACCTTAGGACCCGGAATCTTGAGCTTATTGTAGATGTAACATGCCCTGGCGTGGAACTTGTGGTAGGTGGGCCTGCCGAAGATTACATGGTAGGAGCTCTTGAAGGGCACCACTTCGAACGTGATCATCTCTTCGCGGAAGTTGTTAACATTGCCGAAGACCACGAGAGTTTGATGCTTCCCAAGGAGTTTGCCTTTTTACCCGGAACCACACCATGGAACTCAGTGGTGCTGTGCTTGAGCTGCTCCTTGGTAAGGTTCATCCTCTCCAGGGTCTCCAGGTACATGATGTTCAAGCTGGCTCCGCCATCCATAAGGCACTTGGAGAAGTCATACCCGTCGATGCGGGGACTTACAACCAGAGCGTAGCATTCTTTGGGGATGACAGCCGGATGATCCGACCTGTCAAAGGTGCAGGCTTTCTCCGACCACTTGACATACTGCGGCACAGCCGGAACTATGGCGTTCAAGAGCCGGAGCGCCGATTTCTTGGCCTGGACTTTTGGGGTTCCGAGGAAGGTGTGGTAAGCTCCAACACTCTTTTTCCCGAAGGGGTTGGATTTGTTAGCTGCGGTACCCTCTTTGGGATCCGGTGAAGCATCATCCTCATCCATCGCCTCAGAACTGTCCTCGTCTCTGTCCTTGTTCTTGCCCTTGCCTCCTTTGCCACGAGGGCGGTGCTTCCGGACTCGCTTGTATCCTGCTTCTGGGTCCGATTTGAGATCATTGACCCACTTGCAGTTGCGGTTGGTGTGAGTGGATTTGCCCGTAGCCGGATCTAGATGGGCCAGGCACGACATATCCCTGTACTCCTCCTACGTCCAGGGAGCGCGGGTTCCGGCAGCGGTGACCTCGTCAGCGCGCTGTTGGCCCCGGCCGGCTCCGCCACCATGTCCGCGGCCTCTTCCGCCTCCTGGACCTCCGCGTTGGAACGTCATGGCGACCATGTCGGATCCTCCGCCCTTTGGGTCTTCAAAGGGGTTCTTCCGCTTGTTGTTGCTGCTACTGCCGCCATTGTCACGATTTTTCTTTTGTTGGTGCAGGGGTATGGCTGTAGCTACGAGATCTCCGCCTGCGTCATCATCGGTGACGGTGTGATCACTGGCGATGGTAATCATCTCATCCAATGTCAGTTTGTTTGCATTAACCAGGCAGGTAAGCTTGTGCCGCAGTAGCCCTCCCCTCTGTAAGCCACCAATGAAGGCGTGCATAGCTGTGCGGTTATCCACGTTCTCGCACTCGTTTCTGGTTGCCAACCATCAGGTGAGGAAACTCCTAGATGTTTCACCCTTCTTCTGGATACATGCCCAGATCGCTTGTGGTGGCAGGTCTCTTGTAGGTGCCCCTGAAGTGATTCCCGAAAGCGTTCTTCAGGTCAAACCAGCAAAAGATGGAGTTCTTCTCGAGGTCGCTGAGCCAAACACGAGCTGTACCAACAAGGTACAACTGGAGCATGCGGTAGGCTATGTTGGGGGTTCCTCCGGCGAAGGTTACTGCATTGTAGTAATCCTCAATCCAGGTATCCGGCCTTTCACTGCCATCATAATGCTTCAGGTTTCCAGGTAGCTTGAGGTTCAAGCTTCTTGGCTTTGGTTCCTCTCGAATCATCCTGCCAAAGCACTTTGGGCCAATGTAGTCGGATCTGTACTCGTTGACACGTTCCCGTGCGTCACGCGGACCGCCACCAGGGTTTTTGAGCGAGAGCGGGACCTCCGGCCACCGCCTCCGCCTCCTCCACTAGGTGGTGGTGAGGAAGATCTGCGAGGGGCCTGTAGGATTTTTTGCTTCCGCCCTCAGATTCCCGGCGCTCTTCCCGCGGCCGACTCTGGCTTCAGTGGCTACCTTCTCCTTGGTGACGGTCGCCTCCGTCGTTTTGGCTTCTGCGGGGCTCAGGCTCGCGCTCTTTGTTCCGACTCCTTCTAGGCTCAGGCTCACGATCGTCGTTCCGGTTCCTCCTAGGCTCGGGCTCACGATCATCGTGCCGGCTCCGGCGGGGTTCCGGCATAGGCTCCAGGCTCCGACGGGGTTCCGTCGTACGCTCCCTGCTTCTGTTCCTTGGAGGTGGCACGTTGTCGCGGATGTTGATTCCACCGGGCCCATGGGGCCTGGTGTTTCCGGCTGGACTACGGCGGCGAAGTGACGGTGGAGGACGCAGGATCTAGGGCGGAGGTGACGGATTTCGGTACTTGTATTTGCCAGCATACATCGGACCCTTTCCCTTCGCTAGGTCTCTCGGAGAAGATTCCAAAGGCACCAAGATTGGGTTTGGATGTTCCCTGATCTTTCTCCGGCGCTCCGTGGATCCGGTGCGCGATTCATCATCACGATGCTGATTGCCGCGGGCGTCCTTCTGCGTGGACACAGTGTTCCGGGTTGGATTCCAACCTGCGCGAAGTGTCTGCTTGCTCTGCTGCTTCATTGCTGAGGCAACGAGCGTACGACGTAGTTGATATCAATATCCTCATCCTTCTTTTTCAAGAGTTCCGCAGCCTTTTTCATGTTATCCTTTGGAGTTGTGAGTGGCTGTTGCTCAGTGGGAGTTGCGAAGATCTTGCGGGGAGTAACAACTTCCCGCCTGATCCTATCAGCGTCCTTCCGAGCCTCGCTCATCTTGGCCTCCCAGTGCTTCCGGAGTTGCTTGACTTTTTCCAGTGATTCGTCAACTTCACGCTCTCTCTTGAGAAAACCGTCCATGAAATTCGCAGCCTCTTTCCTCTCATCCAGCATCGCTGCTGCGGTGTTGGCAAACTTCTTGGCGGTGGCCAGCATCTCCTTCCTCTTGGCTTCTAGAGCCTCCAGATCTGCGTCGTCGTCAGGAGTTATAGGTTTATTGAGGATATCCGAGTGCGCGATTGCATCCAAGCCTGCCTGCTCGACTATTTCTTCTGGGGACAGGTACTCCTTATGCTGCCGTTCCTGCGATAGCGGAGATCCTGCATCGGATGGCCCTGGATCGGAGGGGTATTCTCATCTTCTGCTTCCTACTGATCCAGCGCTGCTAAGGTTGCGAGAACCTGCTTAGGCTGGGCGGATTCTGCTTCAGATTGTTCACCGCCTCTAAGTTCCTTCAGCAGGCGGTTGTACTCTTCCGTGTCCATGGAGGAAGCATCGTCGGCGCTTTCCCCAATCTCGAGCTCCTTTGTCAGGCGGTTGTACTCTTCTGTGCCTATTGAGGAGGCATCGTCGGAAATTGGGCTTAGATTGCCGAGGATGGATTCTTCTTTGTCTCCGGCCTCTTCTTGTCCCGGAGCATCGCTGCCTCCGACAGCTTCCTGCTGATCCGGAGCGTCGGTGTTTCCGGGTGCCTCAACCTGCATGGGGCCAGCTCCGTCTTGAAGAGGGGCGGCTCCTGCGGTATGGGCTAAGAAGTGCACGAAGTGACACCTCCGCTTCTAACACCGGGAGACCCAGGTGGATCTCGCATTGGTCTTCCACCGTGATCTCCGCTCAGGGATTGGGTGGGCTTTGAATTTTCCGATCTAAGGCGGAATCTTCCTTAGGAAGTGGCTCATCGGATCTTCGCGATCGCTCCTTCGGCAGCTGCGTTAGCGTTACTTACCAGGGCGCTCCCGTCGGAATCGATGGTTTCGCCGATGAAGATGTGGATGCCGCCGATTGGGACGATGGAGAGCTTGGTGGGAGCCGTTTTAGCCGGAATCCAACACTCGTGCGGAGGGACGATCGGAAAGTTCCCGGCGTAAAGGACACGCCCCACCGCGATGGTATCATCGTTGCTCCCATGGCGGAACCCTCCCGGTTCCGGCCTCCAGACGCCGCAGGCCCCACGGTGGGCGCCAACTGTCGTTGCTTAACTGACGGTGCCTCGGAGGAGGGATCCTCGCGAGGGGGAGAAGAAGTAGGGGCCATAGGGCGGAGAGTCTCGGGACGGTGGTACGCGATTTAACCCGCTTCGAACACCTGCTCGAGACACCTGCTTGTCTGGAATTATCTGGGCGCTTTCGCGTTGTTACAATGAGTTGTGGTTGTGCCTCTAGGCCTCTCGGGATCCGGCTTATAAAGGCGCACGGATCTAGGGTTTACACGGAGAGTCCTAGCCGGAATACAAGTTGCCTAACTACGTAATATTACATTGCCGTGCACGTCAAGGATCCGCCTTCCATCTATGCGGATCCGGCCTTCTTCGTAGGTCGGTTGGGATCCGGCTCCTTGCTCCTGGGCTGGACTTCATCCTTCACGATCAACAGCAACTGGGCCGCCCAATGGGCCACATGCCACCATCACCGTCTATGGGCCACCCGGGCTTGCCGGATCCAGGCCATGTCGTTGATATACCCATAAAGTTTACCCACAACAGTGTTCAAATATATATCTCTCAAATTCCACCAAAAATACAAAAACTATTGGAGGAATAAGATAGGAATAAAAAATAAATCCACAAAGAACTTTAACATCAAGATCTACTATGCCCCCTCACTTAGAGAGGATATAGATTGATGCAAATGTAGATCTAGATCTCATCTCACTTTTCCCCAAAAAGTATTCAAGAATCATAGGAGGAATATAGGGTTAGGGCAAGATCTGAAGGTAAACAATGGAAAGGAGAGATTACAAAAGAAGCAACAAGCCCTTCAGGAAGAAGGGATCCTTTTATAGCCCCCCCCCCCCCTTCAGGTGCCTCGGAGGAGGGATCCTCGCGAGGGGGAGAAGAAGTAGGGGCCATAGGGCGGAGAGTCCTCGGGACGGTGGTACACGATTTAACCCGCTTCGGAACACCTGCTCGGAGATACGGCCTACTGCTGCTTGTCTGGAATTATCTGGACGCTTTCGCGTTGTTACAATGAGTTGTGGTTGTGCCTCTAGGCCTCCCGTGATCCGGCTTATAAAGGCGCACGGATCTAGGGTTTACACGGAGAGTCCTAGCCGGAATACAAGTTGCCTAACTACGTAATATTACATTGCCGTGCACGTCAAGGATCCGCCTTCCATCTATGCCGTACTGGATCCGGCCTTCTTCGTAGGTCGGTTGGGATCCGGCTCCTTGCTCCTGGGCTTGACTTCATCCTTCACGATCAACAACAACTGGGCCGCCCAATGGGCCACATGCCACCATCACCGTCTATGGGCCACCCGGGCTTGCCGGATCCAGGCCATGTCGTTGATATACCCATAAAGTTTACCCACAACAGTGTTCAAATATATATCTCTCAAATTCCACCAAAAATACAAAAACTATTGGTGGAATAAGATAGGAATAAAAAAATAAATCCACAAAGAACTTTAACATCAAGATCTACTATGCCCCCTCACTTAGAGAGGATATAGATTGATGCAAATGTAGATCTAGATCTCATCTCACTTTTCCCCAAAAAGTATTCAAGAATCATAGGAGGAATATAGGGTTAGGGCAAGATCTGAAGGTAAACAATGGAAAGGAGAGATTACAAAAGAAGCAACAAGCCCTTCAGGAAGAAGGGATCCTTTTATAGCCCCCCCCCCCCCCACACACACACACACACACACACAAAAAATGACCGTTACAACCACTTAACACCGGAACCTCTTGCCTGGATGGCCAGAGATTCCGAACCTCCACCAAAGAGCAAGGCAAACATGAAAACAGAGAAAAAAATGCTTCGGACTGGAGTCTCCGGCCCTCCCGGGACCGGAGTCTTCGGCCCTATAAAATCCATAAACAAGCGAAACCAAAACGACCATAACTAGAGCATCCGAATTCTGATTTTGATGATCTTAGGCTCGTTTCGAAGCTAGAAACAAGTTCTACAAGATCAAGAAGAGAACCATAATAGTACATCAATCGAGTATAGAAACAAATGATGGAAGCTTTTACCTATCTATAAAAGATAAACCGGTAAACCTCCAATATTGAAATCACAACAACTTAAATTAGAAAATTCCGATTTAGGTGAAACCAGTTTTGTTGGAAAGAGGATGAAATTAAATACCCCAAAAATAGTGAAAATCTTAAGAACAAGTGATGTAGATTTTTCATGAACCTACAGGTGAAACCTCTCAATACGAAGAACCGGAAAAACTCCAATATCGAAAATGCAAGAAGTATTTCATGGGGAATCCATTTTCAGCAAACTAGAGCTTATCATGAGAATAAGCACAAGATCTATAATACCATATGGATAAGATCAAAATAACAACAAAGAAATATGATGCATGGATGCAAAGCTTTCGGCTCTCTCCGAACAATACGATCAAGTTACTTACTATAGAGTCCTCTTGGTAGTACGACCAACTATCCTATAAACTGGTCTCCCAACTGTACCACGAGATTGGTAATAAAGGAACCATATGAAGAACTAACTTTAATATTGTGCATTACACTTGGACTAGACGATGTCAATCTTGACCACACAAGGTGGAATGTCTTTCTTGATTGTGCTTGGTTGATGAAATCTTGCAGATTGCTACCCCACAATCCACCATGGAGAGCTTTTTTTTGGTGCATCTTCACATATGCATGAACACCATATGGATGGAAAGATTCAATCATATGGAATCTTCGAGATGGCTCATCTTGAACTTGCACTGCATTTCTTCTTTCGTCATAGTGTTGATGTCTTGAAGATAAACATGAGAGCACACTCCATCGTCTTCTTCAGTACATACTTCCAGTAGGCTCAAACTTATATCATGACCAATCTTTGAATCACTCCTTGATTAATGCATTGATCAGCACTTCAACTTCTTATTATGACGTTGAAGCCACCATATGGTTCAAGCATTGTCTATGGACAAATCCCACAAGCATAACTCAATGCAAACATTAGTTCATATGGATTGTCATAAATTACCAAACACACACATGGGGGCATCATGCAGTTTTAACAAGGACCTTTCACAAGAGCTCATGCATGACAATTCAATTGTCACTTACTTTCATTTTTAGGAACTATTTTTCACATACATGAGAATATGATGTTGCCTAAATCAGATGTGTTAATTTGTTACAATCAAGAATGATGGATCTATCATAGATTAGAGGGACAATCATTGGAACATGATCCTCATTCATGGAGATGGTTGCAACCACGTGAGGATTGAAGATGACGCTACAAGTGGAGATTTCAGAATTTCTAAACCACCATATTGATGCATGGGAGACATGGATGAAATGTTCAAGATCATACTTCATATTTTCGTCCATACCTTTATTGGAGTTTCAAGTTTATCCACCCATGATGTCCTCGTTGCTCCCATCTACATTGCCCTGCCCATTGTTTTTCTTGGAAATTTAGATATACTTAGCATAGAAACATTGCACAACAAGTAGGGAAAATCGCAAAACACCATGACATCTAAAGTTTCTATATTCTCTTTATTTTTTGCAATTTATCCAAGCTTAGTCCTTGTACAACTTTCAAGCTAGGTGAAGTTATTTTTGCATTTAGTTTGTTTTTTCATATCATTTTATGGTGATCGAACCTGAAGAATCAAACAAATAACGAGGAGCATGAAGAGTTCACCCATCGTAAGGTATGCTCTCGACCCCGTTTTAGGCATTTGTTTACTAGTGTTGAGCAGTCGTAGTCATTATGAACAACTTGTTTGGTTCGTTTTAGAATTCCGTGAGTAGTTCAAAGTTCCTATTATTTGAGTTTAACTGGTCGTTTAGTTCTTGTTGTAGGAATGTGGTGGGTGATCCTTGCTACTAGCATCAGTGAAGTATCATGATTAAACTCTTAGCTCCTTGCGGTTGATTCTCGCTCGAGGATGATTTAGCTGATTTAAGTTTGTGAGGTTGATGAGTGCATTTAAGTTTAATCCTAATATTCCTTAAAATCATCTCAGATCATACCATTACTTGTTACTTTTATTTTTGGGGTTTTTCTTTGTACCTATTTTAGGTGGAACCTATCTCCTTTCAGTACTCCGCCACTATTTTTGAGCTAAACCGGAGGAGATACATTGTAACATTCGACAACATACATGACATTATCTGCTGTAGTGGGTCTGTTCTCTATTTAGGGAATCCGATAGAGTTGCTCTAAATGGGTAAGATCACGTTACAACTTCTTTGGAGTCATCTCGGTACAGTACTCCAGTGGTGAAGTTTCGTTGTAGCAAACTAGAGAGAGCGTTTTTAACGTTGTCCAGGAATCAAACTAAAGCAACTGCGGCTTGATGCAGTTGATGTAGTTGGCTGTGTCAGTGAAGACAATCCTTGATGTGTTCGTTCAATGGAACTGCAATTTTGATGTGTCCCAAGGAACAAAGAGCAGAGATAAGGTGACCAAGGTTCATGCTTCGCCTGCAGTCGCGTGGAACCTCTGGTAGGAGGGCAATAGACGTGTTTTCGATAGTATGTCTGTTGTTTCTAGTGGAGTTAGCCTACAAGTTATAGCCTTGATGTGTATGTTTTCTCTTAGGCAATGGTTATATAAGCTACTAAATGAAGGTGTGTAGCAAGAGCTGGTACATAATAAATATCGTTCTGAAAAAAAAAACACTTTCAAATGTTCAAGTAAACTTACTGACCCGCCTTTCTGAAAAGGTCTGATGAATGTTGAAGACGAGTTCTTTAGCAGAGGTTTAATTAAAATTTAAGTGATGGTTCCGGTGTATGTTTTTGGGAAGATACTTGACTAACACCATTGTTTTTTTTTGAACAGGGGTAGGTCCCAGAGGGACCTAGAAGCATTCATTAAGCGGTGGAGCCACAATTACATTGAGGACTACAAAGAAAAAGGAAAATACAAACCAGTCCAAACTTTTTGCACCAAGGACCCTAAAAGATGGAAAGCAAAAGCAATCGGGTCCAGCTCTAGTGCCACCGCTTCTTCACATAGCAGCGCAGACGAGCTGCTCACCGCCGGGGATTATGCCACTTGGGGTGAGCCGCCGGGAGCCTACTGCGCCGATGCAGAGGGGCCTCCGCCTTGGCATGTAAGCATGGAGGTAGTTGATGACCTGCAAACGCCGGCCGGAAGGAACCGTCACCGACGAAGAGGGTGGGAGCGGTTGCCTTACAACCTTATTGATCGACGACCAAGCTTGGGTCGCCGTGGATGTGCTCCCGGGAGCTGCTTCGTCGCTCCCCTGCTGCTTGCGTGGCAGCCCTCCGGCTGGCGCAAGAAACTCCTCTTTTACCTCATCACCATGACGAGTGAAGAAGAGAAGCCTCCAGCTCCCACCTTGAGCACCCGAAGCAATGGATAATGGCCCTTTATTTGTGGAGGATTTGGCCTCCCACCTCCTGCGCGCCTTCGGCTCTGACCAGAAGAGCTCCGCATTGAGGAAGAAGACCACCAATCGGCTCCAGATCCTGGCCAAGAGATCTAGACACCTCCTCCCGGCATCGCGGCAGACTACGGCATCACGCCAAACTACAGCATCACGCCAGCACCTAGCATAGGACCTAATACTACTATGTACACCTACTCCGGCGTCTCTCCTTTGCCACCTCCGGCCAGCTAATCCGGCTGGAGGGGCTCGGGATCGACCCGGGTAGTCGCTGTGTTGTCGCAGAAGAAAGGGTGGAGGTGGAAGAGGAAGGGGAAGGAGAGAGCGGTCCTTCCGTTCCACTTGTGACTAACACCATTGGCTCAACAATATCCTACACTATACAACATTGCTCGACGGAAGCATGTTTCGGTTGCACATGTTCTGTCATCAGTCCCTATAAACATTGGTTTCATGCTACAGTTGACAGGAAACAAGTGGAACTCCTGGGTTCACTTGCGTAGGCGCCTGATGGGAGTGTCGTTGAATGATTAATCAGATACGTTTCTATGGAAACTTACGGCTTCAGGTGTTTTTACTGTCAAGTCTATGTATGCTCATTTGATGGATGGTCACACAAGGTTCTTAAAAAATATCTCTAGAAGTTAAAAATTCCAATAAAGATCAACGTGTTCATGTGGTTCCTTAGTAAAAAGGTTTTACTCACACATGAAAATTTAGCAAAAAAGGAATTTAAATTGGAGCAACAAATGTTCTTTCTACGACTTAGAGGAGACAGTGAATAATCTTTTTTTTATCTCATGTCCTTTTGTTAGATTAGTGGGACAATTGTTTATGCTACTTTTGATATTCCACCACCGACCAATATAACGAATATGTTTGGTAATTGGATAAATAATGTCGAAAAGAAAACTAAACCTAGAATTTGCATTGGTGTTTCAGCTCTATGTTGGTCAATATGGAGTTATCGAAACAATACTGTTTTTAATAAAAAAAGATTCCACTAATTTTTTTGCAGGTTATTCATATGGTTGTCCAGTGGATTCAGCTATGACTCTTCCTTTCACCGGATGATATGCGGAATGCATGGCTTCTGACAACCTCCTTCTGATGATTGCACGGGATATTTTCTACCTAGCTACCTGACGGCCTATTAGTAGATTAGAGGATGGTTAGGCTGGTTCTTTTTTTGTTATTTTAGATGGCTGATAGTTGTATCGACCCTCGATGATCTTTGAGTTGTAAACTTCGAATCATGCACGTTTTGCTTTAATAAATGGTTGTGTGCATTATTAATGCAGACGCCCGCAATCCCCCATTTCGAAAAAAGAGTCTGCCTTGTACAGTCTTTTCATCTACTGCATTTTGATCGTAAAAAAATAAAAAAAAATGAAAAATGTAAATAAAGTGCTTTTAACAAAAATGCAGCATCAAAATATTGTGTTATTATTAATTAAAAATATAAGTATAACGAGCGCACACATGTAATGGAAGCACGAACAAAAATCTTAGTGAAAAATAAACAGCAATGACAACTCGATCGAAAACAGCAAACAGGAAGAGCTAGCTTATTCGCGTCAAGGCGAGATGCGCTTCCATTCTTGTGACAACATCTAGTTGACAAACCGGCACTGCTTTCTGATCTCCCCAGTGGCACTGCTCTTCACCTCGATGCTACCCATCTTCACCATAGCTGCCTTGAACTTCTTCTCCCATCGCCCAGAGATCCTGGCATTGAGCCTCACCTCGTTTATTGTCTCGGGCGACTGGAGTGCGGCGTCCGAGTTGAAGAGCACTTTACGCTTGAGCACGTTTTGGTAGTACTGCTTGTCGAGGAAGCTAGGGGAGACGACGTCTTGCACCACCGTGGGGTCACCGGTCTTGTTGCATTGCCGCTGCACCGATTTGGCTAACTTAGCGTCCATGGACGAGGGGTCCGAGGCGTTCGCAGGGAGGCGGTCTGAGAAGGACGAGCAGTGGGAGATCCCAACGGTATGCGCCCCGGAGAGGGTGACCATCTCGTCTGTGGAGAGCCCCTTGGAGGCGAACATATCCTTGAGTAGCTGGAGGGTGGCGAAAGGCGGGGGCAGGTTGAAGAGGGTCTCATTGGCAATGGACACGCGCCCGTCGTAGCGGCCAGACGGCATGTTGAAGTTCACCTTCCCGTTGCTCAGGATGACGCTGGCATCGCGACCAGCGAAAGCAACGATATCGGCGCATGAGACGATGCCGGGACATGCCTTCTCGAGTGCGGCCTTGGCCGCGTCTATGACCTCGAAGCCGCGGAGGCTGGGGAAATTGGGGATTCCAAGCTTCTCTGGCTGTGCGTTGGCCGAGGTTGGGTCAAGGAGGACCGAGGCATCACAACCCTGCAAAAATTAGGAAAAATCTTGTCACGTCCCGTCACCACATGCATTGTTACCATATCGAGTGAAACACCCAACCATTTCTTATTCAACAAATGTGAACAAAAATACTCTTAAACTCACAGCAGGGGAAATATATACTAGATATTGAGTTTCTCATGTGTATCAAGATATATCTTACCCTGACAAAGCAGTCGTGAAAGAAGAGGCGGATGAGGCCGGCGCCGATGCCGCGGTTGGCATAGACAGCCTTCTTCACGGCGTCCCTCACGATCTGTTCCGCTTTGTAGCACGTCTTGCGGTAGTGGCCGATCTTGAGCACTGGCGCACGAGGAGGAGGTGTCGGCCTTGCCGAGGCTGGAGCTGCTGGACTCGGTGGAGGGCTGCTAGGCGTGCCTGGGTTGGGATACCCTGCTGCAGGAGGAGGTGTCGAGCTAGGCGGTGCTGAGCTTGGTGGAGGAGGGTAGCTCGGCGTGCTTGGGTTGGGATACCCTCCAGAAGGAGGAGGTGTTGAGCTTGGTGGAGGAGGGTAGCTTGGCGTGCTACCGTATCCTGCCACACAGCCAAGCAACGCCATCAGGGCCAAGGCGACAAGCTTACCACTCGCCATCTCCACCTATGGTACTTTGCCTCGAGAACCGGGGAGGAGGATGGGTTGTGGAAAACCTGCTGTTTCCAGGGTCTATTTATAGGTACAGAACATAGATGTGAGCAATGTGCTCGAAGCTGGAACGACAACGACTACCCTCCACAATGTGCTCGATCGCATGTGGGATAGTGTTTGGTTGAAATGTCTTGAACACAGAAGTCAAGCGCGCGCGAACATGGCGAGCATAATCTCACAACTTGAACTACTAGTTGACATTGCGTGTGTGCTCATTCCCGGCCTGAGGTAATGTGGATGTCGGGTGACATCCGTGGTTGACCGCGCGCGGTGTCTAACTGGTACTAATACGGTTTGATATTGGATCGTGTGCCGCAATAGAGGGACGAATGCGCACACAATTCATGTAGTACAGCTAGCTGTGAAGTGTGTACAACTTCCGTACATCAGGAAATTTTCGTAGTGTTGTTAGTTTTTGCAGTTTTATATACTGTTCTCATCATGTATCCAAGTCACCAAGTGTATCGAATGGATAGTTCTCTAGTTGTATACTGGGGGTTGAGAGGCATGCATGTGAAGGTTCTCCCATTTGAGTAGATCGGGGAAGTTGAAAGTGACACCATACTTTGGTCCAAATTGTAATTCAATCTCCAATTTATTCACCAAGGCCACGAGCCGAGTCATTGGACATGCCTTGCGCTGTTCAGTCTAGAGGACATGTTGTCCATGGACGAGATTCGTGATAAGGGCATCTCCAACGGGCCAATGCATTCTAGACACAATTTGTGTCCGTTTGTGTCAGGCACGGACACGAAAAAGATCATATGTCTATATACGCATGCATACTCTTCCCAGCCGCAGTGCTTATTTTTTTACGCAAGGGCCTGTCATCCATTAATTAGGGAGGACAGAGAGAAAGATGCCATGTGTGTGGCCAGCACATGCACCTACCATGCATTGAATAAGGAGAGAGAGGGCCAATCAGGCTAAATGGACACGCGGACGCGTCCGTGCATATTCATTCGCGACGCAAATTTAGTCCCAGAATGCGTCCCCATAGACATTGCAGTCAGTTTGCATCAGGCTGCTGGGTTGGGGTAGAGATGCATTTTTCGACCCGTAGACATAAACGGTTATTGTGCGTCTGTTTGCGTCAGGCCGCTGGAGATGCCTTGACATCAAAGCCTAACCATCGGACAAAGCTCCAAGGTCTCGATGGGTTTCTTCAGGGCAAGCATATTACCTAAATTGCAAACTAAAGTACGGTACAAACTGTCTGCTAGGGTTGGTTAGGCTTTGGACTTCTTCCTTTTGGCACACCGTCTCACCCGAGGGTGCAGATCAGATCCCAGATCACAACCGGCATGGGCGTTGGCCTCTTCTCCCTCCGCTTGCCACTCTGGCGGCGGCAGGAGGGGAGGGACCTCGTTCCTCCGTTCTGTACCTAGGTCTTATGTGGTGTGTTATTGGGGCGGTGGGAGCGTCGTTCGGATAAATAAATCTTCCTCAACTCCACTCCAATACCAGCGGCAACCTTCATGGTGGCATCTTAGAGTTGTTGGCAATGTGTGCTTGTCGATCCTTCAAATTGGCATTGGTCTTCTCGACGTTCTTTAGATCTGTTTTTCAATGTGTCGTTGGCGTTCATCGTTATCCACGACAGCGCTAGGGTCAGGGCGAGGTGGATGCTCTGAAGCGAGGATGTTGGTCCAGGGGTGGTGGATCTATCATTATTTTGCGACGTCGTAGATGGGATGCGGTGGATCTTGGTGGATGGGATGCGGTTTATCTTGGTTCAAGGCAGCATGAGGACGTGCCATGGCAACATGTGCCTCGCTGCTTGCAGCGGGCCTCACTAGTAGGAAAAATCATATCGCCGGCGACCAAATTTTGCTACTCCTAGCACACCACTGCAGTGCTAACATGCCAGCGGTATCCTGTTACCGTTGGCATGCTAGCCCTGTGCACCAACGGTACTCAATTTGGTCAGCCAGCGGTATGTGTTCAGAAATTCTTTTTCATGACGTTTCTACGTATTTTTACAGGTACAATATACATATTTATATGATATCAATACACATACAATATACAAATACAGGAGTGGCCAAATACATACATACGTACATTAATTTATTGTATCAATGCACAAGCAGCATATAAATAGAGAAGTGGCCAAATTATTGGTTCATCATGTTAGGACCGAAGTAGATCACACAAACATACAGCTAGCTACATAGGTATGTAGCTACATACTATAACCCTCTCCGCCTCCTCCGCCTTCGGCTCTGCGGGTGAATAATGGACAATGACCCTATCAGCATCTCTCAGGTAGTGGTATTCACCTTCAGACAAAGAGCAGTCTGTGCGGTACTTGTAGTCGAAGTAGGTGTGGCTGAATACACTATCCATATATGTAGAAATTACACTTCGTCCCGATCTCCATCCTGTAGCGATCTGTCATCTCTATCCAACGAGGCTCGTGGAAATAGGTTTGGTTTGTCTCATTGGTGACTTGACAATGAAGGTCCTTTCTGGTATGGGCAGCTACTCCGGCTCGAGGGTGACTTCAAACTGTTCCAATTGATTAATGTTTCTATGTATATGCTAGATGAAGTCACGCCTTGCGCTACAGCTTGCGCTACACTGGATAGCCTAGACACAATTGTATGCAAGAAGCAACAATTATATCAAAGACACTAGTGAACACAAATATAGATGAACAACTTTTTTTTTCGATATGGGAGCATCACCCCAGCCTCTGCATCAATAGATGCACACGGCTTTCTTTATTGATAAAAGGTACGTAAACAGTTTACAGAAAGATTCAGAGATACATTCAAGGGAAAGCTAAGGTCGAGATATGAATTAACCAAAGGAAAATGCAACACAAAGACAGCCTATCCATTTGCTAATCTATACATGAACAACTTAGAGGCATAACATGTTAGAGCAAAACATAACGTCATGGTATCAATTCATCCGTGAACACTACGACAAACTTCTTATACCTGCAGTTAACTTGGCCACAGTTTGCGTCCGGGTTCAGCAAATCCATTTGTTGCATAGAGGTTGTGTTAAAAATATATTAAAGTCATATATTTCCATTTGGAAGAAAGGTCAAGTATGTATGCAAAAATAATATGCCTCATACTTACATTTTGGAAACACAAACCATAGGAACGGGCCAGTGAGCCAAGTAGGATGCACAAGATTTATATTTGTCCATAACACAAGGCTCACTTGCACCGCCCCCGGATCACACATAGTGCCGCAACATTTTAATCGTTGGCATATAGATAAACCATAGTTGTAAAGCGTCATATGAAGACACGCTAGGAAAAAGTGTGCTTAAAAGACCAAATCAAATGTGCCAGAGTCAATGAACATTGCACACATCTCTTTTTGCATTGTCAGTTCTTGAAGATGGTTTGGAGTCGGGTCCAGGTTTGGTCACAGGCAAATTTCCCTACCCCCAGTGAGGCTTTCCAAAGCACTGAACAATGGTGGCTCGAGGCGAGACAAAGGGCACCAAAGAATCTGAGGCGTGATTTTGATACTATCTCCATACTGGTGCACTGGAGGTTATGGAAGGAGAGAAACGGACGTATTTTTCACCAGGAGTACAATGGAGCTGATCGCATCTTCGAACGTTTAGATGACATCAGAACCTGGAGGGCAGCTGGCTGTATTTTGATCTTTTAAATCCTCTTGTAGTGTCTATGGGGGAGTTCAGGTTGTATCTCTCTTTTTGGCCTTTCTTGATGTCGGCTACCTCATCCGTCTTCGCCCAACGCCTGCTGGCTCTATGTAAAACCTCCTTTTTCTATCTTAATGAAGATTCAGCCGAAGGCCCTTCGAAAATGTGCGAGAGTCTATCATGGGCCATTGCAACGAAAAAAACTAAAAATGAATATGAATTAGCGCAAAATCAAGAACATGCCTCATAATTCATTGGACATAAGTACCTATAGGATGGCGCTAGTGATCCAAGTAAGATGCACAAGATTTGTATGTGTGCATATCACAAGGCTCACTAACACCACCCTAGGATCACATGTAGTGTCCCAAAATATTTAATCATCGACAATTGAAATGAAAAAAACCAAACTGAATATGAATTAGCACAAAATCAAGACCATGCATCATACTAATATTAGAGACAAAAAAATAGTAGGAATGGTGCGAGTGAGCCAAGTAGGATGCACAATACATATCACATGGCCCAGTGGCATCACCCGAGGATCACCTATAGTGCCTCAAATTTTAATCATCGGCCATTACAACAAACAAAAAGCATGCCATCACAGATCACGATTTTTCAATCACAAGTCATACTACCACAGATCAATGACCACAATTTCAATCCGAACATCACATATTAAAAGTTGCACCATCACAACAAATCTCATTCACATCTTGTGAAGATTCGGCTGTTCCATTGCTAGGTATACTACCACCGAACGAATAGAGTGAACAATTTCATTAACTAGATAACATTACTGTGTTCATGTGTTACTAATCATGGAGTATAAAATTTGGAGTAATGATCTCCAAAAAAGTTGGAGTGCTAATTTCAGAATATACAAAGCGGTATTGAGTTTGAGCACGCTTACTGCTTCGGTCCTTGATGGTCAGCTCGCCACCAGGCTTATGGCATCAGGGATGTGGTGGGGGGCAGCTTCGGGCAGAGCTGTGGCGACGGGGCCCTTGTAAGGTGGTGGGGATGTGGCAGCGGCGGCAGGTGCACGCGGGGCTGCATCGGCAGGCCAGGGCTATGGCAGCAGGGATGTCGCCATAGGGAGAGAGAGGGGAAACAGATAGCCAAACCGAGTATAGGAAGAAAGTGAGGTAGCTAGGGTTTGGAGAAAAGTACAAGCGGTGTTACACCGACTGTATGTGGAGGGGAGGGGGATGTAACCTAGCCCGTTTCTCATACACCGACGGTATATTGGTACCGCTAGCGCTTGATGCATGTAAAGTGCATACATGAACTTTATAGTTTATTGTGTTAAAATCATTATTATTTTGCAACTTTATAATATTTATTTGTACTAACCTACCAATACTTGCAAAAGTGAACAAGTTCTTGTTTTACACTTTGTTGTGTAGGAAACACACAAATATGGAAGGAAACTACTCATTACGGTGAAATTTGGAGTTTCCCGGAATTTGTCCTTGCATAACAGTTTCCAAAAATTTCCACGAAACCCCCCGAAGATGGCATCCAATGGAAAATGTCAAAACATAAAATTGTTGGAAGTTTTCTGCAAATTGTTTTAAACACATAATTCATCCCAAAAGGACTCCAGAAGACCGTTGTCCAGTCCAGTTACTACGGAGTTCAAAAGCAGTTTCAGGAATCCGAAAGTTAGTGGCGTGATTGACCCTAACCCTTTTCATATTTGAGGGATTCGGCTTAGCGACGACTTTACGGGCTCATAAAGGACAAAGAGGAGTCCTAGGAAGGTTCTAGATGTGCCCAAGAGCCCTTCTATCAAAGGGGCATCAATCTCATGGCCAAGATGCATTGGAAGTCTATATAAAGAGAGGAAAACCTAAGTTTGGAGGCAGCCACCATAAGCCACGAATTTGCCTCTCCATTAGTCTCCATCTACAAGGGAGGGCTCATCTACAACACCTTGAATGTCCAAGGAAGAAGGGGCCCAAGGGGCCGCTGGCCCCAAGGACAGCCACCGCCCATAGGGAGCCGCCACCTCCTCCTCGCTATGGCCGCCTCTCCCCATTAGGGAGGCACCTCTCTGTCATCACCTTCATAACCTCTCCATCAACTCATACTATTATCTGTTAGAAAATATGATGTGTGATGCAATCTATTGTTTTCCCACGATCTATTGTGTCTCTATGTCATTGTTTGAGTAGTGATTTGTTTATGGCAATTGTGAAGTACTACCTCCATCCCAAAGCTTAAGGCTTATATTTTTCTGATAAGTCAAACCAAATAAAGTTTGACCAAACTTTTACAAGAATTATCAACAAATACGGTATTTTTTACATACCATATGAAAATATATTTCACTATCTATCTAATCATATAGATTTTGCATTTTGCATGTTAATGAATTTTCATAAAAACTTAGTCAAACTTTACATAGTTTGACTTTTTAAAAATAATATAAGCCTTAAGCCTTGGGATGAAGGTACTAGTTTGTTGATGGTTACATGCAAGTATATGGTATCTTCTATGATGATCTTATGTACTGATATATGAGTGCACACATATGTTGAGGGATGCATAAGGTTGTCACTATTGCATGATGATAGGAGAAGAAATAGCTGGAGATTGATAGAAACCGTGTCCCAAGTATTAAATATGCATGCTATATTAATTCATGGTTAATTAGTGAGGTATATAACTATGGGGACCTTGAAACTTACATCGGTTGTTGGGCTTAATGTCTTAATAACTTCCTTGTTTGCTTGATAACGGCCTTGGGATCAATCACTAGGGGTGTAATTGCACATGTTTATGACTGCACCTATATATGATTCCTCTTTGGAAGAAACAACAAAAAATACTATCCATGTGTTCACTAATTGTGACAACCAAACAAATGAAATAACAATGTTCCTAAACACTTGCTTTCTTGAGATATACTTGCTTCTACTTTCAACACTTCACAGTTTTCTAGTTAGTAATAACAACAATCTTGCACACTCTAGTACATTGCTTTGCACGAAAGACCATATAAGTGGGTTATAGGGCCTTAGAGAATAGATAGTGTACTTTCATCTCCTCGCGGGTTCGAAACTCAAATACTTATTGAATTGTACTACGGTGATTCCTTGCACTTGGGGATTATCAAGATATTTTTCTACTGACTTTACCGAGGAGCGTAGCGCTAGGCTTCTATTCTTGTTTGCATTGCATTCAGCTTTACTCATCAACTAGCTTATAAAATATATAAAACCCATAAAATTTTGAAAAGAAAAAAATTTGTTTCCAATGATATCAAAGAGTTACTTTTTAGACATGTTAAAGGCTTGAATATTCCTCTTGGTACTAATGTTTTGAATTCAAGATATTATGTTGAGAGTGGAAAGTAATAACAAAAGAAGAAGGACAATAAAAGAATAAGCTTGGGGATGCCCATGCAACCTCAATAAGAGGATGAAGAAGAACACGTGGAGTAATAATGGAGTAGCTACCCATTTCCTACTCCCAACAATGATAACACACAAATTCTCATGAACAACTCTGCTTATACTATTTCAAGTAATGATGATCCTTCATTTCCTAGTAGTACTACATGTAGAAGAACTGTATCTAATATATGGGAGGATGAAAGTTATATAAAAGAAATATATGATGTCAGAAGCTCATTAGATGATTGGTCTTTGTGTGGTTAAGTTTGCTCTTGATGCTTGCAAATAATATGAAAGAGTAAGAGATAACAACCCTCTTTATGTTACCACCTTATTTAAAATTCAAGATAATGGTCATTATATGCATTGGCTATCACAAAGTTGTTGGTATTGATTCTTATATAAAATTCCTATGTATAGGAAGAGATTAGACTTAAAAGTCAACTGTTGTATATTTTGTGGTGTGCTCCTTATGCTCTCATGTACTATTCAATTTGATCACACCTTTGTAACATTATACCATGTAAAAAAATATCTATTGTTACATAAATAATTGGGATTTCTATTTTCGTGCCCTCGGGTCCTTAGTTGTACTCAGTTTTCCCCAGCTCCTTAGTTTTTCCTCAGTTTTCCCCAATCCCTTGTCTGTAACCCACAGAAGGAGCTCGGACGGAGGATTCCCGTTTAGTTGACGTTGGTTGGTGCTGGCATGTGGGGCCGCTATTGGTGCCCCGCAGTGGACACGTCTCCACTTATCCAGATCATCGTGGGACCCCCAACTTGTCCACGTTAGCGCGCCGGACCCACAGCCTACCCAGGTGACCGTTGCAAAATGGGCGCCCGAGCCAGCCCCGTGCCCGTGCCATTGCTTCCCCTTTCTTTCCCCTCACCCCATTGTTCTTCTTCTCCGCCAGCGGCAGCCCTTCTCCGGAAGGCGGGTGATGTCTAGTTTCTCTTCGACCTCCCGTTCTTCATGGCCGCAGTATGGACCCGTGCCTTTGACAAGATGCCCTGACTGCCCACGCTAGGAGCCTCTGAAGCGGTCGATCTGTAAGACAGACGACAACGGCAACCGTGGATGTGAGTTCGTTGCATGCGAGAGCTTGCCATATAGAGAGGGGGTTAAGGTTAGATCTCGCTCCAATTTCTCTTTTTTCTTTCGATTTTCTTGTTATTCCCTCGAATTTAGGATTTAGGGTTCACGTTGTTGTTTTGAGATCTTGAAGAAATGCAGGCATTTCGAGTGGATCGATGTGTACGTTCAGAGGCTTCAATTGCAGGAATCAATTGGCGCTATTGGGGAGCGCAATTCGGGAGGGGGACTTGCGTAGAGAATGCGGCGGAGAGAGGAGCCGTTCCGATTATGCCTAATGCTCCCAATGCAGGACTGGTGGAAGTGAAGGGAGAACTAAAGAAAATGAACAAGCAGTTAAGGCAGCTGATCGAGTTGAAGAAGCAAGCTAATCTGATGGCTGGTTGTTTTTTTGTTGTATAATTGCGATCGGATTCTTATCATTTTGCTCACTAGGCGCTAGAAGTTGTTACAGGGATACCTTGTTACAAATCCATTATTCAGTTAAATGTACTTGTAGTTGTTTTCAAAGTTAGTGTGTGCATTCACCAAAATTACCAACTATATTCCCTAAAAGAAAAGGAATGCTAAAGAAAGTTGATAATTGTTAGAGGGGTGACAAATAATGCATTCACCGAAATCCGCAAATATCTATGCCTCATGTTTATACCAAAATTATACCACTTTTGGGCCGTTTCAAAATACCAATACTATATCCCAAACTATATTCCCTAAAAGAAAAGGAAAGCTAAATATAGTTGATAATTGTTAGAGGGGTGACAAATAATGCATTCACCGAAATCCGCAAATATGTATGCCTCATGTTTATACCAAAACTATACCACTTTTGGGCCGTTTCAAAATACCAATACTATATCCCAAACTATATTCCCTAAAAGAAAAGGAAAGCTAAAGATAGTTGATAATTGTTAGAGGGGTGACAAATAATGCATTCACCGAAATCCGCAAATATGTATGCCTCATGTTTATACCAAAATTATACCACTTTTGGGCCGTTTCAAAATACCAATACTATATCCCAAACTATATTCCCTAAAAGAAAAGGAAAGCTAATTAAAGATAGTTGATAATTGTTAGAGGGGTGACAAATAATGCATTCACCGAAATCCGCAAATATGTATGCCTCATGTTTATACCAAAATTATACCACTTTTGGGCCGTTTCAAAATACCAATACTATATCCCAAACTATATTCCCTAAAAGAAAAGGAAAGCTAAAGATAGTTGATAATTGTTAGAGGGGTGACAAATAATGCATTCTCCGAAATCCACAAATGTGTATGCCTCATGTCTATACCAATACTATATCCCAAACTATATTAAGTGGCAAACTCGTTATTGCACATAAATAGAGGGGCGGGCACTCTCCACCGACAGAGAAAGAGAGAGGGGTGGCCACGAAGAGAGAGAGAGAGAGGTTGCCACGAAGAGACGGAGAGGGGTATATGATGTCTACTCACGCTTCTTTTCCTGTAGACAGTGTTGGGCCTCCAAGAGCAGAGGTTTGTAGAACAGCAGCAAGTTTTCCCTTAAGTGGATCACCCAAGGTTTATCGAACTTAGGGAGGAAGAGGTCAAAGATATCCCTCTCAAGCAACCCTGCAATCACGATACAAGAAGTCTCTTGTGTCCCCAACACACCTAATACACTTGTCAGATGTATAGGTGCACTAGTTCGGCGAAGAGATAGTCAAATACAAGTAGTATCGATGTATATGAGTGGTAATAGCAATCTGAATAAAATATGGCAGCGAGTAAACATGCAACAAAACAGTAAGTAAGCGGTGTTTGCAGTATTGGAAACAAGGCCTAGGGATCATACTTTCACTAGTGGACACTCTCAACATTGATCGCATAATAAATAATAACTTCTTCTCATTTGTGCTACATACACTCTTTTGTTGGATGACAAACACCATTCGTTGTGGGCTACAAGAGCTCCCTCAAGCCGGAGTTAACAAGCGCTACAACATTCAGCATTCATATTTAAGTAACCTTAGAGCATAATAGATCTTTGCAAAATAAACCGAGTACTAACATAGCATACACACTGTCACCATTACACTATGAAAGGGGGAGTAGATCACATCAATACTATCATAGCGATAATCAACTCCATAACCTACAAGAGATTATGATCATAATCTACGACAAGAACCACACGATGCACACACTGTCACCTTTACACCATGCAGGAGGAATAGACTACTTTAATAACATCACATGAGTAGCACATAGACTAGTAGCGATACAAAGCTCATCATATAGATCTCAATCATGTAAGGCAGCTCATAAGATCATTGTTTTGGAGTACAGAGAGAGAGATTAACCACATAGCTACCGGTACGGCCCTTAGCCTCGAGGGAGAACTACTCCCTCCTCATCATGGGAGACAGCGTTGATGGAGATGGCGGTGGTGTCGATGGAGAAGCCTTCCGGGCACTTCCCCGTCCCGGCGGCGTGCCGAAGCAGAGACTCCTGTCCCCTAGATCTTGGCTTCGCGATGGCGGCGGCTCTGGAAGGTTTCTCGTACCGTGGCTTATTCCTATCGAAGTTTTAGGTCAGGGCTTTATATAGCGGAAGGGAAGCCTCGGAGGGGGGCCACCACCATAGGGGGCGCCCGGCCCTAGGCCGCGCCGCCCGGTGGTATGGCCCCCCTGCTCGTCTCCGACTCTTCTTTGATGTTCTGGAAGCTCCCGGGAAAAATAAGATCTTGGGCGTTGATTTCGTCCAATTCCGAGAATATTTTCTTACTAGGATTTCTGAAACCAAAAACAGCAGAAAACAGGAACTAGCACTTCGGCATCTCGTCAATAGGTTAGTTCCGGAAAATGCATCAATACGATATAAAGTGTGAACAAAACATGTAGGTATTGTCATAAAACAAGCATGGAACATCAGAAATTATAGATACGTTGGAGACGTATCAGCATCCCCAAGCTTAGTTCCTACTCGCCTCGAGTAGGTAAACGATAACAAGAATAATTTCAAGTGACATGCTACCATCATAATCTTGATCAACATTATTGTAAAGCATATGACATGAATGAAGTGATTCAAAGCAATGATCTATAGTTTGCTAACAAATAGATAACATATAGCAAAACTTTTCATGAATAGTACTTTCAAGATAAGCATCAATAAGACTTGCATAAGAGTTAACTCATAAAGCAATAAATTCTTAGTAAAGGCATCGAAGCAACACAAAGGAAGATATAAGTTTCAGCAGTTGCTTTCAACTTTCAACATGCATATCTCATGGATAATTGTCAACACGAAGTAATATGATGAGTACAATAAGCAAGTATGTAAGAATCAATGCACAGTTGACATAAGTGTTTGCTTCTAAGATGGAAGGAAATGGGTAAACTGACTCAACATAAAGTAAAAGATAGGCCCTTCGCAGAGGGAAGCATGGATTACTATTTTTGTGCTAGAGCTTTTATTTTGAAAACATAGAAACAATTTTGTCAACGGTAGTAATAATTCATATGTGCTATGCATAATACTTCCTACAAGTTGCAAGTCTCATGCATAGAGTACTAATAGTGCTCGCACCTTGTCCTAATCAGCTCGGATAACACGGATTATCATTGCATGACATATGTTTCAACCAAGTGTCACAAAGGGGTACCTCTATGCCGCCTGTACAAAGGTCTAAGGAGAAAGCACGCATTGGATTTCTCGCTTTTGATTATTCTCAACTTAGACATCCATACCGGGACAACATAGACAACAGATAATGGACTCCTCTTTTAATTCTTAAGCATTGAACAACAAATAATATTCTCATAAGAGATTGAGGTTATATGTCCAAACTGAAACTTCCACCATGATACATGGCTTTAGTTGGCTGCCCAATGTTCTTCTCTAACATATGCATACTCAAACCATTTGATCATGAAATCGCACTTACTTCAGACAAGACGAACATGCATAGCATCTCACATGATATCCAACAAAGGTAAAAATTTGATGACGTCCCCAAAAAAATGGTTACCGCTCAACAAGCAACTTATAAGAATTAAGACACATAACTACATATTCATCACCACAATAGTTTTTAAGCTATTTGTCCCATGAGCTATATATTGTAAAGATAAAGGAATGGAATTTTAAAGGTAGCACTCAAGTAATTTACTTTGGAATGGCAGAAAAATACCACATAGTAGGTAGATATGGTGGACACAAATGGCATGGGCTTTGGCTCAAGGTATTTGGATGCATGAGAAGCATTTCCTCTCAGTACAAGGTTTGGGCTAGCAAGGTTGTTTGAAGCAAACACAAGTATGAACAGGTACAGCAAAACTTACACAAGAACATATTGCAAGCATTTTAAGACTCTACACTGTCTTCCTTGTTGTTCAAACATTTTACCATAAAATATCTAGACTTAGAGAGACCAATCATGCAAACCAAATTAAACAAGCTCTACAGTAGTTCTCCATTAATAGATTAAACTACATGATGCAAGAGCTTAAACATGATCTATTAGAGCTCAAAACAATTGCCAAGTATCAAATTATTCAAGACCATATGAAGCATTTCCTGATTCCAACAAAATAACAACAAGTGAAGCAATCAACTTTCGCCCTTGAACATTAAAGCACAACTAAGAACACTAGTGTTCCATACGAAAAAGCGGAGCGTGTGTCTCTCCCACATGAGCATGAATTTATTCAGAGAATGAAAATAACAAAAAGAAAATAAAAGCACACAGACTCTCCAAGTAAAGTACATAAGGTGTGATGGAATAAAAATATAGTTTCACTAGAAGTGACCTGATAAGTTGTCGATGAAGAAGGGGATGCCTTGGGCATCCCCAAGCTTAGATGCTTGAGTCTTCTTAAAATATGCAGGGATAAACCACCGGGTCATCCCCAAGCTTAGACCTTTCACTCTTCTTGATCATAGTATATCATCCTCTTCTCTTGACCCTTGAAAACTTCCTCCACACCAAACTTCAAGCAAACTCATTAGAGGGTTAGTGCATAATAAAAATTCACATGTTCAGAGGTGACACAATCATTCTGAACACTTCTGGACATTGCACAAAGCTTCTGAAAGTTAATGGAACAAAGAAACTCATTCAACATAGTAAAAGCGGCAATGCGAAATAAAAGACAGAATCTGTCAAAAACAGAACAGTCCGTAAAGAAGAATTTGGCAGGGGCACTTAACTTGCTCAAATGGAAAAACTCAAAACTAATGAAAGTTGCGTACATATATGAGGATCACGCTCGTAAATTTGCAGATTTTTTTGATTTTTCTACAGGAAAATCTGTACGAATTCGTGACAGACAGCAATGCTGTTTCTGCGCAGCGATCCAAATCTAGCATCAACTTTAGCATAGAAACTTTACTTGGCACAAAAACATGATAAGGAGAGGTTGCTACATTAGTAAACAACTTCCAAGACTCAACAAAACAGTAGCAAAATAAACACATGGGTTATCTCCCAAGAAGTTCTTTCTTTATAGCCATTAAGATGGGCTCAACAATTTTAATGATACTCTCGTGAAAATAGACAATAAAGCAAAAGAGAACATCAAGAAGCAAATTCAAAACACATTTAAGCCTAACCCACTTCCTATGAAAAGGAATCTTGTACACAAATAAATCCATGAAGAACAAAGTGGCAAGCATAGAAAAGCAACACAATTGCAATTTCAAGATTCTCAACATAAAGAAGGGAAACTTAATATCATTAAGATGCATATAACCATGTTTCCCTCTCTCATAATAACTTTCAGTAGCATCATGAACAAACTTAACAATATAACTATCACATAAAACATTCTTGTCATGAGCCACATGCATAAAATTATTACTCTCCACATAAGCATAATCAATTTTATTAGTTGTAGTGGGAGCAAATTCAACAAAGTAGCTATCATTATTATTCTCATCAAGTGTAGGAGGCATAGTATAATCATAATAAAATTTACTCTCCATAGTAGGCGGCACCAAAAGACCACTATCATTATAATCATCATAAATAGGAGGCAAAGTATCATCAAAGAAAATTTTCTCCTCAATGCTTGGGGACTAAAAATATCATGCTCATCAAAACCAGCTTCCCCAAGCTTAGAATTTGCCATATCATTAGCAACAATGGTGTTCAAAGCGTTCATACTAATATCATTGCTACTAGCATGCAAATAAGATTCCATAGGTTTTTTAATTTTCACAGCAAACAATCCATGTCTTAACTCAGGAAATAGAATAAGAAGCTCACTGTTGCTTTCCATTATGCCTAACTAGTGTAAACAAGAAACCAAAAGATGCAATTGCAGGATCTAAAGGAAATAGCTTCGAGCACTTACAACAGCATCAGAAAATAACTTAGTTACCTGGGACCGGAGTATGAGTGCCTTTTACCTTTCCTCCCCGCAACGGCGCTAGAAAATAGCTTGATGTCTACTCACGCTTCTTTTCCTGTAGACAGTGTTGGGCCTCCAAGAGCAGAGGTTTGTAGAACACAGCAAGTTTTACCTTAAGTGGATCACCCAAGGTTTATCGAACTCGGGAGGAAGAGGTCAAAGATATCCCTCTCAAGCAACCCCGCAATCACGATACAAGAAGTCTCTTGTGTCCCCAACACACCTAATACACTTGTCGATGTATAGGTGCACTAGTTCGACGAAGAGATAGTGAAATACAAGTAGTATGGATGTATATGAGTGGTAATAGCAATCTGAATAAAATATGGCAGCGAGTAAACATGCAACAGAACAGTAAGGTGTTTGCAGTATTGGAAACAAGGCCTAGGGATCATACTTTCACTAGTGGACACTCTCAACATTGATCGCATAATAAATAATAACTTCTTCTCATTGCTACATACACTCTTTTGTTGGATGACAAACACCATTCGTTGTGTAGGGCTACAAGAGCTCCCTCAAGCCGGAGTTAACAAGCGCTACAACATTCAGCATTCATATTTAAGTAACCTTAGAGCATAATAGATCTTTGCAAAATAAACCGAGTACTAACATAACATACACACTGTCACCATTACACTATGAAAGGGGGAATAGATCACATCAATACTATCATAGCGATAATCAACTCCATAACCTACAAGAGATTATGATCATAATCTACGACAAGAACCACACGATGCACACACTGTCACCTTTACACCATGCAGGAGGAATAAACTACTTTAATAACATCACATGAGTAGCACATAGACTAGTAGCGATACAAAGCTCATCATATAGATCTCAATCATGTAAGGCAGCTCATAAGATCATTGTATTGGAGTACAGAGAGAGAGATTAACCACATAGCTACCGGTACGACCCTTAGCCTCGAGGGAGAACTACTCCCTCCTCATCATGGGAGCAGCAGCGTTGATGGAGATGGCGGTGGTGTCGATGGAGAAGCCTTCCGGGACACTTCCCCGTCCCGGCGGCGTGCCGGAACAGAGACTCCTGTCCCAGATCTTGGCTTCGCGATGGCGGCGGCTCTGGAAGGTTTCTCGTACCGTGGCTTATTCCTATCGAAGTTTTAGGTCAGGGGCTTTATAGGCGGAAGGGCAGCCTCGGAGGGGACCTGGGGCCACGGACCATAGGGGCGCGCCCACCCTAGGCCGCGCCGCTGGTGGTATGCCCCCCCGGCTCGTCTCCGACTCTTCTTTGATGTTCCGAAGCTCCCGGGAAAAATAAGATCTTGGGCGTTGATTTCGTCAAATTCCGAGAATATTTCCTTACTAGGATTTCTGAAACCAAAAACAACAGAAAACGGGAACTGGCACTTCGGCATCTCGTCAATAGGTTAGTTCCGGAAAATGCATCAAAACGATATAAAGTGTGAACAAAACATGTAGGTATTGTCATAAAACAAGCATGGAACATCAGAAATTATAGATACGTTGGAGACGTATCAGTATACTGCCCGTTAGATCAGTGGATCAACGGTTCGCGGACTCGATCCATGTGACAATGGCTCAACCAATCAGGATAAGTTTGGGCTTCTGAGAGCAATGTGACAGTACTTGAGGGAAAAACTGAGTAGTACTAAGAATCCAAGGGCACATAAATAGTAAATAGACTAAGTGATTCAAACAAAAGAATTACAAAATGAAAAATGCGTGTTTTGTACAATATAATTCATATTGGGCTACATAAAATTATTTGCAATTCAAATATACATGAGTGTGACGATTATGGCATCATTTAGACAAACTATGTTTTTGGGAAAGATGTTTTGCGAAGGGGTTTGAGTGGAAAACCATGCATCTTCATAGCTACACTAGTGATTATGAGAAGTGGCAATTTGTGGTAAAACTTGATTTATATATGTTTGTTAAGGTTTTCTAGGTGGCAGGTTGCGTAGGAAGACTCCATGAGTAGGTGCCACTATGTTTTTATTTTTTTGGAATTTTTTGCGCATGAAATGACTCAATTAGCTATGTTAATCTCATTTGTTGACTCTCTGTTGACCAGCTACTTGAGGGTAAAACTGAGTATATTGCACTTGCCGGTCTAAGTCCTTGAGGGGAAAACTGAGTACAAATAAAATTTCTGTATAAGGCCTGAGGTTATAACTGAGTACACCAAACGTCCCAGGGTTAGACTCGTGTCGCGGTGCACGCTGTAGCCGTGCATAGCGGACGCGTGTTTTGGTACACGCCACCTTCATCTTTATAGAGCCCCTATTTCTCTCCCTCGACGCACGTTCTCACTGCAACCGCCTCTCTGTCCCATCATCTTCTCCACAACCGAAGAAAAAACCCCGAAGAAAACCGCCGGATGGAGAAGAATGAGATGCCCATTGTCGGCACATCAGCCGCCGCCCCCGCCGTCCAGGCCCCTGTCGCTGCTTCCAACGTAGTGTTACCACCCGATTTTGGCCAAATCAGGAGTTGGGCCGTAAGTGAAGATGGGCTTAGAAGATTACACGTGGATCATCTTTGAAGCGGCCTTGCGCTGAGAGTTTGGGCTAAGTGGCCCGTGTATCTGTAATTTAGTAGATCGTGTTTAGATTAAAGAGATAGAGTCTGGCCCGTGCACGGTTAGTGCACGCCTCAATTAGAAAGTCCCTTGGACTATAAATATGTATCTAGGGTTATCGGAAAAGGAGGACAATCATCGTTCAACCAACACAAATCAGGCGCATCGCCACCTTCTCTTCGAGGGTTTCCCGGGTAAGCACCATGCTGCCTAGATCGCATCTAGCGATCTAGGCGTATAAGTTTATTCGTCAACCTTGTACTGCTCGTGCTGAAGCCTTGTTGATGGCGAGCAGTCTATTTATCCTTAGGTGTTTAGGGGCTTGCATTGGTGCTTTCACGTGCATATCTGCGTGGCAATGCCGTCCCTCGACACCTAGCTGCCCTTACGTCGATCCAGACGTAAGGGCAGCATCTTGCTTGTTCTTACTTAGTAGATCCGATCCGTTATAGTTGCTCCTTGCTCCGCAAGGATTAGTTTAATATCTGCATAGTTAGGCCTTATGTTGGGGTCGGAGGATCCGGTGGTGCGTTAGGCGTTGTTTACCGTCCCTGCGAGGGATGTTCCGAGGATCAACGTTATGTTAGTTTTTAGGCCTCTCGTAGGGGTAGTTTGCATCATCTCTCGTAGCTGCTAGGCCCGATCGCACTTAGGACGTTCCGATTATGCGGTGAAAACCCTAAACTGTCGTGGATCGTGTTAGCTTTGTCCTGATCCAGCAGGATCCCCATGCCATTGTAAATCCAACATGAAACATGGGGCGATCAGCTCCTTGAGCCGATCCACAGGGAAACCTGAGAGCCAATAGGGCTCGTATTTAATGTTTACGTGTCTACCATGCAGGAACAATCGAAGCACTAACACCTTCCCGATCGGGTCTAGGTCAGGTGGTACGCCCTAGCAACCGCCGGGACGTTGGCCGGATTTGCGGGACGACGCGAGGTGCCGGGATCCACTAAGCGGCCTGGGAGCTTCCCGGCTCTTCGTGTTGCTTAACCAACACCCGTCGGGGGGTTTTGGAGGGTAACACATTCTGGCACGCCCAGTGGGACATCCACATCGACATCCACGTCGATATCTTCTGCAACATTCATGTCAACATCGGCATCCGAGATGGCGGGGGAACCGATCACGTACAAGGATCTCCCCACTGAACACAAGAAGAAGTACGATGACCTGAAGGCCATCCTGGAGGCCGAACTCATCGGCTCCTTTGAGAAGACCCGTTCGCACGGTATCGGTTCAAAGGATTCACGCCACAAGGCGTCCTCGACGGGGTAGATCTGTCTCTCCCGTCGACCGTACCAGAGCCCTGCGACAGAGGTCAACTACATGGTGGCCCATTCACCGCATCGGCACTCGAGAGCCTGGTGAACACTTTGGAGCGCGTTGCGCTCCGTGTGGTGCAAGAGATCATGGAGCGTCGTTACTCCCCTTCAGGACCTGTTCTAGGGACGCCCCAGGAGAGATGCAACTCCACACCAGGCCACCTCTGCACGCAACGGCGGCTCCACAGCAACAAGGCTCACCGCATACGTCGTCTACAAAGTCGGGGGTGACCCGGGCGACTATCTTGTATGACCCGCCCAAGGAAATCCCACACGGATACGTGTGCGCGTATGTGCCGGATTGCAACAACGGATGCAGGCGATCCAGGCTCCACCGGGAGGGATTGCCGGAGCAGGAGCAATTGTTCCGGCAGGAAGAACGACGCAGCAGCGGGGAGTTTAGGAGCGAAGCTGAGAAACAAGCGTGGTTAGCCAAGTATACCACTGCACTGGTCCAGAAAGTTCAGCTGCCACTACCTCCACCGCAGATCAGATCAGCGCAGTCTGAGAGAGCAGTTCGGCATCTTGCCGAAGAAGAAGATAATCGGCTATTCCAAGCCGTACCCCAATGAGTTCGACCTGATCCCACTACCGCCTAAGTACCGGCTTCCGGACTTCAACAAATTCAGTGGGTCAGAGGGGTCGAGCTCCATCGAGCACGTGAGCCGATACCTGGCCCAGTTGGGCATGGTTTCAGTATCGGATCAGCTACGGGTGAGGTTCTTCTCGCAGTCCCTCACCGGGCCAGCTTTTGGATGGTATACCTCGTTGCAGCCAAATTGCAATCATGGAAGCAGCTGAGGAACTGTTCCACACACAATACCATTCGAAGCTACGCCGGTATTGCCGAACTAACAGGTTCGGCAGAAGCGAGGAGAGACAGTCTACGAGTACATCCAACGTTTCAGAACTGTCAAGAACCGATGCTATTCGGCTCACTTAACGAGAAAGAGGCCGAGCTGGCCGTGGCAGGCCTTGCGCGTCGTTCAAGGACTGACGTTCCGGTTGAGTACAACTCGTTGACGCACCTGGTCAATAGACGACCTTATATGAACAGCGCCATCCGAACTGTACCAGGACAAGTTCAAGCGCGCGATAACCCTGGTCAATGCGATGAGGATGAAGATCTGCGGAAGATCGGGAAGTTGCGAGCCGAGTGGACTCGGACGCCGCACTGTGTCCTGCAAATGGGTGAACCCGCCGGGGCCTCCAAGAGGGTTGGACTTCGACGTGACCAAGACTGAACAGATCTTCGATCTGCTGAAAGAGAGCTACCCGAAGGCCACAAGATCCCTACGGCACAGAGATGAACAAGAGGCCATACTGCAAATGGCATCATACGTTCACGCACGCCACCACGACTGCAAAGTGTTGCGCGTACAAATTCAGATGGCGATAGAATCAGGCCGATTAACTTTCGGACAGTTTGCCATGAAGGTAGACATGCGTCCGTTTCCGGACGTCAACATGGTGGACCTAAGCCACTCCATAAGAGAGCCAGGGTTCTCTTTCGATGTCAATATGGCAGGGTTTGTGATCCGCCATGGCGTGGACAAGGCAGAGAGTAGCCACTCACGTGGCAAAGACAAAGCAGAGAACAGCCACTCTCGTGGCAAGGATAAAGAGGAGGCCGTTCCACGCGACCGGCCCCAAGACGACGATAGACGGTACCTAACCGAGGAGGAGGTGAGAAGCATACAGTATCAGCGCCCCTTATCCGTGCATCTCCTCAACAAATATGAGCAGCGGTACGACCGACGCGCTACGACGAAGATGATGAAAGATATCGTCGGTCTGACGCGGAAGAAGGTATCGTCAATGACGGCAACAACGACGGGTACGAACGTCGCGTGGGAGGTCAAGGGAGCAAGACAACGTGGATAAGCACTGGCTGTCCCTTCTTCAAACATTGCTGGGACTCGGGAATGAGCCGATTGCCAACAATCGAGAACTGCCCGAAGTGCACACAGCGAAGGAGAGGAACAAACGAAGTTTCAGTGTTCGAGCGTCTAGGACCTCTCCCACATCAGAGTAAACGAGCTGAGTCATCTCAAGAAGAAGAGCACGGCCCGATCTGGCCGTGAAAATTCAGCAAATAGTGGAAACGAAGGCGCGCCCGCCAAAGAAAGTATGGCGCCCAAAACAGGCGAAAGCCGATGCACGAGCATCGGCTGATGCCGATGCAGGGACATCGGCTGATACGAACATGATATCCGTGACCCGGACGGAGTAGCAAGTCCAAGGCATTGGACATACGTGGCAAGGCCGATCCCTGAGATCGGCCCTCAAAAAATGAAAGCAAGGATCTTATCTCCAGCATGCCACGTAGCTACAGCGGAAATTCAAGAAGTTGCAAATCATCGCCAAAGCATTGCAACGAGAAGGGAGGCCGATTCCCGCAATCGGCCAAAATTATCCTCAACATACCTTGTTTGCGTTCAGCATTGATCCAACAAATGCCTGAAGAGCCGATGCCATCAATTACTTGACAGAATCGGCTCGGGGGGCACATAGATGGATGAGATACGAGGATACGGAGCTGGGAACGGATGTCAAATGTCCAGCAGAGCAGCTCAAGCATGGGGGCCGATACATAAATAAATCGGCCGTAAAAAAACAAAATTTTGAGCACAGCCGATGCGTAGACATCGACTTAAGGATTCAAAGCCGATGCACGGCCATCGACTCAAGGGATACGACTGTCACAAGCAGAAGCCTAATGGAGCAGTCACCAAGGTACGTAATGAGGTTCTACTGAAGGAGTCCCTCAGTGGAATGGTTGGTGGCTCCGTTGGCAAATCCTCGAGGTCAGCAGCGCCGGCATAAGCATGCAGATCAGGTTCAGCCAATGAACATTCAATTGGCTGTGGCATCTCCTCCTAGGGTTTGACCAAGGTGGCAACTTCATCAGACATCGTCACCAGAAACTGCATTAGTCTGCTCGAGGTGATGAGTCGATCTGAGCAGCAGGGCACAAGAAGGGAGCTGGGAAGAGTTCAAGGGCCACTGCGTGTGAAGCTTCTTAATTCAAGGGAGCTGCTGATCCTTTCAGAGCCGTCCTAATGCACTGTCTCCCTGGGTGTAAGCTCTCCGGCCGAGTTTTGATGAAAAGCTGGAATGACTCGGGGGGCAGCTCACCTTGGAGGTTCTCTGCTATTAACAGCCGATTTGTTCAGAATCGGCTGATGCTGTACTGCAATTGGGAAGCCGATGGTGGCCCATTCGGTGGATGTACTTCTTGTCCTCGCCTTGGCCGAGGCTCGGGGGGCAGCTAGCCCTGAAAATTCCTCATTCTGAAGAGCCCGTGGTGTTGACATTGGCTATCTCTGCATCATAACCATGTGGAACAGGAGGACTCTTGCAGAGGAAAGCCATTAGGATGGCAGGAAGAGTTTGTAGAAGGAGCCATCATCGTTGATCAGGCTCTAAACCAGTCCGTTGCTGCAAAGAAACAAACGTCACAAGGGAAGCTGTGAACGAGTGACACCTATTTTACAAGAGTATCGGCTTCAAAATCAAGGTTGTCAGCAGCGGACTAAGGAGCTGTCCTGGAAGCATTAGTCCAGGAGTTTTGCCGTCAGGACAAACACTACGATAGGATGATTTCAAAATCCAAGGATCTAGGGGTCTCACGGCTGTGCGTTGGACCTGTCCGGTTGGAAGTTTGGATCTAAGCTTCATGGGTTGCAAGTTAACATCTGAGGAGGCAATTAGATCGACCTGTTTTGCAATCTGTTAGGAAAGCTGATGCGTTGCCATCGGCTCATTGAGCATCTACCGAATCAACAATTGGCAGACTCAGTACGAAGGGCAATTGGCTAAATCGTCGCTAAGGGAATCAGTAAGATCAAATTGGGGAATTCTTCATTGATAAACAAAGGATTTCTTACATAAAGAGCTGATTGCTCTCAAAAGGAACTGCTAGGGGGGACATTGCCCCGTCTACTACTCCTAGCTCTATCCTATCTAGGGGCCGCTGCTGCCCTCGTCTTCGCCGCCGCCGCTGTCGGCGCTGCTCCCGGCCGGTTCGTCGTCACTGCTGTAGTGACCACCAGCAGGACCTTCATCGTCTTCATCTTCTTCGCTAGCGTCGCCATAGTCGCTGTCGAAGTCGCTGATGTTGCGGCCAGGGCGAGGCGTTTGGCCGGCGGCTCGTCGGAGGAGGTGGTGTCCTCCTCCTCTTCCTTCACCTCCTCGGCGGAGGAGTAGCCGTCCCAGGAGAAGCCGTCGTCGTCGCTTTCCTCCTCTGATTGCCCAATGGCAAGGAAGCGAAGGTCGCTCTCCCGTCCGTTAAGGACTGGTCGTCTTCGGACCAGACGAAGGAGTCGTGGGTCGACTCGTCCCCGTCGGCTATGGCGCGGCGAATGTTGGCCGCGTGGGCCTCCTGTGGGTCCCATTCAGGCGTTGGCTCGCGGGAGGTGGAGGATTGGGTGGAAAGACCCGATGAGGGAGAAGACGAAGAGGATGAATCCATGGCGGCGGAGGAGGGTTTTTCGGTTTGCCAATGGCTACTGTGGAGCAGGGGGATGAAGAAAGAAACCACAGGAAGTGGCCAAATAAAAGGGGTACAGTGATTTAATGCCTAAGCAGTTTCCGAGGACGTGGTGCCAGAACCGTCAAATCGTGCAGAGAAGATGAGAAGGCAAGACCTCATCATGAAGAAAACTACGACGGTTCTGCCATGACATGACCCTTCGAAGGAGGCAGATGGTTTTGCAATTATCATTATCAAAACCAGGGGGGCATGTGTTACCACCCGATTTTGGCCAAATCAGGAGTTGGGCCGTAAGTGAAGATGGGCTTAGAAGATTACACGTGGAGCATCTTTGAAGCGGCCTTGCGCTGAGAGTTTGGGCTAAGTGGCCCGTGTATCTGTAATTTAGTAGATCGTGTTTAGATTAAAGAGATAGAGTCTGGCCCGTGCACGGTTAGGTGCACGCCTCAATTAGAAAGTCCCTTGGACTATAAATATGTATCTAGGGTTATCGGAAAAGGAGGACAATCATCGTTCAACCAACACAAATCAGGCGCATCGCCACCCCTTCTCTTCGAGGGTTTCTCCCGGGTAAGCACCATGCTGCCTAGATCGCATCTAGCGATCTAGGCGTATGTTTATTGTCAACCTTGTACTGCTCGTGCTGAAGCCTTGTTGATGGCGAGCAGTACTATTTATCCTTAGGTGTTTAGGGCTTGCATTGGTGCTTTCACGTGCATATCTGCGTGGCAATGCCGTCCCTCGACACCTAGCTGCCCTTACGTCGATCCAGACGTAAGGGCAGCATCTTGCTTGTTCTTACTTAGTAGATCCGATCCGTTATAGTTGCTCCTGCATAGTTAGGCCTTATGTTGGGGTCGGAGGATCCGGTGGTGCGTTAGGCGTTGTTTACCGTCCCTGCGAGGGATGTTCCGAGGATCAACGTTATGTTGGTTTTTAGGCCTCTCGTAGGGGTAGTTTGCATCATCTCTCGTAGCTGCTAGGCCCGATCGCACTTAGGACGTTCCGATTATGCGGTGAAAACCCTAAACCGTCGTGGATCGTTTTAGCTTTGTCCTGATCAAGCAGGATCCCCATGCCATTGTAAATCCAACATGAAACATGGGGCGATCGGCTCCTTGAGCCGATCCACAGGGAAACCCGAGAGCCGATAGGGCTCGTATTTAATGTTTACGTGTCTACCATGCGAACAATCGAAGCACTAACACCTTCCTGATCGGGTCTAGGTCGGGTGGCACGCCCTAGCAACCGCCGGGACGTGGCTGGAAGATTTGCAGACGACGCGAGGTGCCAGGGATCCACTAAGCGGCCCTGGGAGCTTCCCGGCTCTTCGTGTTGCTTAACCAACACCCGTCGGGGGGTTTTGGAGGGTAACACGTAGCAGCCGGCGTATCGGCCGCCGCCACCGTCGCTTGGGACCCGTACGAACCAGTGTCGTACGTCGCGCCGGAGAACCCCTACGACACCAGCATCGTCGACGACGAGCCGGAGGTAACCCTTTGTTCCCTTGTTATTATCTCATTTCAATCCTTTTGTGTTAGATCTAACATTATTAGGGTTCGTCTGTTCCTAGTTCAATCCATTTGTGTTAGATCTTGCGTTATTAGGGTTCGTCTGTTCCTAGTTCAATCCTTTTGTGTTAGATCTTGTGTTATTAGTGTTCCTCTATTCCTAGTTCAATCCTTTTGTGTTAGATCTTGCGTTATTAGTGTTTGTGATTTTCTTTTGTTTAAGATTTGTGCCGATGATGATGAATATTTGGGCACAAATTGATTCAGGGTTTGGTCATTAAATAATTGGTGTGTACAAATTTGTTGTGCATGATCTTTGGTTTGCTGACTCAAATTCTGGATATAAGTGTGTCCAATGTAACTGAGGCTACCTCGTTTTTTCGAGCCCATATTATCATGCATGATTTTTTGTTCACTCTCTCTTCCATCATCGTTGCAATTGACTCCGTGTTTTTTGCACGATCTTTGGTGCTACCTGACAGGTGCGACATCGACAGCGACGACGAGTCCTTCCACACCAAGACTCGTCACGTCCTCAGGAGGCTGCAGTCCGGCCATTACAATGGCCCCTTTGCTCGAGGCATTTACAAGTGCCCCTTCTGCAACAGGAAGCTCCGCGCCACCGACTACAACTCCCTGGTGAACCATGCTGAATCCATTGGCATATGTGGCGCTAGAGTTGAAACGACCGTGAACGTGCATGCGTTGGTGGCCAAACACAAAGCACTTGGGATTCACCTGCGCAACCTCCAAGTGAGTCACAAGGCTACTGGAGGCGTTGAACGTGCATACTGCACTCTTCGTATGTGACTGCTCTATCTGTAGAGCAGCTTAAATTCATGTAAAATGTAGCTTATGTTGTATCTATTGGTACTACTTTTGGATCTGTCGTGAATATATCTATGCTATGTTGGTTGCTGTATGCAGCTTATCCTATATTTTCTCTGGATTTGTGCCCTAGATTTCCTACCTGATTGGGTAAAAACGAAGGCATAAAAATGAATGGCGTTAAAAAACAGAAGGAGAAGCTGCTCTAGATTTGCTACCAATTTGGGTTATCAAATATGAATGAGATTGAGCGAGAGAGAGGAAAAATGTACATTGAAAACTGCTAATCTGGGCGAAAGAGACAGAAACCACTCGTGCCCCCATCCCAGACCCACACGGCTCCACACGCTACGGCCCCACACGCTAGGCCACACAAACACGGTATCGTCCTATCCCACGCGGTCCCTTCCTACCAGCCCCACACGACGTGGTCCCACACGACGCGACCCCACAAACGACACAACCCCACTCGTCAGCACGGAACGGTCAACTTAACGGATTCCTTCTGTCCGAGCTCCTTCTGCGGGTATCAGACAAGGGCTTGGGGAAAACTAAGGAAAAACTAAGGACCTGGAGAAAACTGAGTACAACTAAGGACCTGAGGGCACGAAAATAGAAATCCCTAAATAATTAATTTATAAGTTTGAATATAAAAAAATCGGTAAAGTAAATGAGAAGGATGAGCAATGGAGAAGCTGGGGTCGACCTTGGTCATGTGTTGTTCATGCCAATGGAACCATTACAAGGCTTATATCATTAAAAATACTTCCATAACAAAACAAAAAAAGTGTTTGTTATACATATTTGCTTCTTGAATAAAATGGTCTCCTAATATTAATAGAGTTCGCATCTTGGTTAGAAACTATTATCAGTTTTGAGAGCTAACCATTTTGTAGGCATTAAAGTACAATGGAGATTTTTTTGAGATGAAACATTTTATGATGATGAAGGAGTAGAGGGACAGAATTAAAAAACCACAAGCTTGGAGATTCTCATGCGTCCCTCTCTTCTTTCAAGTAATTTCAAGTAATATCATTTCAAACTCATGTTTTAGTTTTATCCTCATGTTCTCTTTTGTATGTTTGTGGAGACCATATTTGCATTTATATTTTTTACATTATGAACTTAATTATCTTTTGGAATAAGGTTTTTAGTTTATATATACATATTCCAAGAATATAGTACAAAGTTTTACCATTTGGGTGTCTAAAAGTTGATTAATCATATGGATATGCAGTTTTTTTGCAGAACATTGTTCACCAAATAAATTCTCTAAAAATGTATAATTCAGCTTGATCTCATATTAATAATGTGTTTCCTATTTTCACCCTTTTTATGCACAAAAAATGGCTGAAATTCCTGACATGTTTAAGAGGTTGAAAAAGTTACGTTATGCAACTTTTGTTTTTCTGGACATATTCCATCCCTTATTGTTTAATGCAGTCCTTTAAGTTCTAAATTGTTTAATTTTGGTATTTTGATATTTTATAAATGTAGGAAACATAATATAGCTACTGGAGAACTCAAATAAAATTTTGTTTGATGATTTCATGACAATATGCAATATATATGTGTACCACTAATGTCACTGCATAGAAAAGAGATGGGAGATAGTTTTATGTTGAAGTTTCTTCACAGGGAATGGAGGAACACCATACCATGATCTAACCAAGAATGATGAAGACCATAAGCTTGGGGACGCCCAACACTCCCCACTATACCTATTAAACTCTCGGTTTGCATACCTCTAAACTTTTTTTCTGAACAACATAAGATTATTGCATAAACTTGGAGCATTTCTATTTTAATTTAATGTTGATTTTGTATAATTTTTCATAGACCATTATCAATAAAGATTTTGTTGGAATAAATATAAATGTAGAGTTGGATGCTGATGGAAACAACTTTGTGTGTACCAACTCGTTGGGACTCCAAGTGTAGAGGGTTGTAGCAAGCATTTTTTCTCCATAAGGGTGACTAGAGGTTTTATATCGAACTCTCGGGGAATTGGCTTAGAAGCTGAATTATTCTTATCCTCTTCTAGAAACTGGCAAAGTAATTTTTTGCGTTGTGTCCCCAACTCCACCGTGTGGTTGTCAAGCACAAGGTTTCGTATTAGTAATAGTAAGTATAAGGATAACTTAAGTAAAGTAAAGTAAACAGACTAAGAAAGCTAAATAAAAAAAGTAAAAGGATATTGTTTTTTGTTTTGTGTGTGTGTAAGTGGAGAAAGTATTTTTTGTATTTTCTGATTAATAAATTGCAGTAAATGTAAAATGTGGTAATTGTGTTGGAAAGGTGTTTCTAATGATTTAAAATGGACCGGGGTTCATAGGTTCACTTGTAGTGGACACAAACAATTCATCAAAGACATAATATTGGTGAAACTTAAACATGTGTTTGATAATCATTCATATGGGCATCACTTCCTAACTTAGAGATGATGCAACACATCTATCTTACACTCCTCCAGAAAGGGAAAACTCCAAGCAATATTGAATTGAGAATCGACGGAGTATAGCCTTAAGTAATTTAACATACTATTTGAATCTCAAATATGCTACCTTGAAGAAACAAGATTGTCTAGATGTTGCACATTATAATTATAGCACATGGATTATTTTTATCCCTAGTGAGGAAGCAAAATAAAGGTAAATACCATAGTAGATCTTGAATTGGTTGTCACTACTCAATCACTACCACCATGCTACTCCATCTTGTACACACTCCCCCCCCCACATGCTCTTTCATGCGAGTTGGATCAGAACAAGTACTTAAGAACGGGGTACATGATATATATCTATCAAGATATGTTACACATAATAGGTTCCAACCTCATATATCAATATCATAGAATAAAGATCCACCACATAGGAATTACATATATGATCATAATTGTGGGGACCCCGGACTAACTGTCCGAAATACCCTGTTATGTATACAATTCACGTTCCCATGATCAGTGTGACGTGAACACATAACCGAACTGATATCAAATTACATCATCCTTTACAAAACGGAATAAGAAAATTACAATAGGTCACATGACCAATACTTACATAATAGCCTCGAAGGGCCTAACTAAATCATCAGAGTCGCGGAATCACTTCAATCAGCGTAGAGCCCAAGTCATCTGCCATAACCCTACATGCAACTGACTAGGAAGACGTTCCTAGCTCGCATAGACGTTGTCAGCTCCTTCTTCATCTGTCGAGTTCCTCCAAGTCTGGCCAAAGTAAATAGCCAGGGACAAAGCCGTGAGTACATTGGAATTGCACTCGCAAACCATCAATAAAGGTGCTAACAATGCTAACTAAAGAGACACGAGAGGAAGAATAGTTTCTCTTGTGGATATAGCATGTGAAAGAGAATCAGTTTCTCTTGTGGATATAGCATCCCACATCTCAGTTGATGGGAATACTAAGGAAGTCCTATGACATCTCTATATCTTTGTTAAAGAAGAGGTAGCATACCGCCATCTCAATTGATGGGGATACTAGGGAAGTCCTATGACATCTCTATATCTTTGTTAAAGAAGAGTTCCTCTACATGAAACACTAGGAAGGGTCACCCACTTTTGTTTCATTTTCCTCGACCATCTCCACATGGTCGGCACAACATCTTTCCCGTACCCTTCCGGTACTTCCAACACACATTTCCTTTGGAAATCATTTTCAAAACCAAAAATCGACACAGCTCGGTAACGGCCATCCCAACCTTCCATGACCGCGGACGTGGCTATTCGAATAGTTTTAACTCTGCAGAGTTTGCACACTTTCACCACAACTATCCGGATACCTATCGTGTGGGCATCATCCCTACAGAACGACATATGCCACGACGGATACTCGGACATAACCTTTCGCCCATTCGACTTAACACGAGGTCCTACCCTATGGAGTATGTACCTCCCGGCACCATGGCAGCTCACCTCCTCTTGAGCGTGGCTCCACCGCCAAGCCAGGAGACCCATAGTGTCTTCCGGACGGGTCAGCCCCGAAGGCCTCCCGTTATACTATTGTCCCAACCATGACAACCCGGACTCGGGGGTAACCGTACCCTTGTATAGTTGTGCGGTTCCTCATGCTAAGAAGAACAAACGTCAAGTTAAGCCCCGTGCCCACGTTGGAGTAGCTATGGTTGCGCTGTGTAATTGTTCCGGGCGAATACAAAGAAACGTGTGTCGTTTTTCTCAAAACTCAACTCACACACACACATTCCTTTTCTCAACCATCTTTGACAAGATCCTTTTTGCCTTTATAAACCATACACTTGGGTAAGGTTGACTCACCCAAGGTTTTCATAAACATTTACAACAAGGTAAACCTTGAGGGGTTCCCAACCTAAAGTTTCATGAGTTGAACAACTATTTCACTACGGCCGAGATGAGAGTCGTCACGCCATAGATGGTGTAAAAAGGGGTAATGGAGTGGATCATACTTGCTTAAGGTAAGCATGTATTATGACAACACAAGAAGGAATATACTTTAAGATTTGTGATGCTAATTATACAACTTAGATTGTGGAGTATCACTATCCAACATACTTTCCCATAGGGTACAAAGGCATATTCCTCTCAAGTTGAGAATATACCAAGATCATGACATTAATACCTCTATACTACAAAAGGGGTGGGTGTGGTGTAAGTTATTATCCCGAGAAGAGGCATGCTCAAGTGAGCATACAAGCTAACCAAGTGGAATGGCATGGCCATAATTCCATGCATCCCAAAACACAAAGATAGTAGTGGAGTATCACCACTAGGGAGTACCCCACTAGCAACCATACATAGATGACAATAAAAGAGAGATCAACACACATAGAATCAAGGTGCTTTGGATATCAACAAATGACGTCCAACTAGACACCAAATCAGAGATCAAAAGATGGCTTGCCTTGGCTTATTTGTCCCTGGACTTCTTCAACTTCATCAATATAAGAATCCCGTCAATATAAATAAAATCCTTGTCCGAACCACTTCTTCTTCTTCTTCGGAATTGTTCGCATCTATCCTCGGAAAATATAAAAGGAACACAATCAAACACATTGTACCAACAAAACAACAAGCAACAAGCATCAATCAAAAACTAACCACTCTTATACGGCTAACATATTAAAGACTTATAGATATTACAAAGCAACTAAAAGAGAACCCATTTTATTTACCTAGTAAAGGTATGACAGTATCACACTTAGCAATTGCCCCTCTCGGTATCACCATGGCACAAACTAAGTATCCCCTGGTAGATAGCATCATAAAGAGGACAAGTGCATAAGTTTGGCATCACAAACATTCATATTATAATTTGAAACATTTTTGGAAAAGTGGGAAATCATTCTCTCTATTTTGTAAAGCTTACACAACACTACACAAGAATAGGAAGTAAATGATATGCCACACCATTTGAAAACTTAAGCCAAACAATAGAACTAAGGTAGGTTGCAGAGGTTTTGTTTTGCAAGAATAAAACATTGGTTGACCAATTTTAATACAAAGATGTGGTTAAAGTTTTCAAACAAACCAAAAAGTTTTGCCTCAACAACCCATGTCACACATACACATTACTAACAGTAACAAATATGCATGAACAGAGACTAACACTATTTTTCCTAGATGGCCAGTACTAATACAAGACTAACCCAATTGGATTCACTCAAAAATATTAACCCTACAAATTTAGGAATTTGTTTGAATCTGACTGTACAGAAAACAAGATCTGTAAGCCATAAATCGTAGAAAATCTTAAAAATATTAGACCACTGGCATTTGAAAGATATTTAAATAGAGATGCATACACAATTGGAGTTGAGTTTAAATTGTTTCTGAAACTCTCATAATTGAATTAACAAGGTAAAGGTTTGAAACTTGTTTGAGGTGATTAAGAAAACATTCAGTAGTACTACAAAAGTGGAATCACTCAATTAGGTTCAAAGATGGATTTTTTGGTGATTTAAAAGCTAACAGCCATGTCTGCAGAACACACAGAACAAGTTTAATTCACCAGAAATTGTACATAACTCATAAAAATATGAGGTCAGTTGCATCTGAAAGGTACTGAAAAGCTGGTTCTTACCCAATTTGTCTCATTCAAAAATTCGTTCCCAAGCTCCTGGTTTAATTCGACAAAGTCAGATCTGACCAGATCTTGATCTGTGAACCATTTCAGTTTCAGGAGGTCATTCGAAGTGAAACCAACGCCAAAATGAAGGTACTGAAGAGGGCTTTCACCCGCAGTTGAGTTTGCTAAAAAAAAGGTTTTGTAAAACGGGACAAATCTAACAAACAGTGAATCTGCATGTTTACAGAACTTTATTTACCTAGGAAAATCTGTAATGAATTTGAGGATGAAACCAACTCCAAGTTGTAGATCTTTTCATTATCTATCCGTGGAACTTTGAATCACTTGATTCGGCCCTCCACACGAGTTTTGGTAGATTTTACAAAATCGTACAGAATCTAAAACAGCAAGATAGCAGAAATTACTGCAGGGATTTGGACGAACTTTGCTCAAGAACTTCAGATCTGAGGATAGCTCAAGCTTCTCCATGCTTGGACCAACATGCACCTGCATCAAGATCCAATCTTAGCAAGGGAGGAAGAAGAAGAGGAGATAAAACCATCTAGGGTTGGGGAGAAGAAGGAGAGGGAGGTTCTCATGGTGAGGAGGAGCTTGAGGGAGGAGGAGAGCTTCATCTTGGTGGCTTTCCATGGCCATGGCCGGCCATGGTAGCTAGGAGGAGCAGCAGCTCGTGGTAGAAGGAGGGGAGGGAGTGGGTAAGGTAGGGGAATGAGTGGAGAGTGAAGAAAAATGAGAAGAAAAGAGATGGGGGTGGCCGGCCAAAGGTTTTTATAGAGGGAGAGAGTGGTGGCAGCCCTCTCATTGATTGGTGGAGGTGGGTGGCTGGCTTGGGGAAGAGATATTTGACCCAAGCTGAATTTATTTGTGGCATTGGGAAGAGACAAAGGAGGAGAGGCTTCCCAAGGTGAAGTAAAGTAGAGAGAGAGAGGAATTGATGGCCAAAGTTGACATGCACAAACATGGCCGGCTCCATTCTTATGTCATGCAAAAATGAATCATCAAAAGAGAGTTTCCATCATGCATGTTGATCATAGTGGAGCTACATAATTCCTTGCCAAGATGGTGGCTTAGATGTTGTACCCGAAAATGTAAGAGATATATAGATGGAGGAAGATTGTGATGGTAAAATGCACCAGGATGGTATTTGTTGCAAGACGTATAAGGAAGTGATCTTGAGGTTAAACATTGGATAGGGTACAAGATCAAAGGAGTATAAGAGTTGAAAGGATTGACTGAGACATGCAAGACGTGGAGGTTCAAGAGGGTGTTTCATAGATGGGATCCATGCATTGAGATCACCAATAACAGTGGTGGTTGCTTAGATATCAACTGCCAAAGTCTGGAACTTATAAGCCTGCCAAAACAGATTGTTGACTTGGCTTCAGAATCAACCATGATGAGTGGGTATAAGAGAAGGATGTGATGAGGGGTAGATGATCCCAAATTTTTGAATCAAGGATGATTTGAGCTAGCTTAAACACAAAGAGGAATTTTAATTAGGCACACTCATGTTGCCATTAGTGGAAAGGTTTGATGTAGTAAGAAGGAAAACAATTTTTCCTATACCACACATAGGTTTTATTAGGTGAGTTGTTTTTCTTTCCACTAGGAGTGTTGTTCTTAGAGGTAGCTCAAGACAAGTCTTAACAAACAGAACAAGACATTTCATCTACCAGCAGATCAAAGCAATTCAATATAACAACAGATCAAGACAATTCATTCAATTAGTTTATAGAAAAAGTTTTTGTTCCCCCTAATTTTTGCACTAAGGACAAATAAACATGGTTCCAAAAGTTGGGGTGTTAAAATAATCATGTTGGGAAGCTCATATGGTACTAGATATATGAAGAACAAGAGAGAGAGAGAGAGAGAGAGAGAGAGAGAGGTACTTAAAACGGGGTACATGATATATATATATATATGTAACATCCCAAATTTTAAAACAAAGAAGAAAATGAATTTCCTTTTTCCAAAATTTGGAACCAAATTTTTTTTATTTTAGTGCTAATGCATATGTGTGATGATGTTTGCCATGATTGTTTAATTAGTGTTTGAAACATGACCTAAAACCCTAAACCTTGCTCTTTGAAGTCCAAATGAAATAAAGCAAAATAAAAATAAATGAAAAGAGAAAACATATGTAAGCCTAAAACCCTAATTTTCAAATCTTGACCTTTGCCCTAGCCACTTTTCCAAATGGTTGTGAACCATGGTTAAACCTCACTAAACCCTAAGCCATGATCATTTGGATCAAAGTGAGACATATAAGAAAAGGAGAAAATACAAATAACTTCACATATGAGGCTATGGCTATTTTTGTAAAACTTTACCCTAAGCCCTTCTACCTTGTTTAGATGATTTTAAAACATTAATAAACACTATCTAGTACTTAACAAATCAAATCTAAGGTGAAACAAAAAAGAAAATAAAACTATACCTAGAGGTATATGAGAGGAAATGGCAAAATTACAAACTTGAGCAATTGACCTTTAGACTTGGTGTGAATGGTTGGATCACTACCCTATACCATTTCAACACTAAGTAACATCAATTGGATCAAGAAAAATCAAATCAAAAATCAAAGAAATGAAAATTGCAAGTTGCATGTGATGATGGTCACTTGTGCCATTTTTAACATGTACCCCACTTTGAGCCCTTGTATTAAGAGATTCTTAAACCAAACGCTGCCAACTCTTTGCACCTCATCCAAGACCTCATCAAGATGAACAACTTTGGTGTTGACCACTTTGACCAGATCATTGACCATTGCTCAAAATAGTCAACCCAAGATGCTATGTTGAAATAGATTCTAGATTCCCCCACTTTTTAGAAATTTCACCAAACCTCTCCAATTTTCAAACCAATGTTACACATTGTTACCCAACATCATATAGAAGACATCCATGCAGAAATTTGACCAAAATTAAACACAAGTAGGACATTTGCATGAGACATGAGTAGTTCACATAAAGTGGAAGGGAGGTACAAGTCACTTTATCCTCACTTTTCACTTTTCCTCTCTCTCTCTCTTGCCATCCTTGAGAGTACACTTGTACCCTAAAGGCACCTCAATGAAATGACCTAACCTTGTATGCTCATCATCACACAAAATCATGCCAAGGACTATGCATGTGTCACATGTACTTTTCACTTTAACCAAGTATGCTCCCTCTAGCCCTCTCCAACCATGCTCCCTATGTCAAACACACTCATCACACCTCAACTAAACATGCAGCACTCAAAGAACAAGAAAAGGATGCACACAAGGACCATGCCATGCCATGCCATTGAATTGACCTCACCATGCCATCACTTGTCCTCCTCCTTCTCTGGTCACTCTCACCTTGCCAAACCATCTCTTCTCACATCACTGAGCACAACCATGCCCTAGTTGACCTAAGGAGAACCCTAGTACACCCCAATGCCACCCCATGTCAGCCTTGTGAGCACCACCAAGTCACCACCTGCCCCTGGACCCTCCTCTCCCTCTAACCACGTCACATAGACTCCTCACACTATGCTGAGCCTGCTAGACATGATCCCTAGCCAAAGAGATGCAGCCAAGGCTCAGGACACAACGTGATCACCACGTCCAGAGCGCACCCAGACCATGCCAGACGCGCCCAGACACGGGACTGGACACGACGGTGCACGCCTCGCCCCCGTCGTGTCTGTCCTCCTCTCCCTCTCTCTTTGCGCACGCGCACTTCACACCGCGCCAGGACCCTGCTAGACAACCTCACTGGCTCGCGGAAGCACTGACGACGTCGCCATGATCACCATCCTCCGCCAGTACCCGCGGCATACACCGAAGCAATCCGAGCTGTCCCGTCCTCGCTGCGCCAGCGCCCGCAAGCACGCTATCCGCATGCCAGGAAGCTCACGCGCCCCTCGCCTTGCCCTTACACCGCTCCAAACCGTCGCGCCATGATCGACCCGACGCGCACCTCCGCAGACCTCCTCGCCCCTATAAAAGGAGACCACCCCGCGATGAATTGCTCACACCATTCGACTCCCCTCCTCCTCTTTCCTCTCGTTCTGGCCCAACCCCTTTCCTCTCGTTCTGGCCCATTTCCCTTTTCCCGCGCGCCCATTTAATTCAAATTCGATTTAATCTTTTCCTTTAAATTTCAATACTGGAACCAAATTCAAATTTAAATTTAAGAAGATCCACTGAGCCAAATTTTATGAAATTTATATTGTTGGAAAGCTTGTTAAATTATCTATCCAACCCCACTGGTTACAACCCTAGAATTGTTGTAGAATTTGAAAAGTAAAAATAACAAGACAGAGAGTTTTCAGAATTCAAATAAATTTATAAAATCAACCATGATGAATTTTGAGGTGATTCAAATTCTCATAATCCACTTTTCAAATACTCTATTTGTATATGTAAAAATAGGATAGGGTTGATTCATATGATCATGGGCTAGAATCAAAAATTGGCTATGTAGTCAATACTAGCCCATTTAAATTATTTTTAAATTAAGGATTTTAAATCTATGAGGTGTAGCACCTCATTTAAATCATCTTCCCAAGTATTGTGAAGTAATGAGATGACCCTTGTTGCATGGTCTCATACTTGCTCACTTGAGGATCTTAAATCAAAGTAGTATTTAAAGTGCATGAGATGATAAACCTCATTTAAATCTTTTTCCCAAATAATAAATATGAAGTGTTGACTTTAGTCAACATGATCACTAATAAATATTTCAATGAGAGGAAATTATTTCTCAAAGAATTAAATAGAAAACCCTAAACAATATTTGTAATGAGAGGAAATTATTTTTCTTAAGAAAATAAAGTCAACCAACATAACAATAATGTTGTGATGCTAGAATAACTTGTGTGAACCATTTGTGTGATTAGTCTAGCCCTTAAGTATTGATTGGTGATTGTTATCCTCGTATTCGTTCATAGACGCTCGTACCGGAGACTACCAAGAGGAGGAGGTCTACTTCCAGGAAGAAGAAGACCACTTTGATCAGTACACCAACCAAGGCAAGCTAATATTCTTGCAAAGTGCAAAGCTCTACAAGAGCAAGGCACCACTACATCATACATTATCTTAACGATCCCATCCCAAGTTTTTACTTTACAAGCTTTATTGCTTTTGGTTTATCAAAGTTTACCTTTTGATTCATGATTCACTTGGTCTAGAATAGAACCAGAGCATCAAACTTAGCCTAGAGCAATCAAAGCTAGTTAGCACCCCTCATGAATAGTGGCTAGTGCTAAACAAATAAAATTGACTACTCTAGATGAGAACATTGTGAAATGAAATGACTTTGAAAGGTTTTGAAGGTGAATGTGACTTGAACGACATGAATGACTTGATGAATTTGATACAAACTGATGGTTGGGTTCGTATGCGATACCATTCCAATTATTTAGTACCCCCACAATACCTGATTATGGGTAGGGCTTAACTGGAAGTTTATGTATCTTAGTATGGGTTCCCTATAAACAAGCGTCATAGGGGTTATGCCGAGGCTGCCTCCGTTGAAAGTGAAATGATGTGAAATGACGTGAAATGAGGTGAATGTCCGGCCCAAGCCCTGTGCAGTTCCCAGGCTGATGGTTTGTCTTCACTGGGAGGCCAAGCTCATGGGGAGAGGTGCCTATACTAGGGTATGTAAGTGAAAGGTTATGGTTGATGATCCGCGTACTGAGTTACGATTATTCAGGGTTATCCCTGACGGATGTAATCAAATGTTGTGGAACAAGTGTGCAACCTCTGCAGAGTGTAAAATTATTCGAATTGCCGCGTCCACGGTTAAGGACGGTTGGAAAGGCCATACTATTCCGTCATCAGATCATTTTTTTCAAAAATGTGACATGTGACTTGTGACTTGAACTTGAAAGGTGAATTTGACATGAATCACAACAGAGTTGTGGGAATGACACTAATGTTCCCACTTGAGTAAGTTAGGCAAATGAAGAGTCTTTTATTACTAAAGTGCTTATGAAATAAAACCGGCTTGATGCAAATGAACCTAGAGCTTAGCACCCCCTTACCATAGTTGATAGTACTTACATTAGTATTAGTTTGCGAGTACTTTAAAGTACTCATGGCTTTGTCCCTGGCTATTCAAATGGCCAGACTATGAAGAGGAGTACCAGAACCCGGAAGATGGACAGCAGGACGTCTACGACAACTAGGACCACTCCTGACGTCAACAGTTAGCTGTGGAACAAATGGACTGCAAGCGCTACTTTGCTTCCGCTATGTGTTGTGTTTGTTGATCAATAGATCAACTATTATTGTAATATTGGATAATGTGATCCCTTGTTGTAAGACGATTATGGTTTGTAATGAATGATGTGTTGTGATATCAATCTATTATGTCTCGCAAAAACAATCTTCCTGGGATTGCGATGTATGGCATAATAGGCATCTGGACTTAAAAATCCGGGTGTTGACAAGTTGGTATCAGAGCCATTGTTTGGCCTTAGGAGACCCTAGTTAGAATGGACGTCTGAAAAACTTAGTTTCAAAAACAAATGAAGTGAATATTTATGAAAAACTTATTCTCACCCTTGTCTTTGAGATCTTTTTCAAAATAAGAAATCCATGCTCTACCTTCTTTGTAACTATACATAAAAGTTTGCACCCTTGACCACTTCACTAACTTACTCATCCTAACTGGTTCACAGATGGAGTACAACTGTGAGTCCTATCAGCTTGGCCACGGAGGAAACCTAATTTTCGAGAAGGATTTGAAGCTACTAGTGGAGTATTTAGGACGCCCGTATCCCGAGTTCTTCAGAATACCACTCAATAATCAGTCGGGAGGACCACTTCGGTGGGAAGTTACTGCAGATCTGGGAGGGAAGCTTGGAGCCCCAATATGGGAAACCATATGGTTTTCTGTAACGGGAAACACTTGGAAGGATGGAATAGCCAAAGCCATGCAAGAAGCAATTGCCCGTCTGTGTGGGCAAAATGAGGACAAGATCAAGAACACTCGCTTCATTTACTACCCAAGACATGACCCCATGGGAAGACCAATAACCATGCCACCGCACCCGGAGATGAACTACTATGTTGCATGCCTGGACTTCCTACTGCACAAGACCCGCAAGGAGTTGGACAACGCCCATGCATTTCACCAAGCACATTACTCATGAAGGCGAAGAATCTCCCATTCCGGATGAAGAGTAGTATCACTACAGCACTTGAGTAGGTGTGAGTTTGTATCAGGATCCCCTTGTATCGTAGAGCGATGAATGGTTCTTAAAACCAACGGTGTTAGCTTTGTAATATGTGATGCTTGGTATGAATGAAAAAGTTTTGTTGGTTTTTACCCCCTCAACACTACTCAAGTTTTGAAACTTTTTGAACTTTAACTCAAACAAACCATAGAAATTTCCCTCTTATCTTATCATCTACCTCATTGTTCAAATGGCCCCACCAACCCGCAGCACCAACCAGGATACAATGATGCAGATGCTGCAAATGATGATGGCAGACAGGGAAGCCGAGAGGGCTGAACGCCAAGCCAATATCGCCGCACTGCAGCAGATAGCTCAGAACAATCAAGGCCATGGAAACCACGATCACCCTGGATCAAAGCTGAAGAATTTCCAGAACACCAACCCTCCCATGTTCAGCAAAACAGAAGAGCCGTTAGATGCTGATGACTGGCTCCATACAATGGAGAACAACCTTGAAGTTGTGGGAGTAGAATCCGCAGAAAAAGTACTGTTTGCCACCCACTACCTGTCAGGACCTGCCAGAGCTTGGTGGACAAGTGCCCGCGCAATGAATGCGGGACAGATGATGACTTGGGCAGATTTCAAGCTCAAGTTCAGCAAATACCATGTGCCCCAAGGACTGATCAAGAAGATGAGAGACGAGTTCCGCGAACTTAAACAAGGAACGATGTCCGTGGTGGATACCGCGACAGATTTCTCACTCTATCAAGGTACGCCCCGGATGATATTTATGTATTCGATTATGATATCATTGTTGAGAGTATCCACTAGTGAAACTATGAGCCCTAGGCCTTGTTTCTAAGCATTGAAACACCATTTACAACCAGTTCTGCTACATGTTTGCTTGCTGCCATTTTTTTATTTCAGATTGCAATTACCACTTACAATCATCCATATTACTTGTATTTCACTATCTCTTCGCCGAACTAGTGCACCCTATACACCTGACAAGCGTATTGGGTGTATTGGGGGCACAAGATACTTCTTGTATCGTAATTGCAGGGTTGCTTGAGAGGGATATCTTTGACCTATACCTCCCTGAGTTCGATAAACATTGAGTGATTCACTTAAGGGGAACTTGCTATTGTTCTACAAACATGACCTATACCTCCCTGAGTTCGATAAACATTGAGTAGAAGCCACAGAAAAAGTACTGTTTGCCACCACTACCTGTCAGGACCTGCCAGAGCTTGGTGGACAAGTGCCCGCGCAATGAATGCGGGAAGATGATGACTTGGGCAGATTTCAAGCTCAAGTTCAGCAAATACCATGTGCCCCAAGGACAGATCAAGAAGATGAGAGACGAGTTCCGCGAACTTAAACAAGGAAGGATGTCCGTGGTGGATACCGCGACAGATTTCTCACTCTATCAAGGTACGCCCCGGATGAGACCGACACCAACGAGAAGAGGAAGGAAAGATTTCTGAACGGACGGCATGATGAGATGCAGACTGTGTTAGTGAACATCCCGTTTGCTGACCTAGAAGCCCTGGTGGACTCAGCCATCCAGATGGAAGGAAAACGCATCAAGCCAATGAGAACCGCAAGCGAAGAATGATGCACCAGACTAGACCCAACCATGCACAGAAGCACCGCAACAACTCAACTGGAGGATTTGCCCCAAGATACAACAAGCCCCCTGCTCAGATGTACCGCCCAAACTACACCAACAACAACGGAGGCCACCCGAAGCCTGGAGGCAACAACAACAACAACCACAGCAACAACAATCACCCCAATGGTAACAACAACAACCCCAATACAACCCCAAGGACTGGAAGCAATGATGTTCCCGTCACCCCAAAGGACAAGTCAACCATAACTTGTTATGAATGTGGAATTGTGGGTCACTACTCCAATGAGTGCCCCAAAAGGTTAGCAAAGACTGCCCCCAATACCGCTGCACCTGCCCAGCAACAACGCAGCTTTGCAGCTAAAATGAACCCGAACAACCGCAACGGCCGTCTCTACCACATGAGTGCCACCGAAGCTCAAGAAGCACCCAATGCCATGCCAAGTATGTCTCCTGTTAACCCCTCAGCCCAATCTCTCTTAGGAACCTAAATTTTCTTATAACCCCGGGACGAGATTTGTTTAAGGGGGAAGGGTTTGTAACATCCCAAATTTTAAAACAAAGAAGAAAATGAATTTCCTTTTTCCAAAATTAGGAACCAACAAAAACTTTATTTTAATAAATTAAGATGCATAGTGCTAATGCATATGTGTGATAATCTTTGCCATGATTGTTTAATTAGTGTTTGAAACATGATCTAAAACCCTAAACCTTGCTCTTTGAAGTCCAAATGAAATAAAGCAAAATAAAAATAAATGAAAAGAGAAAACATATGTAAGCCTAAAACCCTAATTTGCAAATTTTGACCTTTTCCCTAGCCAATTTTCCAAATGGTTGTGAACCATGGTTAAACCCCACTAAACCCTAAGCCATGATCATTTGGATCAAAGTGAGACATATAAGAAAAAGAGAAAATACAAATAACTTCACATATGAGGCTATGGCTATTTTTGTAAAACTTTACCCTAAGCCCTTCTACCTTGTTTAGATGATTTTAAAACATTAATAAACACTATCTAGTACTTAACAAATCAAATCTAAGGTGAAACAAAAAGAAATAAAAAGAAAATAAAACTATACCTAGAGGTATATGAGAGGAAATGGCAAAATTACAAACTTGAGCAATTGACCTTTAGACTTGGTGTGAATGGTTGGATCACTACCCTATACCATTTCAACACTAAGTAACATCAATTGGATCAAGAAAAATCAAATCAAAAATCAAAGAAATGAAAATTGCAAGTTGCATGTGATGATGGTCACTTGTGCCATTTTTAACATGTACCCCACTTTGAGCCCATTATTAAGAGATTCTTAAACCAAACCCTGCCAACTCTTTGCACCTCATCCAAGACCTCATCAAGATGAACAACTTTGGTGTTGACCACTTTGACCAGATCATTGACCATTGCTCAAAATAGTCAACCCAAGATGCTATGTTGAAATAGATTCTAGATTCCCCCGCTTTTTAGAAATTTCACCAAACCTCTCCAATTTTCAAACCAATGTTACAAATTTTTACCCAACATCATATAGAAGACATCCATGCAGAAATTTGACCAAAATTAAACACAAGTAGGACATTTGCATGAGACATGAGTAGTTCACATAAAGTGGAAGGGAGGTACAAGTCACTTTATCCTCACTTTTCACTTTTCCTCTCACTCTCTCTTGCCATCCTTGAGAGTACACTTGTACCCTAAAGGCACCTCAATGAAATGACCTAACCTTGTATGCTCATCATCACACAAAATCATGCCAAGGACTATGCATGTGTCACATGTACTTTTCACTTTAACCAAGTATGCTCCCTCTCTAGCCCTCTCCAACCATGCTCCCTATGTCAAACACACTCATCACACCTCAACTAAACATGCAGCACTCAAAGAACAAGAAAAGGATGCACACAAGGACCATGCCATGCCATGCCATTGAATTGACCTCACCATGCCATCACTTGTCCTCCTCCTTCTCTGGTCACTCTCACCTTGCCAAACCATCTCTTCTCACATCACTGAGCACAACCATGCCCTAGTTGACCTAAGGAGAACCCTAGCACACCCCAATGCCACCCCATGTCAGCCTTGTGAGCACCACCAAGTCACCACCTGTCCCTGGACCCTCCTCTCCCTCTAACCATGTCACATAGACTCCTCACACTATGCTGAGCCTGATAGACATGATCCCTAGCCAAAGAGATGCAGCCAAGGCTCAGGACACAACATGATCACCACGTCCAGAGCGCACCCAGACCATGCCAGACGCGCCCAGACACGGGGGACACGAGGTGCACGACTCGCCCCCTCGCGTCTGTCCTCCTCTCCCTCTCTCTTTGCGCACGCGCACTCCACACCGCGCCAGGACCCTGCTAGACAACCTCGCTGGCTCGCGGAAGCACTGACGACGTCGCCATGATCACCGTCCTCCGCCAGTACCCGCGGCATACACCAAAGTAATCCGAGCTGTCCCGTCCCCCTTTCGCCGCGCCCGCAAGCACGCTAGCACCGTCATCATGCCAGGAAGCTCACGCGCCCCTCGCCTTGCCCTTACACCGCTCCAAACCGTCGCGCCATGATCGACCCGACGCGCACCTCCACAGACCTCCTCGCCCCTATAAAAGGAGACCACCCCGCGATGAATTGCTCACACCATTCGACTCCCCTCCTCCTCTTGAGACTCCTCGACCACCTCCCTCTCTGCATTAGCACCGGAGTAGCTCCAATTGCATCGCCGACCGCCGGAGCCCGTAGCAGAAGCCGCCGTTGATTTCGTCCACCTCCACCGCTTCCACGACCACCGCTGACTTCGCCATCATCGACAAGCTCGTCCTACCTCGTCGCCGAGCCTCGCCGGAGCCCTGGTAACCCTCTGACCCCCTAGCCTCGCCGCAGCAACCCTAGCTCTCGCCGGTGTAGACGACGACCCTGAGCCGTTGATCTCCCTTCTAATCCAACGACCCACCGCGCGCGTACCGTTTTGGGCGTTAAGACACACTGACAGGTGGGGCAATCCCTGTCAGGCAGCCCACGACGCATCAGCGCATAGTTGGGCTGGCCCAACCCCTTTCCTCTCGTTCTGGGCCATTTCCCTTTTTCCGCGCGCCCGTTTAATTCAAATTCTATTTAATCTTTTCCTTTAAATTTCAATACTGGAACCAAATTCAAATTTAAATTTAGGAAGATCCACTGAGCCAAATTTTATGAAATTTATATTGTTGGAAAGCTTGTTAAATTACCTATCCAACCCCACTGGTTACAACCCTAGAATTGTTGTAGAATTTGAAGAGTAAAAATAACAAGACAGAGAGTTTTCAGAATTCAAATAAATTTATAAAATCAACCATGATGAATTTTGAGGTGATTCAAATTCTCATAATTCACTTTTCAAATACTCTATTTGTATATGTAAAAATAGGATAGGGTTGCTTCATATGATCATGGGCTAGAATCAAAAATTGGCTATGTAGTCAATACTAGCCCATTTAAATTATTTTCAAATTTAGGATTTTAAATCTATGAGGTGTAGCACCTCATTTAAATCATCTTCCCAAGTATTGTGAAGTAATGAGATGACCCTTGTTGCATGGTCTCATACTTGCTCACTTGAGGATCTTAAATCAAAGTAGTATGTAAAGTGCATGAGATGATAAACCTCATTTAAATCTTTTTCCCAAATAATAAATATGAAGTGTTGACTTTAGTCAACATGATCTCATACTTATGATTTGAGGAGATTAAATCTTAACAATATTTAATGAGAGGAAATTATTTTTCATGAATAAATAAATAGAAACACTAATAAATATTTCAATGAGAGGAAATTATTTCTCAACAAATTAAATAGAAACCCTGAACAATATTTGTAATGAGAGGAAATTATTTTTCTTAAGAAAATAAAGTCAACCAACATAACAATAATGTTGTGATGCTAGAATAACTTGTGTGAACCATTTGTGTGATTAGTCTAGCCCTTAAGTATTGATTGGTGATTGTTATCCTCGTATTCGTTTATAGGCGCTAGTACCGGAGACTACCAAGAGGAGGAGGTCTACTTCCAGGAAGAAGAAGACCACTTTGATCAGTACACCAACCAAGGCAAGCTAATATTCTTGCAAAGTGCAAAGCTCTACAAGAGCAAGGCACCACTACATCATACTTTATGCTTAACGATCCCATCCCATGTTTTTACTTTACAAGCTTTATTGCTTTTGGTTTATCAAAGTTTACTTTTTGATTCATGATTCACTTGGTCTAGAATAGAACCAGAGCATCAAACTTAGCCTAGAGCAATCAAAGCTAGTTAGCACCCCTCATGAATAGTGGCTAGTGCTAAACAAATAAAATTGACTACTCTAGATGGGAACATTGTGAAATGAAATGACTTTGAAAGGTTTTGAAGGTGAATGTGACTTGAACGACATGAATGACTTGATGAATTTGATAAAAACTGATGGTTGGGTTCGGATGCGATACCATTCCAATTATTTAGTACCCCCACAATACCCGATTATGGGTAGGGCTTAACTGGAAGTTTATGTGTCTTAGTATGGGTTCCCTCTAAACAAGCGCCATAGGGGTTATGCCGAGGCTGCCTCCGTTGAAAGTGAAATGACGTGAAATGAGGTGAATGTCCGGCCCAAGCCATGTGCAGTTCCCAGGTTGATGGTTTGTCTTCACCGGGAGGCCAAGCTCATGGGGAGAGGTGCCTATACTAGGGTATGTAAGTGAAAGGTTATGGTTGATGATCCGCGTACTGAGTTACGATTATTCAGGGTTATCCCTGACGGATGTAATCAAATGTTGTGGCACAAGTGTGCAACCTCTGCATAGTGTAAAACTATTTGAATAGCCGCGTCCACGGTTAAGGACGGTTGGAAAGGAATTTTGGCGGGAATGCTTGAATCTGCATAGCACCGGTTTTGGGGCGTCACACCCATAAACTATCTGGGATTGGGCAAATGATATATGCAGCCAGTAATCTCAAGATCTCTTTCTTGACCACTTCTTGCAAGTTTTGATGTTCTCTTGTTGGTACACATCCTTCATTCAGATAAATCATGTGTGTACAAACTGTTGAGCTAATGCCTTTCATGTCAAGTATAGAATATCCAATCACTGCTCTATATATTTTTAACAGTGCAATCAGTTCATCATCTTGCTGTACACTCAACTTGTTACTGATAATGACTGGAAATTGTTCTCCTACTCCAAGAAAGGCATATTTCAAATGGGCTGGCAAAGGTTTGAAGGTGTCTCTATCCATCTTATCTTTCTCTTTATCCTCTAACTCCCTAGATTCATCATCCGCAACTTGATAAATAGCATAGTGGCAATGCTCTGATTCATTCGGCTATTTTGCAACTTCATCTGTACTGTGAAACTGGACAGAATCAGGTACATAGATTTCTCTCACACAATGAGACATTCTGTTAAATATCTCTTGATGTTCACTCAACACTGGTAATACTATAGCATTACTCATATTGAAAGTAATCTATTCATTACCCAATCTGAGAGTTAGATTTGCTCCTTTCACATCTATCAAAGCTCCTGCAGTAGCCAAAAATGTCCTTCCAAGGATTATTGATTCACTGTTATCTTCCATTGCCAATACAACAAATTCAACATGATAAGATAATTTGTCAACAGTCATTGGTTAGGATTCCATGTGGCTCTCTGAATGTTCTGTCAGATAGCTGCAAAGTCATATTTGTTATTTCCAGAGACCTAAGATGCATTTTGTACGCACCGAATTAGGGATCACACTAACACTTGATCCCAAATCACAAAGATCTTTAAACTTTTTTGTTTCCAATGACACAAGGCACACAAAAACTCCCTGGATCATCTAACTTTAGTAGCAAATGATTAGTCATAACTGCACTGCAGTCCTTTGGCAATGTCACTACCTCTGCATTATCCAAGCTTCTCTTCTTTCTTATCAGTTCATTGAAGAATTTTGCATAAAGAGGTGCATCCAATATAGGAATACTTATCTGCGCATATTTCACGGCTTCAAGGAACTTAGCAAATTGTTGTCCTCTTTTGGTTTCTCTAATCTTGTTGGGAATGGCAGTCTGACTTGAGGGCACTCTTCTTCCTTCTATGATTCTTTTTCTGCTTCTGCACTTGATGTGGTTCCTATTTCCTTATCTCTTGCCTATGTGGTCAGATGTGCATGCACTAGGTTTGCTACAGTTTTTGTTCTCCTAGGAGGTGCCACATATACAGGTTTTGTTGACTGATAACGCACGCTTCTATTCTTGTAGACAGTGTTGGGTGTCACATCTCGAAATTTTCCAAATTTTGGGAATGTGAAATAAAAATAAATTAAATGCTTGATTGTTTGAATTTGATTGAAAATTCACAAAGAATTAAAATTTTTAAACTTATTTACAAGTTAATTCCAAAATAGTGTTTTAAAGACTTTTGGTATTTTCAAAATCAAACATATAGGCCGAATGTATATAATGATTATTTTATTTCACAAAGGGATATTAAAAAGGTTTTTGCAAAATATAGAGTTTTCATAAAACTTGGTTTTCAAAATATTTTCTAACAATACTCTATTTTGTTCGGAGAAAAAGCACTATAGCCACATAGACATGTATGTCAAATTTTGGTTTTATAAAGTTTATATTTTTGTTCCAAATTTAGTATCATATTGAAGCATTTTTTCATAACGAATCCAACGGTATCTTATTTGCATTTTTCTGATTATTTTTGAGCCTCCAAATATGTATTTTAAATTTCTGGATTTAAGAAAAAGAAAAAGAAAAAAAAGGAAGGTGCGCGGCCGAAACAGGCCCAGCTCGCCCCGACGCCCGCCGCAGACCACCCCGCCCCAGCTCCGCTCCGCCCCGCCTGGCCCAGCCGGCCACGCACCGGCCCAAGCCACCCCGCGCCCAGGCCACCCCGGCCCAACTCCTGCCCCCAGCCCACCCGGCCGATCCGGCCCAAGCCGCCCCCAGCATTCACGCGTGCGCTGCACGCCATGGCCCAGCGCAGCACGCACGCCCGCGCTCGCGCCTGCCCCCTATTTCTTTTCTTTTTTTAGTCCCACATCGCCATCTTAGTAAAATTTGCTCCTGCCCTCAGCCTATATAAAGAGCCCAAGAACAGCCCCAAAAGCACACCAAGCCCGACGCCTCCTTTTTTTTTCCCGGGCGCAGCACGCACGGTGCATCTCGTTCGGCGACACAGCGTTTCGCGGCGCACACTCGTGACGCAACATCCGCAACGCCATTTGGCGAAACGGCGCGACTCGACGTATCCCTTGCCCGGTATTAATTCTATTTCCACGGTAATAATTCTATTTCCGCTCTTTTTCGTAGATTACGCGTACGCAGCTTCGCAATTTTATTTCGTTAGATCTACACCTCCGTTTAGAATAGTGGTTCTTCCGTTAAGTTTCTTATTAGATCCTCTACAACTTTCGTGTAGGAAGTTTTTCCATCCGAGCAACTTGTTCGGACAACTTTTCGTACATCATTAGAACAATAACCACTTAGGTCTAGTTTTGTAAAATTCATATCTTGAGTTCTATACGTTGGATTTCAACAAATCATATATTGTTGGAATCAGCAAATCTCGTAGATCATTGTGGACATTTGGCGTGGCAGTTTCGCCCGCTTTATTTCCGCGGTATCCCTTTGTTCCGCAACATCGTCTATGAAATAAATCCTACAAACTTTTTCCGAGAGATTCTGTTGGCGATACGCTTGTAATGGAATTCTCTACAACTTCCGTGTAGAAATGTCTTCCATCCGGAAAACTTTTTCTAATAACTTTTCGCGAAAAGTGTAGTCCTATAACTGGTTTCGACATAGTTCCTTTAGCCAAAATGATCCTTATGATCATACCCATCTTTCAGAACCAGTTATATCCTTTATCATGTTCAACGATAATGCATATCCTACTCTTAGTTGTCTAGTTCACCTTATTCAAATGACAATTGAGCTATTTGAGTAAATGGTGACCAATCTTAGCTATGAATTTTCCCTTGTGCAAGTGTTATGTTGAGTCAATACACTACATAACAAATGTTTTGAACTTTGATATCCATTAGCATCCTTGACCCACATTATCCATATCGTTCTTTCATTTTCAACCTCATGACCATTTAATCCTATTGGATTATATTGAACTATTCAATTTACAAATGAGTTGATTGAGTAATTCAACATATCACAAATCCATACCTAAGCCTATGTGTAACTCATACTATCTTAGTAAATGTTGTCACACTTTACCAAATAGTATTTTGAGTTGCGTCATTTGAGACTCATGTGATTTCATCACATGGATCATTTCAATTACCCAATCTTGAATAGTTCATTACTTTCTAATCATGTGACTTTCCGTCCAAAATCTCACCGCCATATCTTGCAAGCCAAACCTCATGCCAGACCTTAGTACCATAGAGCGATTTTCGATTGTTGTCTTGTTTTATTATGATGTTGTTGTTGAATGGTGTGTTTATGTTGTGCTATATTCTATGTTATAGTTTGTACGGAGAGGCACGTATTTTGATTAAGAGAAGTGAACGCGCATCGACTACCAAAAAGGCAAGTGACACTCAAATCCTACTCGTTTTAATTATGCATTAGTGTTTTGAAACTAGTATGCATGGTAGGATTTTGTTTTCAAAAGTAAAGTATTATGCTATGCTTAGCAAACCCTAGTAGTGTGTAGCTACTCCTGAACCCATTGCTAGGATGCTTTAATTTTGCTTTGCAACATCAAATGCCAAATGCTATTTTCGTTATTGGTTGTGAGTGTTTGAAAATTTAAATTAACAACCCTAATGAAACACCTGGGTGGATTGGTTGATTGGTGGGCGGCTGCTCAGGTCCACGCCCCGAGTGGGCTAAAGTGGTGAATCCCTGAGAGTGCGCAAGTTGTAGAGTGGTCGCTTTTGACTGCACACCTGGTTTTCACCAGGGGATCGTGTGGGGGTTTACTACCTGTGAGGGGTTTTAAGCTTGTGAGTTCCACTTGTGGTTGGCCACCCAGGATTAAAGAGATTACAATGTCGTCCATGTTTTAATTAGCTTCCAGTGCAGCCTTATGGTATTATGGGCTCTGCCGGGATTAAGTAAGTTGTGAGGGTTCAACTTGTGGCTAGACAGCGGGTGGAGGCGACGGCCAAGGGAACGGGTCTAGTTTGTATGGTTGAATTCTTCTTCTGAAAGATCTTGTCTCATTCTTCTCTTGGGAAGGGTGGGTCGTAAGGTGAAAGTGCACAACCTCTCGAGAGTAAATCTAAGATCTTAGCCGTGTCCCCGGTTACGGACAATTTGAGCTTCTAGGCAAGGAATGTACGGAAGAATCTCATCACCTTTTCTGAATGTGTTTAAAATTTAAATCAACCTTTGAAAACTCATGGGAGATGTAACCATGCGATTATTGTAAAACCCATGGAGGATTAGCCATGGTGTGATTTCATAATGTCATTCAAAGATTTTCAAAATGTTTTGTTTTAAACAAAATATAGGATAAAATTGGCTTTATGCAAATTAGCCCAGATTCCACTAGCCAAATATCATGTAGATAGTCATGCCTAAAACTGCCACCATATAAGTGTCATTTGCCAGTACATCATTGTACTGACCTCCATTCGTGGGGCTGCATATTCAAACGTGCAGGATTTTCTGAGGAGAAGTAAGAGGTAGGATCTCGAGTCTACATTCCAACATGACTGCCTGTGGCATGTGAAGATGTTGAAGGCTCAATGATGATTTACATTTCCGCTGTGTATGTTCTGAATATTGTTGAGCTAGTCCATGTGACTATGCAATTTGTAAGGTTTTACATTACCCTTTGGATCAACGATATAGTAATTTGATACTATTGCAATGATTACTATATTTTGTAATGTGTGTGCTATCAGTGATCCCGGGAATACTATACACAGTATCTTACCTTTATTAAAAGGTAGGGTGCTACAGAATGGTATCAGAGCATAGTGTTGCCTGTAGGATCGAGACCCTAGGTTTGGATTAGAAATTGGAAGACCCTAGGATGAAAAATCTGTCTAATCCTATTTCAATCAAAAAAAATGTGTGCTTTGTAAAATTCTAGTACTCTCATCTACGCCATGTTCAAAAAAATGTTTTCCTCTTGCCTTAGATGACCTACCATATGAAACCATCAAGGAAGTACAGAGGATGACCTTGTACCCGAAGTAAGGGACTAATGCTTCATATGATATTCTTCGACTCCGCAAGAAGTGCTTCATGGAAGACCAATGAAGAACTTGAAGGAGACTTCGATGCAGACTGCACAATACACGAAGATATACCAGGAGTACAATAGAAACTTAAGGCATCCAATATAAAAATAGACTAGACCACCATTAGTTCCTTTTAGCGAACCAACGATAAAGTAACAGAAAGTATTGATCTTACCAAATTGAGGTATGACCATGCTAGTTTGTTTGTGTTTAACCATGTTGCTTGATGCTTGTTAGATGTTGTTTGTAAGATGTTTTGCTTTGATTTGATGTGTTTGGGTAGGAAATCTTCTTTAGAATCTTTCTATCTATTCTCATCTATACCCAGCCCAGAAAATGTTTTCTCGGCAACTCACCATGAAGACAACAGTAGTGAAACCAACCCTGATGTTTCCTATCTAGATGAAGAAGCATAGAGTGTGAGATACGCAAAACCCTAGTTAGAGATCGATAGAAATGTTTTCCAAAATAGTTTAATAATGGGGATTGAAAAATTGATTCAATTCTCCATGGAGGTTTTTGTCAAACTTGTGAGGGTGACCAAGAGTTAGAATACGAGATGTACCAAACCGAAAACAAGGTAATGATTGGGTGCGACATGGATTGGCCCCCATGACGACTACTCATATTGTTCGCTCTTGTTATGAGGAATGGTAAATCTAGAGAGACATGCCTACAAAAGAGATGTCGGCGAAAAAGCCTAAACCCTAGGGTGGATAAATATTATACCCTTATAGTAGGCAAGTGCTGCCAACCGTAGGACTACGGTTAGTTTGAAGACCCGACCACTAGATGAAAAATAGTGAAAGATTTCAAGATAGAATATGAAGGATGACTTGAAGTAATCTCATGTTGGTCTTTCGTTTTACCCAAGGAGTGAACCCTTATTTTCAAAAGTAGTTCAACAACCAACCATTTGGATTAGAAGCCCTAGTATGAACGAAACCTATTCGACTAACCTTGGAGAGATATGTTGTTCACTATATGTGAATAAACATTCGCCTAATGGATATTAACTCAGAAGCAATAAGCCATAGATATTTTCAAAAGATGACCCGAGGTCAAGTCATATCCCCGGATGTGCCAAGTCATATCCAAGATGAGCTTAGCCTAACCCAAGACCTAAGACTACCTACAAAAGTTTCTTTTAAGGGTGGTAGCACCCATGCCCATCTGGAACCTTTTCTTTCTAGCCTCTTCAAATCTCGGGGACGAGATTTCTTTTAAGGGTGGTAGTTTGTCACATCTCAAAATTTTCCAAATTTTGGGAATGTGAAATAAAAATAAATTAAATGCTTGATTGTTTGAATTTGATTGAAAATTCACAAAGAATTAAAATTTTTAAACTTATTTACAAGTTAATTCCAAAATAGTGTTTTAAAGACTTTTGGTATTTTCAAAATCAAACATATAGGCCAAATGTATATACTGATTATTTTATTTCACAAAGGGATATTAAAAAGGTTTTTGCAAAATATAGAGTTTTCATAAAACTTGGTTTTCAAAATATTTTCTAACAATACTCTATTTTGTTCGGAGAAAAAGCACTATAGCCACATAGACATGTATGTCAAATTTTGGTTTTATAAAGTTTATATTTTTGTTCCAAATTTAGTATCATATTGAAGCATTTTTTCATAACGAATCCAACGGTATCTTATTTGCATTTTTCTGATTATTTTTGAGCCTCCAAATATGTATTTTAAATTTCTGGATTTAAGAAAAAGAAAAAGAAAAAAAAGGTGCGCGGCCGAAACAGGCCCAGCTCGCCCCGACGCCCGCCGCAGCCCACCCCGCCCCAGCTCCGCTCCGCCCCGCCTGGCCCAGCCGGCCACGCACCGGCCCAAGCCACCCCGCGCCCAGGCCACCCCGGCCCAACTCCTGCCCCCAGCCCACCCGGCCGATCCGGCCCAAGCCGCCCCCAGCATTCACGCGTGCGCTGCACGCCATGGCCCAGCGCAGCACGCACGCCCGCGCTCGCGCCTGCCCCCTATTCCTTTTTTTTTAGTCCCACATCGCCATCTTAGTAAAATTTGCTCCTGCCCTCAGCCTATATAAAGAGCCCAAGAACAGCCCCAAAAGCACACCAAGCCCGACGCCTCCTTTTTTTTTCCCGGGCGCAGCACGCACGGTGCATCTCGTTCGGCGACACAGCGTTCGGCGACACAGCTGTTTCGCGGCGCACACTCGTGACGCAACATCCGCAACGCCATTTGGCGAAACGGCGCGACTCGACGTATCCCTTGCCCGGTATTAATTCTATTTCCACGGTAATAATTCTATTTCCGCTCTTTTTCGTAGATTACGCGTACGCAGCTTCGCAATTTTATTTCGTTGATCTACACCTCCGTTTAGAATAGTGGTTCTTCCGTTAAGTTTCTTATTAGATCCTCTACAACTTTCGTGTAGGAAGTTTTTCCATCCGAGCAACTTGTTCGGACAACTTTTCGTACATCATTAGAACAATAACCACTTAGGTCTAGTTTTGTAAAATTCATATCTTGAGTTCTATACGTTGGATTTCAACAAATCATATATTGTTGGAATCAGCAAATCTCGTAGATCATTGTGGACATTTGGCGTGGCAGTTTCGCCCGCTTTATTTCCGTGGTATCCCTTTGTTCCGCAACATCGTCTATGAAATAAATCCTACAAACTTTTTCCGAGAGATTCTGTTGGCGATACGCTTGTAATGGAATTCTCTACAACTTCCGTGTAGAAATGTCTTCCATCCGGAAAACTTTTTCTAATAACTTTTCGCGAAAAGTGTAGTCCTATAACTGGTTTCGACATAGTTCCTTTAGCCGAAATGATCCTTATGATCATACCCATCTTTCAGAACCAGTTATATCCTTTATCATGTTCAACGATAATGCATATCCTACTCTTAGTTGTCTAGTTCACCTTATTCAAATGACAATTGAGCTATTTGAGTAAATGGTGACCAATCTTAGCTATGAATTTTCCCTTGTGCAAGTGTTATGTTGAGTCAATACACTACATAACAAATGTTTTGAACTTTGATATCCATTAGCATCCTTGACCCACATTATCCATATCGTTCTTTCATTTTCAACCTCATGACCATTTAATCCTATTGGATTATATTGAACTATTCAATTTACAAATGAGTTGATTGAGTAATTCAACATATCACAAATCCATACCTAAGCCTATGTGTAACTCATACTATCTTAGTAAATGTTGTCACACTTTACCAAATAGTATTTTGAGTTGCGTCATTTGAGACTCATGTGATTTCATCACATGGATCATTTCAATTACCCAATCTTGAATAGTTCATTACTTTCTAATCATGTGACTTTCCGTCCAAAATCTCACCGCCATATCTTGCAAGCCAAACCTCATGCCAGACCTTAGTACCATAGAGCGATTTTCGATTGTTGTCTTGTTTTATTATGATGTTGTTGTTGAATGGTGTGTTTATGTTGTGCTATATTCTATGTTATAGTTTGTACGGAGAGGCACGTATTTTGATTAAGAGAAGTGAACGCGCATCGACTACCAAAAAGGCAAGTGACACTCAAATCCTACTGTTTTAATTATGCATTAGTGTTTTGAAACTAGTATGCATGGTAGGATTTTGTTTTCAAAAGTAAAGTATTATGCTATGCTTAGCAAACCCTAGTAGTGTGTAGCTACTCCTGAACCCATTGCTAGGATGCTTTAATTTTGCTTTGCAACATCAAATGCCAAATGCTATTTTCGTTATTGGTTGTGAGTGTTTGAAAATTTAAATTAACAACCCTAATGAAACACCTGGGTGGACTGGTTGATTGGTGGGCGGCTGCTCAGGTCCACGCCCCGAGTGGGCTAAAGTGGTGAATCCCTGAGAGTGCGCAAGTTGTAGAGTGGTCGCTTTTGACTGCACACCTGGTTTTCACCAGGGGATCGTGTGGGGGTTTACTACCTGTGAGGGGTTTTAAGCTTGTGAGTTCCACTTGTGGTTGGCCACCCAGGATTAAAGAGATTACAATGTCGTCCATGTTTTAATTAGCTTCCAGTGCAGCCTTATGGTATTATGGGTCACCGGGATTAAGTAAGTTGTGAGGGTTCAACTTGTGGCTAGACAACGGGGGAGGCGACGGCCAAAGGAACGGGTCTAGTTTGTATGGTTGAATTCTTCTTCTGAAAGATCTTGTCTCATTCTTCTCTTGGGAAGGGTGGGTCGTAAGGTGAAAGTGCACAACCTCTCGAGAGTAAATCTAAGATCTTAGCCGTGTCCCCGTTATGGACAATTTGAGCTTCTAGGCAAGGAATGTATGGAAGAATCTCATCACCTTTTCTGAATGTGTTTAAAATTTAAATCAACCTTTGAAAACTCATGGGAGATGTAACCATGTGATTATTAAAACCCATGGAGGATTAGCCATGGTGTGATTTCATAATGTCATTCAAAGATTTTCAAAATGTTTTGTTTTAAACAAAATATAGGATAAAATTGGCTTTATGCAAATTAGCCTAAACTCCACTAGCCAAATATCATGTAGATAGTCATGCCTAAAACTGCCACCATATAAGTGTCATTTGCCAGTACATCATTGTACTGACCTCCATTCGTGGGGCTGCATATTCAAACGTGCAGGATTTTCTGAGGAGAAGTAAGAGGTAGGATCTCGAGTCTACATTCCAACATGACTGCCTGTGGCATGTGAAGATGTTGAAGGCTCATTGATGATTTACATTTCCGCTGTGTATGTTCTGAATATTGTTGAGCTAGTCCATGTGACTATGCAATTTGTAAGGTTTTACATTACCCTTTGGATCAACGATATAGTAATTTGATACTATTGCAATGATTACTATATTTTGTAATGTGTGTGCTATCAGTGATCCCGGGAATAGCACTATACACAGGTATCTTACCTTTATTAAAAGGTAGGGTGCTACATTGGGCCTCCAAGTGCAGAGGTTTGTAGAACAATAGCAAGTTCCCCTTAAGTGAATCACTCAATGTTTATCGAACTCAGGGAGGTATAGGTCAAAGATATCCCTCTCAAACCCCAATTACGATACAAGAAGTATCTTGTCCCTAACACACCCAATACACTTGTCGGTGTATAGGTGCACTAGTTCGGCTAAGAGATAGTGAAATACAAGTAATATGGATGATTGTAAGTGGTAATTGCAATCTGAAATAAAAAAATGGCAGCAAGCAAACATGTAGCAGAACTGGTTGTAAATGGTGTTTCAATGCTTAGAAACAAGGCCTAGGGCTCATAGTTTCACTAGTGGATACTCTCAACAATGATATCATAATCGAATACATAAATATCATCTCTTCACTATGTGTTGACGTCAGAAACCCACCGGCGGGCAGTGACTGGCCAACACCGTAGAGCCGGGAACGACTAGGGCTGCCTGGTCCCTCCTAGCGACGGCCCGCAAAGCCTCGGGTCGCCGCCGATGCAAATTGCAGGGGCGCCACCCGACCTATACCTGGTCAGAAGGTGTGGATGATGCCTCGCTTAGTTTCCGCAGGGCACACACGTACACGTTAACACGAGCCTCGATCGTCTCAGGTTGTCCCGTGAATCGGCTCATGGAGCCGATCCACCCATGATTCGTCCAAGGTGGCCGAATATATGGTGGTCCTGCTTGATCAAGATAAAGCATATGAGATCCACGACGATCTGGGGTTTTCACCGCATAATCGGATCATCCTACTCACGATTGGGCCTCGCGCTCACGCACGGACCGTAAACCAGCCCTAGACAAGGCCTAAAAACCAACACTAGGTTGATCCTCGGAACGTCTATCTAGGGGCAGCAAACTACACCCTACATGCCATTGATCCTCCAACCCTTTGTAAGGCCTAACTATTGCAGATATTAAACTAATCCTTGATGAATCAAGGAGCAATCGTAACGGATCAGATCTACTAAATAACGATCAAGGGTGCCGCCCTGCACCCATGATGAGGTACAAGGACGGCTAGATGCGCAAGGGTTGCACTACGACAGCATATGATACTAAGAACAATGCTAACCCTAACACATCTATGATAACTACGTTGCTCGCCATCAAAAAGGCTTCAGACGAGCAACGCATGAACAACTAGGCAGCTCGCTGCCTAGATCGCGAGATGCGATCTAGGCAGCATGGTGCTTACCGGAGGAACCCTCGAGACGAAGGAGTTGGCGATGCGCCGAGATTGGTTTGTGTTGAACATTGGTTGTTGTTTATTCCATAAACCCTAGGTACATATTTATAGTCCAGGGGACTTTCTAATGTGGGCGTGCACTAAACCGTGCACGAGATAAACTCTAATTTCTAAACTAAGATGCGATCTAATATGTTACAGATACACGGGCAGTTCAGCCCAACTTGGTAAAAAAGGCCGATTCACGTATTTCTTCCATGTACAATCTTCACGTCCATCTTGATCGCGGCCCACCTCTGGCTCGGTCAAATTCTGGTGATAACACATGCCCCCCTGGTTTTGGAAATGACATTTCCAAAATCATTACGCTTTTCCTTCGTCGGGTCATGTCGTGGCAGAGCAGAAACCGCCGCAGAATCCCTCATCATGATGCCTTGCCCCTTCCACTTCTCCACGCGTCCGAAATTTTTTTTACTAGGCATCACCTCCTCGGAAACTGCTGTGGCATTAAATCTCCCTCACACCCCTTCTATTTAGCCGTTCTAAACAGCTTGCTCCTCCTTTATCTTCCTCGCATTAGCACCCACAAAATCCTCCCACGCCACCATGTCTTCTTCCTCCTCCGAGCTTTCCTATGGATCCTCCTCCTGCGAGACGCCGCCGGACATCCGTGCCCCGGAAGAATGGGACCTGGAGGACCACGCCTCCTCCATCTGGTCTGAAGACGACCAGTCCCTGACCAGCGGGGATGAAAATCTTCACTCCTTGTCGACGAGGAACCTGAGCCGGAAAGCGAGGACGACCTCTCGAAGGCCGCTTCCACCTCTGAAGGAGGAGGAAGGGATGACGACGATGACGACGATTCCTTGAAGGCTACCCGCCGGCAAGCGCCGCATGTGGTGGGACGACGACAGCAATGACGATGAAGACGGGGATGAAGCTCCCATAGAGGGCTATGGGAGTAGCGACGAAGAGCCCATCGGCAGCAGTGCCGGAGGGTTCCAGGATGACGACGAGGGCAGTGATGGCCCGAGATTAGGATCTACTTGTATAGGCCTAGCAATATCCGATGGGTCAATAGACCTTTCTTTTGCTCTTCGTTCTTTGAGTAATCGGTTTCTCCTTTGTAAGAAATCATGTCTATCAATGAAGAACTTTGCCCTAACTTGATCTCGCCGATTTCCTTTGAGTTTAATTGAGCCGATGCCCTTCTATGACCTTGTCGATTCGTCACCTTTGCCAATGCGTAACGAGCCGATAGCACCGACGGTCCTCGGTTCCGCCCTTCCTTCTTCAACTCGACAGATTTTCGAACTGGGCAGAAATGCGAGGATCTTCAGAAAACCTTGAACTTTTCCAACCAAACCCAATAATCCTCTCCAATACTCATCATTTGTGAAGAAGGTCGCAATGAAGGATCAGCCGATGGTATCCTAATTGGCTCTCATCCACCAGGCCTGCTGCCCCCCGAGTCTTGGCCAAGGCAAAAAAAGAAACGAGGACGCGTGGAACTTGGCTGAATTAGCCTGGCTTGATCATGCAGAGCCACCATCTGGCATAAATCAGCTTCCCAAAACAGAGCCTTCAAGGCGAGCTGCCCCCCGAGTTTCTCCGCCCGCTTTTAGCGCTGGTCGACGTTCGTTCCTCTGAGTCGATGGCTGCGCACGCGCTTCTCGATTCTAAAGTCGATGCCCTTGCATCGGCTGTAAAATGTTTAAAAATTTTAGGCCGATACGTGTATCGTCCCCCACTTAATATTATCCACCTAGGTGCCCCCGAGCCGATTCTCACAAGAGAATTGATGGTATCGCTCGTCAGGTAGTCCCTGTTGGTCAAACGTTGGTCCCGGGCAGAATAGATGGTGAGGATAATTTTGGCCGATTGTCGGAATCGCCCTCCACGTTGCTTGCTCGGTGAAGGTTGTAATATCCCTTCATCAGTTTCGGAGGGCCGATCGCAAGGATCAGCCTCGCCACGTTGCTTATTGATGTAGTCTTGCTACTCGCCCAGGCCGGTAGACAAAACCAGCACAATCTCTGACTTTATCACGCTGGTGCGCTTGCCGTCGTCCACCTCGGGTGCATCACGTAATCGTGGAGCCCACACTTCGCCGGACGAACGAGCACCATGTTTGTGCCACCGATGTTTCATCATCGGCTTTCCTCTGCTTGGCGCCACTCTTTTCTTTGCGGTCCCTCTTCATCCAGGGTCCCTGGACTTTCGCACCCAAATCGGCCGTGCCTTCCTCGCCGTATGCAAGTATAACCTTTCGGCCTCCTCCAGACCGCACCGCTGAACCTGCGTTTTTGTGAATGGCCGAGACTATCAGGGTACCCATCTTGGACGGTGACACCTATCTTCTTCGTCTTCCCCCTCGTCTTCCGAATCCTCGAGATCTTCCAACCGAGGATCTCGCACGTCTGTTTTGTGGGGAGAGGCCCTAGGCGCTCGAATACGGACACGTTGGCTGCCTCCTTCTTTTTTCGGGTTGCACTCGGGCCATTGTCATTGTTGCGCGCTCATTCCCGAATCACAGTGTCCGAAGAAAGGGCGTCCCAATGCCTCGTCCGTGTTATCCCGCTCTTTTTGGCGTGCGCTCTCGCCGCTCTCATCGTGATTGCGCCGACGATGTCTTCTGTCGCTGGCCAGACGGCCTCTTTCATCATCGTCGCCGTGTCGCCGGCGTTGATCATACCGACTCACGTATTATTGAGGAGGTGATCAGAGAGGGGTCGTTGATATCTTATGTTCTTAACTCCCCTCTGTGACGAGCGCTTGCCATCTTGTCGAGCCGACGCATGGAGCGGCCCCCTGTGTCCTTGCTCGAGAGCAGCTCCTCATCCCCGTTCTTCTCAGAGCGGTGTCCAAGCTCTACCATGCTGATGTTGGCTGAGAAATCAGGCTGGCACCCTCCGAGGTGGGCGAACTCCACCATGTTGACGGCGGGAAGGGTGTGTGTCGACCTTCATGGCATACTGGTTAAAAATTAGTCGCCCATTCTCTATTGCCATCTGGATCTGCTGACGCCACACCCTGCAGTCGTTAGTGGTGTGGGTGAACGTGTTATGCCACTGCAGTATGGCTTTCCGTTCAGCTCTTGCACGTGGAACTTTGTGGCCTTCGAATCTTTTATATGCTTCTCCTCTGAGTAAGAGATCGAAAACTGCTCGGTTTCGCACGTCGAAGTCGAACTTCTTGGAGGTCCTGGTGGCTTCACCCATCAGGTTTACTGGGCCTGCAGCTCTCCACTCAGCTACCGCGACCTCTTGTTCTCCCGTAGCGACTTCATCTTCGCCTGCGTCAACCATGGTAACCACACGCTTGAACTTGTCCTGATAGACATCCGGGTGACGCTGTTCATACGCTGACAGCTTCTGTACCATGTGCGCTAGTGACGGGTAGTCCGCCTGGGAGGCCACGTCCTTGATCGATGATGATAGACCCACCACCGCCAACTCGATTGCTTCTTTTCGCTTACGTGAACCGAATAGCATCGGTTCCTAACGGTCCTGAAGCGCTGGATGTATTTCGACACTGCTTCGCGCTCGTCGCTTTGTGCTAGATCGGCAATGCCAAACTCGGAAGCCTCTGAGTGATATTGCTCATGGAACCGTTCTTCCACTGCTTCCAAGTCTGGACCGAGTTCGGTGGCAGCGACGTGTACCAACCGAAAGCCGATCCCGTGAGGGACCTGAGAAGTGCCTCACGCGCAGCTCGTCCGACGCTGAGATCATGCCTACCGTGCCAAATATCGGCTCACATGCTCGATGGAGCGGGAACCATTCGATCACTGAACTTTGTGAAGTCCCAGAGCCGATATTTGGGTGGTAGCGGATCAATTGCTCGTTGGGGCACGGCTTGGATAGCCGATCGCTTTTCTTTCGGCATCATGCCGACCGATCTTTCAGATCGTACAAATCTGATCCGCGTGATGGCTGTGCCAACCCCGAAGATTCGTCGGAGTGGCGTACTTAACCAGGCATGTTTCGGTCTCCAGCCAACCGCAGGAGCTGGGCTCGGGAGTTTTGTCGGGGTGGCGTATGAAGAGCCACGTTTGCTTCTCGTGGTCTGCTCCGACGTTCCTCCTGATTCTGTCCCTGCTATAGCAACTGGTTCGAGGGTGCCCAGGTGGCAGTCGGCACGTATGCGCATGCGTACCCGTGCGGGATCTCCTGGGCGCGTCATGTAGAATTGGTAGTCAGGGTCACCACCAATCTTGTAGACGACATAGGCCGATGAGTTCGGCGCTTCGGTGCTGCCAACCGAACGGCGGGTGGACGGGGGCGAAGTAGCAATTCCCTTGGTGAGTCCCTAGGCTGGTCCTCCGAGTACCGATGGCTCATGATCTCCTGGATTACGCGCAGAGCGACGCGCTCCAATGTATTCACCAGGCTCTCGGAATGGCGGTGCAGCGAATGAGCCACCATGAAGTTTATCTCCGACGCAGCGACGTGCGTTCCTCCGACGGTGGACAGGTCCACCCATCAAGCGCGCCGTGAGAACCCCTTCCATCGATGCCATGGGACGGGTCCTGTGGAAAGAGCCGATTAGAGGTCGGCTTCGAGGAAGGCTTTGACCTCGTCATACTTCTTCTTGAGCTCGCGGAGCTCCTCGTAAGTGACCGGAGTTTCTCGCCATCTGAAGTGTAGATGGCGAGGTGTTGATGTCGAAGATGGTCCCACCGGCGTGCAATGTGTTGACGCGAAACCCACCGGCGGGCAAGGATCGCCAACACCGTAGAGCCGGAACGACTAGGCTGCGGCTGGCCCCAGCCTCGCAGCGACGGCCCGCAGCCTCCGGTCGCGCGCCGATGCAAATTGTGGCGTGCACCTGACCCATACCTGGTCGGGGAAGGTGTGGATGATGCCTCGCTTAGTTTCGTGGCACACACGTACACGCAACACAAGCCTCGATCGGCTCTCGTGTTGTCTCCGTGAATCGCCTGGGAGCCGATCCACCCATGATTCGTCCAAGGTGACCGAACATATGGTGGTCCCGTTGATCAAGATAAAGCATAGAGATCCACGACGATCTGGGATTTTCACCGCTTAATCGGATCATCCTACTCACGATTGGGCCTCGCGCTCACGCACGGTGACCGTAAACTTGCCCTAGACAAGCCTAAAACCAACACTAGGTTGATCCTGGAACGTCCGCCTAGGGGCAGCAAACTACACCCTACATGCCGCTGGATCCTCCAACCCTTTGTAAGGCCTAACTATTGCAGATATTAAACTAATCCTTGATGAATCAAGGAGCAATCGTATCAGATCTACTAAATAACGATCAAGCGGGGTGCCGCCCCCGCACCCATGATGAGGTACAAGGACGGCTAGATGCGCAAGGGTTGCACTACGCAAGCATATGATACTAAGAACAATGCAACCCTAACACATCTATGATAACTACGTTGCTCGCCATCAAAAGGCTTCAGTACGAGCAACGCATGAACAACTAGGCAGGCTCGTCTGCCTAGATCGCGAGATGCGATCTAGGCAGCATGGTGCTTACCGGAGGAACGAGACGGGAGTTGGCGATGCGCCGAGATTGGTTTGTGTTGAACGTTGGTTGTTGTTTATTCCATAAACCCTAGGTACATATTTATAGTCCAGGGACTTTCTAATGTGGGCGTGCACTAAACCGTGCACGAGATAAACTCTAACTTCTAAACTAAGATGCGATCTAATATGTTACGGATACACGGGCGGTTCAGCCCAACTTGGTAAACAAGGCCGATTCACGTATTTCTTCCATGTACAATCTTCACGTCCATCTTGATCGCGGCCCACCTCTGGCTTGGTCAGATTCTGGTGATAACACTATGCTACTCTGAACTATTCTTGGTTGGATAGCGAACACCAATTGACCACGTAGGGCTACAAAAGCACTCCTTAAAGGTCATGTTCCAAATCTAGGGACACCCGCTCTGTCAGTTTGGGCATCCAAAGATAGTACTAACAAACACCACAATTTCATAGAGACATCCAACTAAAATTATAACTCATGATAATTATTTCTGTAAAATTTAGCCTAAGAGACACACACGGTGTGCACACTATCATCTTCACACCATGGGACAAGGTGTCTCCGGAGATCATATAATAAAACCACTTGAGTAGCATAATAGATGAAGAATAACATCTACTTATTCAACTAGATTACAAAGCTCATGATCACATAAAGATCATACCATGTGAGAGAGATAAACCACATAGCTACCGGTAAATCCCTCACCCTCGGGGGAGAATTACTCCCTCTTCATCATAGGAGTCAGCAACAGCGATGAAGATGGCGGTTGAGTCGATGGAGATGGCTCCGGGGGCAATTCCCCGTCCCGGCAGGGTGCCGAACTGAGACTTTTGTCCCCCGTGTCTTCGATGGCGGCGGAGCTACATAGCTTTTCATGGACGGAGGCTAATTGATTTAGCATTTTCGTGTCGGGAGGCAACTTATAGGCGAAAGGGCGAGGTCGGTAGGCGCTCGAGGGGCCCACACCACCCCTAGACGCTGCCAGGAAGTGGCCCGCTCCTAGGCATGGTGTGTCCACCTCGGCGCCCTCCTCCATCTCTGCTTTGGACTCCGTCTTCGTGTCGGGAAAATATGAGGTTTGGCTTTTGTTTCGTCCAATTCCGAGAATATTTTCTGTACAACTTTTCTGAAAATACAAAAACAACAAAAAACAGGAACTGGCACTGTGGCATCTTGTTAATAGGTTAGTTCCAGAAAATGCGTAAAAATGCCACCAAGTGTAAACAAAACATATAGAAATAGGTGTAAAAAATCATGGAGCATCAAAAATTATAGATATGTTTGCAACGTATCATTTACCCTTTGCCCTTTGTAGTCTTTCCTGGCCTGGTTATTACTTCATTGCTTGATGTAATAGCATCACACTGCTTAGGATTTGCTTCAGGTTGAGAAGGCAATCAATTTGGTGTGTTGTGTACTTGTTGAGAAGCCAGAAAAGCTTGGAACATCTCTTGACTGGTCTTCAACATATTTGTAAGATTACAAATCTTTGAACTCATCTTAGTGATTTGTTCCTTCATTTATTGCTTCTCTTTCACAGCTTCATTGTCAACTGTTTGTGAGCTACCTATAGTGCTAGCTTGCCTTGATTCATTATTTTGATGTTGATAATGTTGAAACTGTTGTGGTCTTGAATTTGAACTACTATACTATTGTTGTTGCTAGTTACTTCCATATGCAATTCCTTTGTAAGACAGATTTGGATGGTTTCTCCGATTTGGATTGTAACTTTGAGAATATGGACTATTTTGAGCATAACTGACTTCAGAGATTTGATTGGAGGGTTTTGACAGGATGTTGTGTGCCCAGGGTCTCCACACACTTCACACTTGATATTGTTGTAGTAGTTTATATGTTCACTCACTGAACTTTGCACAAAACTCTTGGTATTTGCTAAAACACTAGACATCTGCTTGTTCATAATTTCCACTTGAGCAGCTACTAAATTGTTTTTGATGATGTTGTATGTTCCTGGTTGTTGCTGGTGTACTTCCTTTCATTTGTCCAAGAGAAATTGTGACATGACATGCTTTCAATCAGTTCAAAAAAGCCCCATCCAGTGTCTTATTCATAATACCTCCTCCTGCTGCAGAATCAACATAAGCTCTTATTTGTGAAGTCAAACCTTTATAGAATGTCTGCATTATCAACCACTTTTCTTGACCATGATTGGGACACAACCTTATCAGGCCTTGATATCTCTACCATGTATCATATAAACTATCTCCATCAAACTGAGAAAATCTGGTGATTTTGTCTCTCGGATCAGCGGCTCTGATAGGAGGGAAGTACTTCTCAAAGAAAGCCTGCAGTAGATGTTCCCAAGTATCCTTCAAATGATATGGCAGTGAGTGAATCCACTGTTTTGCTCCATTCTTGAGTAAAAATGGGAAAAACTGCATCCTTATCACAGCTCGTGTGACTCCATTACACTTTAGAGTATTGCAATATTCCAAGATATTCCTTATGCGTTCATGAGGATCTTCAACAAGACTGCTTCCAAATGCATTATGTTGAACCATAGTGATCAGTGATGGCTTAAGCTCGATTTGTTTTGCCTGAATCACTGGTGGACTCATCTCTGAAATACGACTTTGATCGTTTTGTATCCATAACTCCCTTAATGACTTATATTGTCCCATTGTTTCCCTACTATGTTGTCTACTGCAAACCTTCTTCTTCTTGTGAAAGTTCTCTCAATCTCTGAATCAAACACTTCTAATGATGAATTGTCACTATTGCTCATCCAACAAATTATTGCAAGTACCACTTGTATATTATGAAATCACATAACAACTAGAGATATGAGATGGTTAGTGTCCTCGGTAGCCGAAGCAACAATTAACCAACCAAATCTTAATCTACTGCAAGAGCACACGATCCAGACTACAAACTTTTAGTTTCGGTTTATATCAAATCCCCGGCAACATCACCAATTTGATGAAGCTATAGTATAGGTCCCTATCGTTCTTCCACATGGATTTGAGTATAAACCTAGTCCTTTGAATCGTAGCTGGATCAAATCGAATTCTAGTTCATGAAGGGATCAAAAACACATCCAAAACCTTGCACCAACATTCAGAAATGATCTAAGAAAAAGGAAGAATTTAAACTAGATAACCAAAATTGCTTGGATGCAAGTTGATCACCCCGAACAATCTAACTAGAGATGTGAAACACAAAGATAAGTAAGAGTTCAACGTCGATCACGCACAACATCCAGAAATATAACAAGGGAAAAGGCAGAGAAATGTTCTGTGATCAAGTTGATCTCTCAAATCAACCCAAACCAACTCGACAAGTTCTAGGTTCTAGCAATTTACACAGATCACAGAGAAATGGAACAAGGGAGAAGGGAAGAGTTTGGCTTCACCACCGAGCGATGATCCGATCTTCTATTTGCTTCGACTGGTTGAGGAGGAAGTAGAGCTAGATTAGATATACATCTCGTCATTGTATCCTTCTATGTCCATCCCCCAACCACTCTATCTTTTGTCTCTGGTCTCCTTCTCTCTCACCACAGGCTCCCTTCTTTCTCGTGTGCGGGTGTACAAAAGGGGGATGGTCCTGGGCATCTCTCCTTCTCTTTTTTTTCTTTACCCCTTCTATTCTTTGTCTTGTGACGCACGATGGTCCTCCAAATTGGCTCTCCACCACGTCCACATCTTCTACTTTATAGCCTTTTTCTCCATGTCCACATCTTATCCTTTGAAGCTTGTTTAAAGTGCCTTTTCGCACCAATCTGTAAAAGATAATTCTCTTGTAATAACTGTTGCTTTTGCATCAATCAGCAGGGTAGTTTACTCAAAAGCTTGAATTAAAGTAACTAAAATATGTCTGCAAAATGGAAAAAAAGGTGTCCAAAATTGCATGCAGAAAGTACTTTTGTCACTCGGCTTGCTCTGCCGGTGTCAAATTTGTTATCGCCGGTGCGGTGACCCGGTACACCATTGCATGTTGAAGTGTATAAGTTGTTGGCATAACACTCACGAAACACCATTTAATAAATATTACACCCCTCAGAGTGGTAAAGCAGAATCATCGCGGGTCCAAACTAATCTCACCTTATAAAATTAAGGTCAGACATCAAAAATCTACAAAGAATGCGAGATACTCCTCGGCCCAATGAGAAGTCAAAGCAAATGAAAACTTTGAATATAAGGTCTTGAAGCAAGATGACACAACTAAGTCTGACATCATCTGAGATTAGCAACTTATTTAGTAGTTTGCTAAGCTGCTCGGCTCATCTATCATAATCTAAGAGTTTTGTCTCTGGTTCCTCCTCATCTAGTCCATAAACTATATCATAATCGATTCCCTCGGCACCTCTTGACAGATCTGGTTATACATAGTAGACCTCCCCTACTTCGGGTTCATCGGGAGCCTCCTCATAATTCCTATCGGAATCTAAAGAAGGGGTATGAAGTAATAGGTTGAGTACACTAGAGTACTCAACAAGTTATATGGTAGGTGTCTGATGTATAGTTGTGGATGAGGAGAACCTGGGCATGTGCAGGTTTTCAAAAATGATTATTTTAGAAAAGGCAGGTTTTAGATTATAAAACTATGTTCGTCAGTCCGCAAGGGTTGTGAGAACTTCATGGTGTTCCTTTCCCGCAGCGATCTAATCGAGAGCATGGAGTATAATGTAACATTCTATACACACTCGAGTGGTTCGCTAATTTACCCACAAACGTCTTAAGCCTTGGTGCCCAGCCACGAGTATGTCCCCGTTCACACAATCCAAAATCGTGTGAGGATAGACTAAAAGACATGTCAATAACTCCTCTTGTTTGTGACCCTGCATTTGACCCAGTGTACAAGTTTCGGTTGAGATACTTCGTTCAATTACCCTGAAAGTTTAAAATAGCGCTCTATTTCTTCATTAATAGTGCGCTATAGCATATCTGGACAGTCCATGCTAAATTTAAGTATTTTTCTCGCTATGACACTATTTGCGAAATAACATGATATATCGCGCTGAAATGCCATATCGTTGGCGCGATATTTTTCCAGCCCACTTGCACAAGGGTCTAAGTTTTCCTCGTTAAAAAAAGAAGAAATTGTTTTCTGTTTGTCGTGGTGATGAAATCTGTTGGCTTATTTTTAAAATCGGAAGATAATATCGTTAATACTGATGAATTATTAATAGATAATTTATACTATGTTGTCTCGTGGAGTGTTGATGTTAGGCTTCTAATAAATTGGAGAACTATTTTTGTTAGTGGTTATGTATGCATAAAGTTTTCACTTTTGGAATAAAATCCTTTATTTTTAGGCTATATCTTGTATATTTTCAAAATTCTATTTAAAATATATCACACTATTTGATGCGGGCTAAGCCTCGATTGTGTGGCCCGATCTTAAAAATTGACCAAGAACAAGGGGGAGAGGGATGAACACAAAGAACACAAAGAACACGATGAACGCACACAACACAACCCGATACAATTTCGGTTTACTCCCAATAGCCCGAACGAATATCCTGATAGAATATCTCAAGGGAAAGACACGAGATTGAATCCCCAAGAGAAAGATCGGTATACGATCGATAGAGTCACACGAGTGAGAGAACGAGGTAGAATCAGAAGTATGAACGACCAATCATATGAGGAGGGCCTTGATACAATAGATTTGGTAATCTACGAAGGGGGTTTCCCTAATCCCAAAGGGATGGTGGAGGCATAAGCCTAATTCTTCCTCAAGCTATGCCTAATGAAGGGGGAGATGGGAGCCTATATATAGGGAGCCACTAAAGGTGGGGTAGTTTAGGCATACAAAGGGATAAAGGTACATAGCAGCCACGAATATAGTTGTGGGTGACATGGACCATCCATTTGTCTTCAGGGCGGTAGTGCCGGCCAGCATGGGGTGGTAATGCTGGCCTGGGCTGGCAAGGGCGGCAGTGCCAGTCGGGGTGCAGCGTCAGTGCTGGCCCTGGAGCGTCTAGCTCCTCTTCTTCCTTCACTTCCATGCCTCCGTGACCTGGACCTTCCCACCTCGATCTTCCATGCTTCCCTCCCATCTCTCCTTCTATGATGATGTATCCCTAACATGGACATGAGGCGGATTATGAAGTAGTATGCCATCCTTAAGGGTAAGCAACGGAGTCACAAAGAGAATTGAATTCGCCTTTAATTGATGGGACGCCGTTGAGGCACATGATGCGGTGAAGACCGAAGGTCGGGCTGCATCATATCCCCCACTTGAAAAAGAGTTGTCCTCGGCGATAACTCTTCATGAATGTGTTGAGGAGGTAGATGATACCAACGCTTGGATGTCCCTTCACTTGTGTAGAAGGAGGTCACCTTTAGCACAAGAAAATCAAAGCAACACTCAAAGCATAGCCAAAGTTCAACAATTTTAGCAATAGAGCGCAAGTAGAAGGAGGTCACCTTTAGCAAGATGCATGTGTGCTCTCATCGAGAGATCTTGTGTAGTCGAAGTATTGGGTTCGATCGTCTCACTGAAGCACTTGCGGAGGTAGCTCTCTAGAGCTCGTTTTGTCAACTCGTGCTCAATTGAGGTTGGCATTCTCTTTATTGTACCTACGCACATGTTAGATAATAAGAACAACGTGTGTGCATGGTATATGAACACATCATCAATCATGATGCGCCATTTCTTTTGCATGTCACCATTAGAGTTAAGCAAACTATCATAGTAAATGTGGTGAATATGCGGAGTAAACATGGGAGCATGCTCAACATGGACATAGGCAAAATCTCCAAAATTTTAGATAGCTATGGGGCAATCTCATTTACAAGCATATTAACATTATTGCAAACCAAGCATTGGAAAGAGCAAGTGTTCATCATTTTGGTTGCATTAATGGGAGAATATTGCAAGCATGTAGCACAAAACATGTTCAAGTTTTTATCATAGCATGGCATGATCAAATTGTCACAAGCAACTACTTCCACATGATCAACAATGGTGGTATCACAAGTATCACAAGGGAGAGTGAAAGAAGCATATGACATAGCAATAGACTCATCAACATCATGCATGCACTCGCAAATCGTCATGTCCACTAGTGGGATCATGGCATCATCAACACCCATATAGTTACCTTTGTAGTCCGATTCATTTGAAGTAGGTGTTGTGGAAGTAGTAGGATCCATGTGACCGACACCTTCATCTTCTTGTAAGCATGGTGTGATATCATCATCTTTATGCACCATGTACATGGTTTTCTCCGTGATTGGTGCTTCATCATTCATGGAACCTATAGTGCAACATGAGAAAACACAACAGAGGGAGAGGTTAAGTTGTTAGAATGTGGGATGGTCTCCATGGACCTGTCAACTACCTCTATCATCTCATTCAGTGTATCACTCATGTCCTCCAAATGGAAGCACTTAATCTCACATATGGGGTGGGAGTCAATCAACTCACTATCACTCTTACTCAAGTGGGCTAAGTGGCTCTCATGCTCACATGGGATTGGTACCATCTAATCATTCAAGCATATAGGAGTAGGCTTGATTTTCTCATCTCCATGCGCCTCCTTGGATGAATGGAAATTTCCATGCTCAACCATCTCAACCCCATCGCCTCCCAAATGGACCTCATGTGGTGGCACCATAGTACCGTTGAGAGCTAGGCTTGAATCAACTTCACCCTTGACTTGGCCTCATCGATCTTCATCTTGAAGTGTAGTCGCCATGGGCCTCTTGGTGTCTTGGGCATCTAGCTCGTCGAAGTAGAACTTCTTGGCGCTTGGAGTTGTGCATTGCCACGTCATGTGACCCTTGGCCTTGCACACATCACATAGGATATTGGGACATTCCCGTGGATGGTGGCCTTGTTGCTTGCACTTGTAGCATCTGAGTCCATAGGCATTTGACGATGTAGGGGCCATTGTGGTGGTGGCACAAGAGGTAGAAGTCGCCTTATAAGGAAGGTCCGCTTGATGTGCACTTGCCACCCTTGGAGTGGTAGACACGCTATGATGGTGTTTGTGAAAGTTCAGAGATGGTAAACCTAGAGGGGGTGAATAGGTTTATACAAATTTTAATTCTTTCTTTGCATTATTAGGCTTTGCGGAATATAAAGGTGAGCCTAATGCAAACTAAGTGAAGCACCCTATATGATGATACAAGTAACTCAAGCACGAAGGCTCTCACAGACAATTATATCACAAGTAGGGAGTTCGGTTTGAGATAACCGATAGCACGCGGAGACGAGGGTTTATTCCCGTGTTCCCTTCCTTTGCAAGAAGGTACGTCACGTTTGGAGGGGTGGAGGTCCCACGAAGGATTCTCCAACGCCACGAAGGCTCACCCTATTCTCCTGAGCCTATCCCACGAAGGAATAGCTCACTCACTTGTGGTAGACTTTGAGGCAGCCTCCAAACCTTCAAATCTGTCAGAGAAAATCCACAACCCGGATGCTTCCGGACTCTCTTGCCCACCTAGGGTTTCCAAGGAACCCTAGAGAGCAAGTCTCTTGATGAATACAAGGTGGAACAAGATTTTCTTGGTGGAATGGTAGATCAAGGCCTCCTCTATCTTTTCCCCGGAGGGATTTGAGTTTGGGTGGAGGAGGGAGATCTGAAGGATTTGGAGCTCCAACAATGGAGTATGAGAGAGAGAAATGTCTTGAGCTTTTGCACTGTGTTCCTTACCCCTTCAAGCTGGAAGAAGGGGCTTATATAGGCATCCCGGAAAAGTAGCCGTTTCTACCCGTTTTCCACTTCAGACTCGAGCAACCCGGTAGCTGACCCGGTAGTACCGGGCCACGTACCGGACTGCCCGGTAGCAGCACCCGGTGGACCGGGCTGGCTGCCGGGTTCCCTTCGCTTCGGCTTCTTCTGTCAGTCCGGTAGCAGCACCCGATGTACCGGGCTGGCTACCGACATTTCCGGTAGCAGCACCCGGTGTACCGGGCTGGCTGCCAGAATCTCCTGGCTTCGGCTTCTCCTGTCAGTCCGGTAGCAGCACCCGGTGTACCGGGCTGGCTATCGACTTTTCCGGTAGCAGCACCCGGTGTACCGGGCTGGCTACCGAATTTTCCTGGAGCTTCATAATGACTTCGTCTTCTCGGCACTTCTTCCTCTCAGCATTTTTGGTGTGGATTATGTGTATGTGTGGCTTTGGCAAGCACTTCTTCAGAGACAAACGGTCAACACACCATCACTAGTTGAGAGCAACAATTGGGGGGTCTCTCTTCACCTTGCATCCTTCTGTCCAACTACAAAACCTTTCTTGCCGCTGATACGTCCAAAACGTATCTACTTTCCCGAACACTTTTGCTATTGTTTTGCCTCTAATTTGTGTATTTTGGATACAACTAACACGGACTAACTTAAGCTGTGAGAATTGACCGGTGTCTCGTTTTGTGCGTGAAATCCAACTTTCGTGAAAACCCTGAATTTATATTTAAGGCCCTATTTTCCCGAATATTGGCTTTCTTAAGGGCAAGCCCGGGGGCACGAGGGCCCCACACACCAGGCCGGCGGCCAGGAGGGGCCCGCGCCTAGTGTGTGGCCCCCTCTGCCCCCGACGCCCTCCTTCGGACTACTTATCGCCCTCGACCTAAAAACGGTGAGAAGTCGGTCGCTGCTGAAACCCTCCGAGAGCCGCCACATCGCGACTCCGTCTCGGGAGCCGGGTCTCCGTTCCGGCACCTCGCCGGGACGGGGAATAGGAGGAGATCTTCACCGCCATCACCACCGACGTCTCTCCATCGACCAGCCATGTTTCCCCATCCATGTGTGAGTAATTCCAGGCTGAAGGGGATGGTAGAGATTGGATGAGATTGGTCATGTAATAGTCATAAGATTGTTAGGGCATAGTGCCTAGTATCCGTAGATGTCACTTTTATGATATTGTTGCAACTTGTTATGCTTAATGCTTGTCACCAGGGCCCGAGTGCCATGATCTCAGATCTGAACATGTTATTGATTCATGAAGATATTCATTGTTTATGATCTTACCGTTGTATACACATGTCGCTGTCCGGAACCAATGGCCCCGAAGTGACAGAAATCGGGATAACCGGAGGGAATGGTAGTGATGTTAGGATCACATGTGTTCACGGAGTGTTAATGCTTTGCTCCGGTACTCTATTAAAAGGAGTACCTTAATATCCAGTAGTTTCCCTAGAGGCCCGGCTGCCACCGGCTGGTAGGACAAAAAGATGTTGTGCAAGTTTCTCATTGCGAGCACGTACGACTAAATATGGAACACATGCCTATTGATTGATTAGTACTTGGATACCGCTTTATTATTATCTGCAAATGCCCCTGCTTTGATTGTTATATGAGTTTCTCTCATCCATGCAACGCCTGGCATCCGTCCCCGTGCCTATTTTAATCCTGCTGTCTACTATAATCACCGTTGTTGTCTTTGTTACTCTCGCTGCTGTTATTTCGCTATCGTTATCGCTTATAAAACATTATCGATAAACTCTCTTGCGAGCAAGTCTGTTTCCAGCTGAATTGACAACTCCGATTGTTAAGGCTTACAAGTATTCTTTGTCTCCCCTTGTGTCGAATCAATAAATTGGGTTTACTTCCCGCGAAGACTGTTGCGATCCCCTATAATTGTGGGTTATCAAGACTATTTTCTGGCGCTGTTGCCGGGAGCATAGCTTTATTTGGAAGTTCACTTGGATTGATATTGTTCGCTGCAAAGTCTCCATCATGGGTAAACCTCGCGATACTAAGATCGCCATATTACCATCCACTACAAGAAAAGGTACAACTCTTAGTACCTCTGCTGCTCTTGATTCACCATCTGTGATAATAAACTTGTTTCACCACCACAAGCTTCAAATGCTGGTACTTCTGAATCTGAAAATTCCTCTTATAATTGTGATGATGCTTCTGCTGTGCTTATAATGATGGTTCGTTAGGATCTTTTCTAGATGCTACAATTGCTAGGTCTAGGCAAATTGAAAATACCGAAACTCCTAATGAAAATGCTGCTACACCTGTTAATTCACCTGAGTCTGTTGAATATTCTAGTGATGATCTTGATGAAGATTATGTGGAACTTGATGATGATTTTATTGAAAATGCAATGCTACTACTGATGCAAGAAAAATTAAAAAGCTTGCTGCGCAACATGCTGTTAGATATAAATTGTCTCCTGATCCTAAATTTGCCACATCTCCTATAAACATTAAGGATAAAGATTATGATTTTTCTCTTGATCTATCTCATATAACTATGTTGAGAAAACACCCTTTTGTGGTACTGAAAAAGAAAGTGTTGTTGAACACATGATTGAGTTATATACTCTGAGTAGCTTGTTTTCTGATGATGTCAAGATGCGTACTTATTTTGTCGCTAAAACTTTTCCTTTCTCATTAAAGGATGATGCTAAAACTTGGTATAATAATTTGCCTCCTGGTTCTATTAGAAGTCCAATTGACTTGCGTGATGTTTTCGTTCGAAAATACTTTCCTGCTAGCGCTCAATTTTGACCAGGAAGATGGAGAGAAATTGCCTGAGGCTTGGGCGAGATTGCTCTCTTATTAGAGCTCGGCCTGATCATGATTTGGAAAAGCATGATTTACTCGATATATTTTATAGTGGACTAACCATTGAGTCTAGGGCATACCTGGATAGTTGTGCTGGTTGTTTTTTAGAAAAGAACTCCAGACGACGCTCGAAGAATTATTGGCTAAAATAGGCGGAATCATGATGATTGGTCTACACCTGAACCAACCCCGACACCGATATTGAAGAAGAGGGGTATGATTAAATTAAATGATGAAGATATGAGGGAAGCCAAGAAGTCTCTTAAAGAGAAGGGTATTAAACCGAAGATGTGAAGAATTTACCTCCTATAGAAGATTTATGTGAAGATAACTCCCCTTCATCCATGATTGAGGTACACTCTCTTCAACGCTTTACTAGGGAAGATATTCCGTATTCAAAACCTCCTGCTCAATGCTTAGATGAGTTTGATAATTATATTGTTAAGCAAGAAAACTTTAATATGAGAGTAGAGAATCATTTAATGGAAAATTCTCTAGCTATTAGTGAATTGCATGATATTGTGGAGAGAACCTCCAATGATGTTAAGATACTTGTTAAACATTTTCATATGGTTCAAACTCAAATTGATCAACTCACTAAAGTGCAAATGACTTGTTGGGAAATACTTCTAAAGAAAAACATGCTTATGAAGTAACAACTAGAGGTGGTGTTTCTACCCAGGATCCTCTATATCCTGAAGGGCATCCCAAAAGAGTTGAACAAGATTCTCAACTAACTAAAACTAGTGCTCCATCTAAGAAAAGAAAAAGAAACATAAGAATATTGTAGAATCCTCTGAACCTGTTAATGATCCTAATAGTATTTCTATTTCCGATGCTGAAACTGAAAGTGGTAATGAACATGAGGAAGATAATGATAAGAATGATACTCCTGATAAAGAAGAAATTGAAAAGAACCCGAAAAGCATGCTAAAAATAAAAGTACACTAAAGAAGATTTTATTGCTTAGAAACATGGTAATGAAAGAGAACCTTGGGTTCAAAAGCCAATGCCTTTTCCTACTAAGAAACTGAAATCAAAGGAGGAGGAACATTATAATAAATTTTGTGATTGGATGAAACCTTTATTTTTGCAAATCCCTTTGACTGATGCTATTAAATTGCCTCCTTATTCAAAGTATATGAAAGATATTGTCTCTAACAAAAGGAAAATTCCTAATGAGGAGATTTCCACTATGCTCTCTAATTACTCCTTCAATGTGGTAAGGTTCCAAAGAAGCTTGGAGACCCGATACCGATTATTCCTTGTTCCATCAAGAATAATTATGTTAGAACTGCTCTATGTGATTTGGGAGCAGTAGTTATGCCATTTTCTCTCTATAAGAGACTTGATTTAGATAAGTTGATACCAACTCATATATCTTTGCAAATGGCTGATAAATCTACTGCTATTCCTGTTGGTGTATGTGAAAATGTTCCTGTCCAAGTTACTCAACATTGCTTGATATTAACTGATTTTGTTGTGTTGGAAATGCCTGAAGATAATATGTCCATTATTCTGGAAGACCCTTTCTTAATACTGCAGAGGCTGTTATTGATTGCAATAAAGGCAAGGTTACTTTCAATGTTGATGACAAGGAACACACTGTCTATTTTCCCAAGAGGATTGATAAAGTATATGGAGTTACTACAATTTTTAATGTGAAAACTATCAAAGTGGGATCCATTGGTTGTCCTATATATGAGCCTAAAGAAGAATATCAAACTCTTGTGATTGGATCCATATCAATTCAATATAAGAAAAAGAAAATGAACAACTACAACTTTGGAGAGGTGTTCGAAGGAGAGACGACAAGCACGGGGAGGCCCTCGAGGGCGTCCACTCGGATTAGACGATCCTATAATGAGGACGTGATTGCACCAAGCTTCGATGAGGGCAATGGGGACCCTAATGCTTCATCTTTTCCATGCTATGAATTTTTGAGTAATGCAGGGTTATTGGATGATTTCTTGACTCTCATCGGAAATGCGGGTTTAACCACCTATATGGAGGATGAGGAAGCAATATTACATGCTCACTAAAATCTTTGTGGAGAGCTTCAAGTTCAACAACAAGCACTTCAACCCGACGGTTGCATTCAAGATCTATGGTACTCCTGTCACTATGAAGTTGAAGGATTTTTTGTGCCGCATTGGGTATTGCCCCTGCAGGTACGGCGAAGAAGATTGAGGACAACCCCAGGGTTTTGCTGGATATCGAGAAATCACCAATGATGATTGCCGCACCATTCAACGCGCGGCAAGATAAGAAACATTCAACTCCCCCGCCATTAAGTATTTTGCTTATTACCTTGCTACTACATTCTTGGTAGGGAGAATACTAGTAATATTTCTAGTTACCATCTTGTTTTCTTAATTGCTGCACTCACTGGGGAGACACCTTATCATCTTGGTTCTGTTATTGCTCGCGCCGTTTGTCCAACAAGGGGCCTATTTATGGGGGAATAATTGCATCGCGTATTTTGGCACGCCTAGATCTCCCTCTTGACCCTAATGATGTAGAAATACCATCTGTTAGGTTGGATATTGCTGCTATGAAGAGCCAATTTGTTACAGCTGACTCTAGTATGGATAATATTGTTTATAGAATGTTATTTGCTGACGGGGATGCGAGGGAAGTCCTCTTGCCCCAACCAGATTTGTTCAGTATTGACAGGAAACCATGGTCGCGCTCCAAGGAGGAGGTGGATGAGCAACTGAAGATACAAGGTTTCCACCAGCAACATGACTCGAGGAGACGGAGCCCTCCTACGACCACACCGTCACGTATCCGGGTGCTTCTCTAGACACACCCTTAGAATATGATCCATCTCACGACTGACGCAGATACTACCTCATGGCCTCTATGGGATTGAACTCCACTTAGGCCAAAAGCCTAAGCTTGGGGGGGAGGGTATACCTGCATCACTCATTCCTTTGCATATTATGGTTGCTGGATACTTGTACATACTTATTTAGTTTCTTAGAGGGTTTTCTAACGAGAGGGAGATGATATTTGTGTTGTCCAAAAACAGATTCTGGGCTGTTACCAAAATATTCTCGGACGCACAGCCAGAACGTTATTTTGAGTTTCCAATTTTTGAGCATGTGCCCCAGGTTGTTATCTAACTTCATTAGTTGAACACTTTGTGGTCTGAGCAATGGAAGATTTTGTTAATTTCGATTTCTGTACTGCTGTCAGGATTTGGCAGATTTCTGTCATCCTGCTTTTCTGTGTTTCCGTTAGTTTGCATTCTTTTGTTTTCGCTTTGTTTCTTTCCTAAAACACAAAAAGACCAAAAATATTTCTGTTGTTTCTCTTCACCATTTGTTTATTTGGTTCCTTGCTCTTAGTTTACTTTATTTGCTATCGTTGGTTTGCTATGAGAAAACCCAAAAAGATTTTGCTTTGTTTTCTTGTTTCTTTTGTTCTTGTTTCAAATTCGAAAACACCAAAAATATTTGCTGTTCTTTTTTGGTTTGTAAAGTTCATCATGAGTTCAATGGTCTTCGGTGGCTGGAGCGTGGTTTTCATTTCATATTATCCAAGCTACACAAGTGAAAGGAAATAATGACGATCTACAACAATTGGATTGTGGTGAGAGGCTGGTATGAACTCTATTTGTTTTCATTTTTGTACATACACTCATCCATGTGATGCTTATTTGGTTCATGTGAGGTATATGTTATGTGAGAAAGTTTATAGTTCATGATCTCTCATGTTTAGCTCCAATTTATTAATATAGCATGTCATGGATGTTTGCTTGCATTGTTTTATTCATAAGTAAGTATGGCATTGTGGTATCCTCTTCTGAATAATTCATTTATATCGACTTGGCACATGCTCACGGATGCATATGACTGAACAAAAAGTCAATTAAGCCTCGATGATTTATATTGCTCCAGTTCTTGTATCACTTTTATGCCTGCTAATTTATTTTGTCACAAGCATGATTATGACAGTTACTGCTCTCTTGATTTGTCGCTCCCTAGTCTTTTGCTAGCCTTCACTTGTACTGAGCGGGAACGCCGCTCGTGCCTCCAAACACCTGAAAACCAAGTTGTTCCAAAAGGGTCCACCATAAATACCTATGCATGGCATTTCAAACCATTCCAAGTAAATCCTCATGCGCTACCTTTAAAACTTTCAAAATGCTTCTCAATTTGTGTTAATGTTTCATGGCTCATGAGGAAGTATGTGGTGTTTAGCTTTCAACCTTGTCATTTACTTTTGACGGACTCTCATATGGACTAGTGGCACATCCGCTTATCCAATAATTTTGCAAAAAGAGCTGGCAATGGGATTCCCAGCCCCAAATTAATTAACTTAAATAGACACTCCTCCATGGTTTGTGATTGTTGAACGGCACCCAGGATTCGGTTAGCCACAGCTTGTGTAAGCAAAGGTTGGGGGAGTGTCATCATCATAATAAAACTTAAATAAAAGGGACCCCTTCATGGTATGTGATTGTTGGTGTGCACCCGAGGATTCGGGTAGCCATGGTTTGTGTAAGAAAGGTTGGAATGAGTGCCACATAAACATACAAATAATTCATGGGAGCCGCTCTTGGGAGTCCGGTTGATGAGGTAGTTGTACCCATTACCATTCGTTGACAACAACAAACACCTCTCAAAATAATTTTACTCCTGTTTTAAAAATGAAAATCTCTAGCGCATGTTAATCCCTGCTTCCCTCTCCTAAGGGTCAATCTTTTACTTTTATAAGTTGTGTCTCCATTCTTTCTTTGAGCACTATCTTGAGGGCACAACTGTCATTCTTAGGATAATATGCTTGTCTCAAAATATGATTAATTGTATAACCTTGATGCTTTTATCTTTGACAATCACTACTTCTAGTCTTTCTAGGAACTGGTGCCTCGACATTTATGTTTTGCCGATCAAAGACAGCGCGATACCACTTTATCATACTCTCTTATAAACATTGCAATCCTGCTTATATACATAATTCATGATGCTTATTATTAATTGTTGGTACCTCTCCATGATTGACATAGCTGTTGGATGATCTTACTTGCATGTATCTCATTATGAACTGCTTAAGTATTAGCCATAGCATGAGAATAATACATCATATGAGCAAATGTGTTCGTGAAAGTTCTTTTATCGCTCAGTTGTTAACCGAATTGCTTGAGGACAAGCAATAAGCTAAGCTTGGGGAGTTGATACGTCCGAAAACGTATCTACTTTCCCTAACACTTTTGCTATTGTTTGCCTTAATTTGTGTATTTTGATACACCAATACGACTAACGCTATTTTCTGGAAACAGAATTAAACTGTGTCTCGTTTTGTGCAGAACCAACTTTCAGAAAAACCTCGGAATTTATACAACAAGGCCCTATTTTCCCAGAATATTGGCGAAGGGCAAGCTAGGTGGGGGCACGAGGGCCCCACACACCAGGCCGGCGCGGCCCAGAGGGGCCCGCGCGGCCCCAGTGTGTGGCCCCTCGCTGGCCCCCGACGCCCTCCTTCGGACTACTTATCGCCCTCGACCTAAAACGCAGGGGGAGAAGTCGAAGTCGCCGGAAACCCTCCGGAGAGCCGCCACATCGCGAAACTCCGCCTCGGGGAGCCAGAAGTCTCCGTTCTAGCACTCCGCCGGGACGGGGAATAGGAGGAGATCTTCACCGCCATCACCACTACGCGTCTCCATCGACCAGCCATGTTTCCCCCATCCATGTGTGAGTAATTCCCCGCCGTAGTTGAAGGGGATGGTAGGGGATTGGATGAGATTGGACATGTAATAGTCATAAGATTGTTAGGGCATAGTGCCTAGTATCCGTAGATGTCACTTATATGATATTGTAATTTGTTATGCTTAATGCTTGTCACTAGGGCCCGAGTGCCATGATCTCAGATCTGAACATGTTGTTGATTCATGAGATTCGTTGTTTATGATCTTACCCGCAAGTTGTATACACACGTCGTTGTCCGGAACCAATGGCCCCTAAGTGACAGAAAATCGTGACAACCGGAGGGAATGGTAGTGATGAGGATCACATGTGTTCACTGAGTGTTAATGCTTTGCTCTACTTCATTAAAAGGAGTACCTTAATATCCAAAAGAGGTTTCCCTAGAGGCTCCTGCTGCCACCGCCGATAGGACGTGTAGTGATGTTGTGCAGCTTCATTGCAGCACGGCATTTACTCAAATATGGAACACACGCTGGCTGGGATTGATTAGTACTTGGATACCGTTTATTATTATCTGCAAATGCCCCCTGCTTTGATTGTTATATGAGTTTCTCTCATCCATGCAACGCCCGTTAATCCACCTCAGGCCTACAAACATTTTAACTCGTCTACTATAATCATCGCTGCTGTCTTTGTTATCATTGGCTGTTATTTCGCTATCATATCGCTTTATAAAATCAAGCATTATCGATAAACTCTTGCTAGCAAGTCTGTTTCCAGGTGCAGCTTAATTGACAACTCCGCTGTTAAGGTTTACAAGTATTCTTTGTCTCCCCTTGTGTCGATCAATAAATTGGGTTTTTACTTCCCTCGAAGATTGCGATCCCTATACTTGTGGGTCATCACCACTTTGCATTCCCGATGTGGACTAAAACCTGTGTACATACTTATAGATACTATTAGTCCACACAATAGCACCGGTGTCATTCAAAATAACGGTTAAGGGTAAAATACCCTTATCTCCCTTTTTGGTTAACAATGACAAACCGAGTTAGAGAGTCATACAAAAGATATTGATGGGAGATAAAACAATTGTTCCTATGTAGGATATTAGGTAAGCTCCCCCATAATGTGCACTCTGGAGAATTTGCATTTGAATACAAGGTGCAACAATATAGCATATGAGAAGCTCCCCCAATATCTTTAGGAAACAAATGTTCTCTCGAGGGAGACATCTAACGAGTTGATTTTCGACACAAGGGAGACAAAGAATACTGTGTTTAACAGCGAGTTATCAATTAGTCAACACCGAAACAGATTTGCCTCCAGAAGAGTTTATCAAGATAATAATTGATAGTTGTTGGGAATATGAAATAACAAATAAAGAAGGAAATAAAGACAAATGCGATATTTATAGCAGAATTAAATAACGAGGCAATGTGACGACACCTGCCAAAGGATGAGAGAAACTCAGCAACAGTAGGCATTTGCGCATAATACAAAACTTATCCGCTTACTAATCATCAATATATGAATTCCATATTTAGTCAGCATGCACAAGAATGAAACTTGCACAACATCTTTCGTCCTACCAGCCGGTGGCAGCCTCTAGGGAAACTACGGGATATTAAGGTACTCCTTTTTACTCAGAGGCCGAGCAGCATTAACATCAAGGACATTATGCGGGACTTCATGATCACACATCTCTCTCAAAGGTCTCGATTTCTGTCACTGTGGGCCATCTGCCCCTATAAATACATGTGTATTTTTTTGAATTCCCAGGGGTTGACATAGTCAACGACCTCATGAATCAATAACATGCTTAGATCTGATCATGCACTCGGCCTCTATGATTAGCATTAAGTATAATAAAGCTGTAACAAATATCATAAGTGACATCTACGATACTGGCACTATGCCCTAACATTTTATGACTATTACATGACCATTCTCATCCAATCCCTACCATCCCCTGCATGGCCGGGAATACTCACACATGGATGGGAAACATGGCTGGTCGTAGGCGTTGGCGGTGATGGCGGTGACGATCTCCTCCTGTTCCCCGCCCCGTAGAGGCTGGGAGAACGAGACTTCCTGCCTCGGGGCGACGAGCCCCGCGATGTGGGCGCCCTGAGGGCTGCATTGACTTTTTTTTCCCGTGCGCTTCAGGTCGGGTTCACGCAGTCCGGCGGGGGCGCCGAGGCCGGCCGAGGTCACATGGCCGCGCTGGTTTCGGGCCGCCACATAGGGTGGGGCCCGGCTCACCTTCCTTGCCCTCTCGGCCTGTTTAATACTTTGTAAAAATAGGGCCTCTCGCATAAATTCGAGATTTTCCTGTTGATTTCTGCATAAAACGACACTGCAGTGTTTCTGTTGAAAATACAGCATCCGCGTTAGTTGTATCCAAAATACACAAATTAGAGGCAAATAAATAGCAAAGTAAACTCGTGTGAAAATGCAGATATACTTTCGTGAGACGATCAACTTCTCCCAAGCTTAGCTAGTTGCTTTAAAAACTCGCTACCTAGCTTAATAACTGAGCGATAAAAGAACTTTATCACGAATACATTTGCTCATATGATGTATATTCTCATGTTATGTGGCTACTTTAAGCAGTTCATAATGAGACATATGCAAATAAGATCATCCAATAGCTATGTCAATCATGGAGAGGTACCCAACAATTAATAATAAGCATCATGAATCATGTATGTAAGTAAGATTGCAATGTTCATAAGAGAATATGATAAAGTGGTATCTCGCTTGCCCGTATTTGATCGGCAAAACATAAATGCCGAGGCACCCCTTGAGTTCATAGAAAGACTAGAAGTAGTGATTGTCAAAGATAAAAGAATCAAACCACAAACAATCATATTTTGAGACAAGCATATTATACTAAGAATGACAGCCGCAGTTCAAAAGATAAAGGCCAAAAGAAAGAATGAGATACGTCATAAAAAGGCCACAAGAAAAAGGTATTAACATGCGCTTAGAGCTTTCATTTGTAAAGCAGGAGTGTAAGGTCTATTTGGAGAGTGTGCCGTTGTTGCCAACGACGGGCGCTGGGTACACTAACTACCCATCAAATCGACCTACAAGAGCTGCCCATTTTATTTATTTTTGGTTAGTATCTAAATCCTTTCTTTCTTCATTGTGTCCATGGCTATCAATTTTCGGTGCTCAAGCAACATCACATAAAATATGAAGGAGTGCCTTTTATTTAAGTTTTATTATGATGACACTCCCCTGTAACTCCTTTTGCTTACTAGTTATACTAATCGGCTGTCTAACAATACAGTTCATGGGAGGAGGTTTATTTAATTAATTAATTTGGACCGGTCTGCTGTCGTTTCTTTATAAAATTATTTATACAATTTAGATATGCCACTAGTCCATATGAGAGTCCGTCAAAGGTAAATGAACAAGGTGGAAAGCTAAACACCACATACTCCCTCATGAGCAACACAAATGGAGAAGCATTTTGAAGGTTTTAGAGGTAGCGCATGAGAATTTACTTGGAATGGTTTTTTGAAATGCCATGGCATAGGTATTTAATGGACACTTTGAACAACTTGGTTTTCAGGTATTTGGAAGCACGAGCGGCTCCGGGCTCAAACACAAAGTGAAGGCTAGCAAAGACTAGGTTCAAGAGAGTGAAGAATCGCCATAATCATACTATGCAAAATAATTATCCGGTGTATTAAAGTGACAAGAACTCTGAGCTAATATGTCATCGAGGCTTAATTGACTTTTTGTTCAATCATATGCATGCGTGAGCATGTGCTATAAATGAATTATTCAGAGGATGATACCACAATGCCATACTTAGTTATGAATAAAACAATGCAAGAAAACATGACATGTTACTCATATTAATAAATTGGAACTAAACATGAGAGATCATGAACTACTGGATTTTCAAATAACATATACCTCACCAAGAACCAACTAAGCATGCTCATATGGATGAGTATATGTACAAATGAAAGCAAATAGAGTTCATACTAGCCCTTTCACCACAATCAGATTGTCGTAGATCGGTCATTATTGCCTTTTCACTTGTGTAGCTTGATAATATGAAATGAAACCACTCCAGCCACCGAAGACCATTGAACTCATGATGAACTTTACAAACCAAAGAAGAACAGCAACTGTTTTTGGTGTTTTCGAATTAGAAACAAGAACAAAAGAAAACAAGTAAACAAAGCAAAATCTTTTTGGGTTTTCTCATAGCAAACCAACGATTAGCAAATAAAGTAAACTAAGAGCAAAGAACCAAATAAACAAATGGTGAAGAGAAACAACAGAAATATTTTTGGTCTCTTTTTTTTTTTTGTGTGTTTTAGGAAAGAAAACAAAGCGAAAACAAAAGAATGCAAACTAACAGAAACACAGAAAAGCAGGATGACAGAAATCTGCCAAATCCTGACAGGAGTACAGAAATCGAAATTAACAAAATCTTCCATTGCTCAGACCAAAAAGTGTTAAACTAATGAAAGTTAGAAAACAACCTGGGGAACATGCTCAAAAATTGGCAACTCAAAATAACGTTCTGGCTGTGCGTACGAATTTTTTTGGTAACAGCACAGAATCTGTTTTTGAACAGCACTTCCCCAAATATCATCTCCCTCTCATTAGAAAACCACTCTAAGAGACTAAAAAAGTATGTACAAGTATCCAGCAACCATAATATGCAAAGAATGAGTGATGCCGGTATACCTCCCCCAAGCTTAGGCTTTTGGCCTAAGTGGAGTTCATTCCCAACGAGGGTCGGAGTTCCACGCCGGTGGATCATACATGGAGTGGTAATAGGGCCCCTAGCAGAAGAATATCGTGGAGGTTCCACATGCCCATGATGTTGATATGAGGAGCTCGCTGCATCGGATGAAGAGTCGGGGTGCTCCTCGGCCTCCTCCACATCTTCCCTTGCACGACGGCTTTCCCTTTCTATGTATGCGTTTGCTGTGATCGACCACCCGTCCCTGGCATCAAGGTTAAACAAAGCAGGTGCAGGCAAGCGTACTAATTTTTCAATTTTCTTAGTTATACTCCAACTTTTCTTATACAAAGTTATCCTATAATGCAGGTTGTTCAAATTAGATGCATCTGAAATAAACTCATGTCTGATCATGGAGAAAACATCAAGTTTCTCTATAGAAAGCGGAATATCTAAATGGTGAGGACCTACACCATGCATAGCTAATAAGCGAGAGGCGATAAGACCTCCACAAATTCCTCCCTTCTCACGGTTAGTAGCAAGTCTACAGGCTATTAAAGCACCCAAATTATAAGTCCTATCCTGTTGCAAGGCAGCAGCTAAGAAAGCCAAATCTTGGACAGATAATTTACCTCCAGTCCTTCTCGCAAGAACGCACTTTGTAATAAAATAGGCAAAATAGCGGATGGCTGGATGTTGAATGCTACTAATCTTACCACCATCATTGGAGAAACTCCTCCCATTGCAAATCCTTGTATAAAGATTCGAGAGCTCCCGCGGTGTTCCCCTGATCTTCTCGCAAGATCCCCATCGCGGCACTCTAATTGCTGTACAAAAATCACTAAAAGGCAAGTCGATAGTTTTGTTATAAATCTTGTACCGGACCATGGGGTCAGTTTGAGACCGGTGAAATTCGAAATCCTGCACAACCGACACCGTTAGTTTAGCATATTGGTGAGGTTCACCAACAGTAAAATCTCCCAATCCTGCATTGGAAATTAGTGTTTGAACGTCTTGCAGGATTCCTGCATTCCGCATAAAGTCCGTGCATGGGTAATAAGAGGGGTATACTCCCTCTTCACGATGAACTCTCATGACTTGCTGTACCTCCAACTCCTCTTGGTTAAGTTGGTGCATACTTCCTTCCATTTTCTGAAATTTTCAACAATCACTATAAAATTTGATTTCAAGGTGTGTAATTGAAGGGAACTACTATAGGAACTTGCTAGAGTACTAAACATGCATCAAAACTAATTTCTACCACTTAGAACAAGCATGCAAGCTCACTAAACATGTTATCTACAGCAGCAAAATATTCAAGATATACTCAACCAAATGAAATTCTAATTGGACAATCAGGAGTCACATACCAAGGAGTAAATGTGCCAAATTTCAAACAGAAATCTGGGCTGAGCAAGGAGATCGAAAAATCGCGAGTTCTTGAGCAGAAACACGAGTGAGAGAAACTTGGTACGAGCTTTTTCGGGAGAGAGAAGGTACTGGGAGGAAGAGATGATGAAGTGGGGCAAGGGGTGGCCCACACCACAAGGTGGCGCGGCCCCCTTGCTGGCCGCGCCGGCCTATGGTGTGGCACCCCCTGGTGCCCCCATAGGTCCTCTGGTGCTCCCAGGTGCCTCGTCGAAAAATAGGACCAACGGTGTAATTTTGTAATTTTTAGAGAACTTCGAAAAATGCACATTTCTCGGTATTAAATTAATGATTACTGCGCAGGAAAATGATTTCTAAAATCTTAAATGACTAAAGCATATTGCAAAACAAAAGTGCTACAGCAAGTAAAATAGGTGGAGGGAGAAAGAAAGAAAGAAGTGTTGTTTAGCTCTTTATGCAATAAAATATACTTGTTAACAAGGTTGATCAAGTCTTGCTACCAAATAAATTTTATATGACATAAGAAGAAATAAACCTCAAATCAATCATGTTACCTTATATTGAATTGATATGGATCCAATCACAAGAGTTTGATATTCTTCTTTAGGCTCATATATAGGACAATCAATGGATCCCACTTTGATAGTTTTCACATTAAAAATTGTATTGACTCCACATACTTTATCAATCCTCTTGGGAAAATAGACAGTGTGTTCCTTATCATCAACATTGAAAGTAACCATGCCTTTATTGCAATCAATAACAGCCCCTGCAGTATTAAGAAAGGGTCTTCCAAGAATAATGGACATATTATCATCTTCAGGCATTTCCAACACAACAAATCAGTTAATATCAAGCACTGTTGAGTAACTTGCACAGGAACATTTTCACATAAACCAACAGGAATAGCAGTTTATCAGCCATTTGCAAAGATATATCAGTTGGTATCAATTTATCTAAATCAAGTCTCTTATAAAGAGAAAAAGGCATTACACTAACACCTGCTCCCAAATCACATAGAGCAGTTCTAACATAATTATTCTTGATGGAACAAGGAATAGTTGGTATACCTGGGTCGCCCAACTTCTTTGGTATCTTACCATTGAAGGAGTAATTAGCGAGCATAGTGGAAATTTCCTCATTGGGGATTTTCCTTTTGTTAGTAACAATATCTTTCATATACTTTGAATAAGGAGGCAATTTAATAGCATCAGTCAAAGGGATTTGCAAAAATAAAGGTTTCATCCAATCACAAAATTTATTATAATGTTCCTCCTCCTTTGATTTTAGTTTCTTAGCAGGAAAAGGCATTTGCTTTTGAACCCAAGGTTCTCTTTCATTACCATGTTTCTCAGTAATAAAATCTTCTTTTACTTTTTATTTTTAGCATGCTTTTCAGGTTCTTTTTCAATTTCTTCTTTAGGAGTATCATTCTTATCGTTATCTTCCTCATGTTCATTACCACTTTCAGTTTCAGCATCAGAAATAGAAATACTATTAGGATCATTAACAGGTTCAGAGGATTCTACAACATTCTTATGTTTCTTTTTCTTTTTCTTAGATGGAGCCCTAGTTTTAATTAGTTGAGAATCTTGTTCAACTCTTTTGGGATGCCCTTCAGGATATAGAGGATCCTGGGTAGAAGCACCACCTCTAGTTGTTACTTCACAAGCATGTTTTTCTTTAGAATTATTTCCCAACAAGTCATTTTGCACTTTAGTGTTGATCAATTTGAGTTTGAACCATTTGAAAATGTTTAACAAGTATCTTAACATCATTGGAGGTTCTCTCCACAATATCATGCAATTCACTAATAGCTCGGGAATTTTCCATTAAATGATTCTCTACTCTCATATTAAAGTTTTCTTGCTTAACAATATAATTATCAAATTCATCTAAGCATTGAGCAGGAGATTTTGAATACGGAATATCTTCCCTAGTAAAGTGTTGAAGCGAGTGTACCTCAATCATGGATGAAGGGGAATTGTCTCACATATCTTCTATAGGAGGTAAATTCTTCACATCTTCAGGTTTAATACCCTTCTCTTTAAGAGACTTCTTGGCTTCCCTCATATCTTCATCATTCAATTTAATCATACCCTCTTCTTCACTATCGGTGTCGGGGTGGTTCAGGTGTAGACCAATCATCATGATTCGGCCTATTTTAGCCAATAATTCCTTCAGCGTCGTCTGAGTTCTTTTCCTGAAAACACAACCAACACAACTATCCAGGTATGCCCTAGACTCAATAGTTAGTCCACTATAAAATATATCAAGTAAATCATGCTTTTCTAAATCATGGTCAGGCTGAGCTCTAATAAGAGAACAAAATCTAGCCCAAGCCTCGGGCAATTTCTCTCCATCTTCCTGGTCAAAATTATAAATTCTCTGCAAAGCAGCGTGTTGAGCACTAGCAGGAAAGTATTTTCGAAAGAAAACATCACGCAAGTCAATTGGACTTTTAATAGAACCAGGAGGCAAATTATTATACCAAGTTTTAGCATCATCCTTTAATGAGAAAGGAAAAATTTTAGCGACAAAATAAGTACGCATCTTGACATCATCAGAAAACACGCCACTAAGAGTAGATAACTCAGTCAAGTGTTCAACAGCACTTTCTTTTTCAGTACCACAAAAGGGTGTTTTCTCAACAATAGCTATATGAGATAGATCAAGAGAAAAATCATAATCTTTATCCCTAATGTTTATAGGAGATGTGGCAAATTTAGGATCAGGAGATGGTTTATATCTAACAGCATGTTCTGCAAGCAACTTTTTAATTTTTCTTGCATCAGTAGTAGCATTGCATTTTTCAATAAAATCATCGTCAAGCTCTACATAATCTTCATCAAGATCATCACTAGAATATTCAACAGACTCAGGTGAATTAACAGGTGTAGCAGCATTTTCATTAGGAGTTTCAGTATTTTCAATTTGTCTAGACTTAGCAATTGTAGCATCTAGAAAAGATCCTAACGAACCATCATTATCAAGCACAGCAGAAGCATCATCACAATTATGAGAGGAATTTTCAGATTCAGCAGAAGTACCACATTTGAAGTTTGTGGTGGTGAAACAAGTTTACTTATCACAGATGGTGAATCAAGAGCAGCAGAGGTACTAAGAGTTGTACCTTTTCTTGTAGTGGATGGTAATATGGCGATCTTAGTATCGCGAGGTTTACCCATGATGGAGAATTTGCAGCGAACAATATCAATCCAAGTGAACTTCCAAATAAAGCTATGCTCCCCGGCAACGGCACGAAAATAGTCTTGATGACCCACAAGTATAGGGGATCGCAGTCGAGGAAGTATTACCCAATTTATTGATTCGACACAAGGGAGACAAAGAATACTTGTAAGCCTTAAAAGCGAGTTGTCAATTCAGCTGCACCTGGAAACAGACTTGCTCGCAAGAGTTTATCACTAACAGTTTGATAAAGTAGGAATAGTGAAATAACAGGTGGTGAAATAAAGACAGCGGTAGTGATTATAGTAAACAGTTGGGATTAAAATATTGTAGGCATAGGGACGGATTAACGGGCGTTGCATGGATGAGAGAAACTCATGTAACAATCAAAGCAGGGCATTTGAGATTAATAATAAAACGGTATCAAGTACTAATCAATCAATAGGCATGTGTTCCATATTTAGTCGTACGTGCTCGTAATGAGAAACTTGCACAACATCTTTTGTCCTACCAGCCTGTGGCAAGGCCCCTAGGAAACTCTGGATATTGCTACTCCTTTTAATAGAGTACCGGAGCAAAAGCATTAACACTCCGTGAACACATGTGATCCTCACATCACTACCATCCCCTCCGGTTGTCCCGATTTCTGTCACTTCGGGGCCATTGGTATACAACTTGCAGGTAAGATCATAAACAACGAATATCTTCATGAATCAATAACATGTTCAGATCTGAGATCATGGCACTCGGGCCTAGTGACAAGCATTAAGCATAACAAGTTGCAACAATATCATAAAAGTGACATCTACGGATACTAGGCACTATGCCCTAACAATCTTATGACTATTACATGACCAATCTCATCCAATCCCTACCATCCCCTTCAGCCTACAGGAATTACTCACACATGGATGGGGGAAACATGGCTGGTCGATGGAGAGGCGTTGGCGGTGATGGCGGTGACGATCTCCTCCAATTCCCCGGCGGAGTGCCGAACGGAGACTCCGGCCCCGCGACGGAGTTTTGCGATGTGGCGGCTCCGGAGGGTTTACGGCGACCGACTTCTCCCGTGCGTTTTTAAACCAATAAGTAGTCCGAAGGGGTGGAGCGGCCGGGCCACACCACATGGCCGCTGGCCCCCTGGCCGCGCGCATGTGGTGTGGGCCTCCACCTCCCTTGCCCTTACAGTCAATATTTTGGTAAATAGGGCCTTCTGCATAAATTCCGAGGATTTTCCCGAAAGTTGGATTTCTGCACAAAAACGAGACACCAGAGCATTCTGCTGAAAACAGCGTTAGTCCGTGTTAGTTGTATCCAAAATACACAAATTAGAGGCAAAACAATAGCAAAAGTGTTCGGGAAAGTAGATACGTTTTGGACGTATCAGGCCCCCCAATATCTTATAAAACAAGCATGGTATGGACAAGATAAAGGTTGGATATCTATGACATAGAGATATAGCATAACACAAATAACATAGATAGATATCCAGGATACATATCATAAAGCATACATCCATCACACAAATTTTAAGCATATATTGTTCCAAATGAAAATAGCAAATAGTAGCACAAGCCATGAAGAACCAAATGAAATAGCCAAGGCTTGTGCATACGGGGAACCCCGGAAAACCCCGACAAGGAACCGTGAACCTACTAAGACTCTACTCCCTCCAGCAAACATGGCATGGATGAAGAGGAAGCATACAATAGAAGAAGTGAGCACAGCTGCCATCTCCATCCTCCTCCTCTTCTTCTTGAATGTCAGCTCCACTATATCCAGCAAACATGGCATCATCAATAGGTGGCATACGATAGTTGAAGTGAGCAATAGGTGCCATCTCAGGTGGATCCTCTGGCAACTCAAGTCCACGAGCACGGAAGTCCTCTCTAATAAGCTCACGGTTGCTTTGAGCCAACCGAAGAGCCTTGGAGTTCACATCATAGGAGTGCTTGCACATCGAAGAGAGCTTGAAGAACTTGGCAGCCCCTTCTTGGGCTGCACGAGCTGAGCTAGAGGCCATCGAGGGATCATGACGCGCCCATTGGCGCCCCGGGAACACTGCAGGGCGCATAGATGGAGGCTCAGGGAGGTCAAGTGGCAAGCAAAAATGCATGACGTTCACCACGTTCGGCCAACGCAGAGGCAGAGCGGCTTATAAAGCAAACACATGACATAGGGAGCATAGTTGGGTATCATCCTTTTCTCCACTACCCTCCTCATTGTAGATGTAATCAGGCACATCAATCTTCTACTGATTGTTTGGATGAGTGTAGAACATAAGATTCTTGGCATATCGACGGCAAGCTGAAAGTCACTGCCTTGCGACAATAGTGCACCGGTAAATCTTGGCCATGGTGATGTAGAAGTAGTACATGGGTGATCTGAGGAATAGGAGGGACTGGAGTAGCTGATGGGTAACAGAAAGCCAGAGAGGAATCAGACATAGCCCCCTCACTATGTATGCGAAAGCCGCCACGCAGATTTCCAGTGTATCCAAGGGCACTCTGAAACCGGTCATAGGAGATAGAGCACTGAGTTGTTCCTGCCATAAAGGTGATGTGCCTCTGAGGTGTGGAGTGGAAGAAGGCTGTGCAGAAGAACTGGCTGACTAGATCTGGCATGTAGTCTTGCTCAAGAGTGACAAGTGGCCACAAATTCATCTTCTTCAGGGCCATGTCAACATACTTGAAGTCATCATGCTTATACATATTATGGAATTCAACATTGAGACGTCTGGGCTTCACAGCCGGTTCTGGCACAGCTGGCTCATAAAACTGCTCCCACATGGCAAACTGGGCTCTTGTCCAAAAGCGCTTATCTTCGGTGAATGGTTTTTCCTCATTCACATATGGGTTGTCCTGCCGCAGGTTGGTCCAAACCCTCAGATCACATGTCTTCATATCAGCACTAGGAACATAGTTTGGATCATGATGCTCAGCTTCGTGAGCAAACTCTGCATATGCATCTTCCTCGGAACCATGTCTAGAGGATGAGTCCTTCTTTCTCTTGGCCTTCCTCTTGGTGCGGACAGCACCACGACTGCCTTGTCTCAGCCATGGGACCTTTGCCCCTAATAGTTTCTGGAGGAACAAAGTCCGAGTCACTTCCCTCATCACCTGTGAAATAAGAGAGCATAGAGGAGCAGCAAGGATAAGTGTACATGCCCAAAAAGTGGAGGTCAAGGTGAAGAAAATTTTGCAAAAGTGAAGTTTTGGAGGAAACAGGGTCGACTCGGTAGAGGGCTCGGTACACCGGACCAGATACCGGGTTACCGTGCGACCGGTGTACCGGGTCAGGTAGGAGCAGCTCGGTAGGTAACTCGGTGTCTGGGTCCTCTAGGAAAGTTGAGGAAAAGTCCCCAATTTATTTCTCCCTTGTTTGCTCCAAAAATTTCTCAAGAACTTTTGCAAAACAACTTATGATGAAGTGAGAGACATGAATAGATGTGGTTGACTCTCGAATGGCATAAGTTCTAACCCTAAATCCTCAAGTTCATATGTTGGGTAATAAGAAGAAGAACACTTGAGGAGGGGGATGAAGACAAGATGAGTTCACCCGAAGACATGATCTCCTTGCCCTAACTCGGCGGAGAAGATCTTCTAATGGAGGAAGCTTTGGTGGGTGGAAATCCAAAGTCCTCCCAAATGGCTTGACCCTCTTGAATCCCTTCGGTGGAGATGCTCCAAATGATGAGGAGCAAGTGGAGTGGATGGATGGAGTTCTAAAGGTTGAATCAACCACTTGGAGGTGGGAAAGATGTGGCAATGGTGGCTATGGTGGAGAGATGAGATGGGGAAGAAAGGGGATCAAATGGTATCCCTAACTTCCCAGGGTGTATAAATACCCTTGTCCCGCACGAACCTGGTACACAGCCGGTAGTCTTGGACCACTGCCGACTTACTCGGTACCCAGCCCGATGGGCTGACTGACAGAAATTCGGTAGCAGCACCCGGTCTACGGGTCGGATACCGAAACTATGGAATGACCTTGTTTTGATAAATTTTCAACATGGGCATGCACATACATAGATGAACAATAGAGTAGGTTTGATTATAGGAGGTTTTACATTCTATACACGCTCATTGGTCAAAGAGAGAATCAAATAGCAACAATGAGCATGGTTTCGAATTGAGCATAAATCAAAGAGATAAGATATGTCACTTAAGATCAAATGGCCTCGAAGGATGAGTAGGCTAAGATACATAAGAGGCGAATAAAAGGGCGGGGGATTACTCCCCCTATGTGAAAGCGCAAATGTCATGAGACCTCGAAGAGACATGCTTGGGTCCATATTTTGACATTGTTTTTATTAATGTTGCACACATAGGTATGCATCATACCAAGACATGGTAAGATGACTATCCCCATATGTGCTATGCCTCTAAGCTAGATAGCAAGATAAATGCAAGAATATAGTGCAAGAAGTTATTCAATCTAAGTTTTTAGGATCAAGAATACCAAGTTCTCCTCTCAAGTTCACAAACCGGGCTTCATCCAAAGGCTTAGTGAAAATATCCGCCAATTGTTACGTTGCCCCACATGAGTGAGATCAATGTCCCCATTGGCAACATGGTCACGTAGGAAGTGATGGCGAATGTCAATGTGTTTGGTGCGACAATGTTGAACCGGGTTATTGGCGATCTTTATTGCACTTTCGTTGTCACATAAGAAGAGGCACCGTACCAAGAGACACACCATAGTCTTTCAAGGTTTGCTTCATCCATAACAATTGAGTGCAACAAGATGTCGCGGATATGTATTCGGCTTCGGCGGTGGATAAAGCGGTGGAGTTTTGTTTCTTGGATGACCAACTCACCAATGACCGGCCAATAAATTGGCAAGCCCCGGAGGTAGACTTCCGGTCAACCTTATCACCGGCCCAATCGGAATCCGAATAGCCAATGAGTTCAAAGGTTGACCCCTTTGGATACCATAGCCCGAGAGTCTAAGTTCCTAACACTTTTGCTATTGTTTTGCCTCTAAATTGTGTATTTTGGATGCAACTAACACGGACTAACGCTGTTTTCAGCAGAACTGTTCTGGTGTCTCGTTTTTGTGCAGAAATCCAACTTTCAGGAAAAACCTCGGGATTTTGACGAACGGCCCTATTTTCCCAGAATACTGACGGAGCCAGAAGGACAAATCAAGTGGAGGCCCAAGGGCCCCACACCATAAGGCGGCGCGGCAGGGGGCCGCGCGGCCCTATGGTGTGGCCCCCTCGCCGGCCTCCGACGCTCTCCTTCGGACTACTTCGGCCTCGACCTAAAAACGCACGGGAGAAGTCGAAGTCGCCAGAACCCTCCAGAGAGCCGCCACATCGCGAAACTCGTCTCGGGAGCCAGAAGTCTCCGTTCGGCACTCCGGGACGGGGAATCGGAGGAGATCTTCACCGCCATCACCGCCAACGCCTCTCCATCGACCAGCCATGTTTCCCCATCCATGTGTGAGTAATTCCCCCGCTGTAGGCTGAAGGGGATGGTAGGGATTGGATGAGATTGGTCATGTAATAGTCATAAGATTGTTAGGGCATAGTGCCTAGTATCCGTAGATGTCACTTTTATGATATTGTTGCAACTTGTTATGCTTAATGCTTGTCACTAGGGCCGAGTGCCATGATCTCAGATCTGAACATGTTATTGATTCATGAAGATATTCGTTGTTTATGATCTTACCTGCAAGTTGTATACACATGTCGCTGTCCGGAACCAATGGCCCCGAAGTGACAGAAATCGGGACAACCGGAGGGGATGGTAGTGATGTGAGGATCACATGTGTTCACGGAGTGTTAATGCTTTGCTCCGGTACTCTACTAAAAGGAGTACCTTAATTTCCAGTAGTTTCCCTAGAGGCCCGGCTGCCACCGGCTGGTAGGACAAAAGATGTTGTGCAAGTTTCTCATTGCGAGCACGTACGACTAAATATGGAACACATGTCTATTGATTGATTAGTACTTGGATACCGTTTTATTATTATCTGCAAATGCCCCTGCTTTGATTGTTATATGAGTTTCTCTCATCCATGCAACGCTTAGTCCCTCTGCCTACGGTATTTTAATCCTGCTGTTTACTATAATCACTATTGTTGTCTTTATTTCACCGCGCTGTTATTTCACTATTCCTACGCTATAAAACTGTTACTCTGATAAACTCTTGAGAAAGTCTGTTTTGCAGCTGAATTGACAACTCCTTTGTTAAGGCTTACAAGTATTCTTTGTCTCCCTTGTGTCGAATCAATAAATTGGGTAATACTTCCCTCGAAGACTGTTGCGATCCCCTATACTTGTGGGTCATCAAGACTATTTTCTGGCGCCGTTGCCGGGGAGCATAGCTTTATTTGGAAGTTCACTTGGATTGATATTGTTCGCTGCAAAGTCTCCATCATGGGTAAACCTCGCGATACTAAGATCGCCATATTACCATCCACTACAAGAAAAGGTACAACTCTTAGTACCTCTGCTGCTCTTGATTCACCATCTGTGATAAGTAAACTTGTTTCACCACCACAAGCTTCAAATGCTGGTACTTCTGCTGAATCTGAAAATTCCTCTCATAATTGTGATGATGCTTCTGCTGTGCTTGATAATGATGGTTCGTTAGGATCTTTTCTAGATGCTACAATTGCTAAGTCTAGACAAATTGAAAATAAAACTCCTAATGAAAATGCTGCTACACCTGTTAATTCACCTGAGTCTGTTGAATATTCTAGTGATGATCTTGATGAAGATTATGTAGAGCTTGATGATGATTTTATTGAAAAATGCAATGCTACTACTGATGCAAGAAAAATTAAAAAGTTGCTTGCAGAACATGCTGTTAGATATAAACTGTCTCCTGATCCTAAATTTGCCACATCTCCTATAAACATTAAGGATAAAGATTATGATTTTTCTCTTGATCTATCTCATATAGCTATTGTTGAGAAAACACCCTTTTGTGGTACTGAAAAAGAAAGTGCTGTTGAACACATGACTGAGTTATCTACTCTTAGTGGCTTGTTTTCTGATGATGTTAAGATGCGTACTTATTTTGTCGCTAAATTTTTTCCTTTCTCATTAAAGGATGATGCTAAAACTTGGTATAATAATTTGCCTCCTGGTTCTATTAAAAGTCCAAAAGAATTGCTTGATGTTTTCTTCCGAAATACTTTCCTGCTAGTGCTCAACATGCTGCTTTGCAGAGAATTTATAATTTTGACCAGGAAGATGGAGAGAAATTGCCTGAGGCTTGGGCGAGATTTTGCTCTCTTATTAGAGCTCAGCCTGACCATGATTTGGAAAAGCATGATTTACTTGATATATTTTATAGTGGACTAACCATTGAGTCTAGGGCATACCTGGATAGTTGTGCTGGTTGTGTTTTTAGGAAAAGAACTCCAGACGATGCTGAAGAATTATTGGCTAAAATAGGCCGGAATCATGATGATTGGTCTACACCTGAACCAACCCCGACACCGATATTGAAGAAGAGGGGTATGATTAAATTAAATGATAAAGATATGAGGGAAGCCAAGAAGTCTCTTAAAGAGAAGGGTATTAAACCTGAAGATGTGAAGAATTTACCTCCTATAGAAGATTTATGTGAGATAACCCCCCTTCATCCATGATTGAGGTACACTCTCTTCAACGCTTTACTAGGGAAGATATTCCGTATTCAAAACTCCTGCTCAATGCTTAGATGAGTTTGATAATTATATTGTTAAGCAAGAAAACTTTAATATGAGAATAGAGAGTCATTTAATGGAAAATTCTCGAGCTATTAGTGAATTGCATGGTATTGTGGAGAGAACCTCCAATGATGTTAAGATACTTGTTAAACATTTTCAAATGGTTCAAACTCAAATTGATCAACTTACTAAAGTGCAAAATGACTTGTTGGGAAATAATTCTAAAGAAAAACATGCTTATGAAGTAACAACTAGAGGTGGTGTTTCTACCCAGGATCCTCTATATCCTGAAGGGCATCCCAAAAGAGTTGAACAAGATTCTCAACTAACTAAAACTAGTGCTCCATATAAGAAAAAGAAAAAGAAACATAAGAATGTTGTAGAATCCTCTGAACCTGTTAATGATCCTAATAGTATTTCTATTTCTGATGCTGAAACTGAAAGTGGTAATGAACATGATAAAGATAATGATAAGGATGATACTCCTGATAAAGAAGAAATTGAAAAAGAACCTGAAAAGCCTGCTAAAAATAAAAAGTACACTAAAGAAGATTTTATTGCTGAGAAACATGGTAATGAAAGAGAACCTTGGGTTCAAAAGCAAATGTCTTTTCCTGCTAAGAAACTAAAATCAAAGGAGGAGGAACACTATAATAAATTTTGTGATTGGATGAAACCTTTATTTTTGCAAATCCCTTTGACCGATGCTATTAAATTGCCTCCTTATTCAAAGTATATGAAAGATATTGTTACTAACAAAAGGAAAATCCCCAATGAGGAAATTTCCACTATGCTTGCTAATTACTCTTTCAATGGCAAAGTTCCAAAGAAGTTGGGCGACCCAGGTATACCTACTATTCCTTGTTCTATTAAGAATAATTATGTTAGAACTGCTCTATGTGATTTGGGAGCGGGAGTTAGTGTAATGCCTTTTTCTCTTTATAAGAGACTTGATTTAGATAAGTTGATACCAACTGATATATCTTTGCAAATGGCTGATAAATCTACTGCTATTCCTGTTGGTGTATGTGAAAATGTTCATGTTCAAGTTACTCAGCATTGCTTGATATTAACTGATTTTGTTGTGTTGGAAATGCCTGAAGATGATAATATGTCCATTATTCTTGGAAGACCCTTTCTTAATACTGCAGGGGCTGTTATTGATTGCAATAAAGGCATGGTTACTTTCAATGTTGATGATAAGGAACATACTGTCTATTTTCCCAAGAGGATTGATAAAGTATATGGAGTTAATACAATTTCTAATGTGAAAACTATCAAAGTGGGAACCATTGATTGTCCTATATATGAGCCTAAAGAAGAATATCAAACTCTTGTGATTGGATCCATATCAATTCAATATAAGGTAACATGATTGATTTGAGGTTTACTTCTTCTTATGTCATATAAAATTTATTTGGTAGCAAGACTTGATCAACCTTGTTAACAAGTATATTTTAATGCATAAGAGAGCTAAACAACATTTCTTTCTTTCTTTCTCCCTCCATTTGTTTTACTTGCTGTAGCACCTTTTGTTTTGCAATATGCCTTAGCTGTTAAGATTTTGGAAATCATTTTCCTGCGCAGTAATAATTAATTTAATACCCAAAAATGTGCATTTTTCAAAGTTTTCAAAAATTCGCGAAATTACACCGTTGGTCCTATTTTTCGACGAGGCACCTGGGAGTACCAGAGGATGACCTGTGGGGCACCACAGGGTGCCACACCACAGGCCGGCGCGGCCAAGGAGGTGGGCGCGCCACCCTGTGGTGTGGGCCCCTCCTTGCCCCACTACTTCATCTCTTCCTCCCAGCATCTTCTCTCTCCCGAAAAAACTCGCACCAAGTTCCTCTCACTCGCGTTTCTGCTCAAGAACTCGCGATTTCTCGATCTCCTTGCTCAGCCCAGATTTCTGTCTGAAATTTGGCACATTTACTCCTTGGTATGTGACTCCTTTGATTGTCCAATTAGAATTTTGTTTGGTTGAGTATATCTTGAATATTTTGCTGCTGTAGATAACATGTTTAGTGAGCTTGCATGCTTGTTCTAAGTGGTAGAAACTAGTTTTGATGCATGTTTAGTACTCTAGCAAGTTCCTATAGTAGTTCCCCTCAATTATATACCTTGAAATCAAATTTTATAATGGTTGTTGAAAATTTCAGAAGAGGAAGATGAAGAAATTCAAATTTGGAGAATTGTTCAAGAAAGGAACAACCAGCACCGGTAGGCCCTCGAGGGCGTCCACTCAGATTAGGCGATCCTACAATGAGGATGTCATCGCGCCTAGCTTCGCGCCCGAGGAGGACAATGGGGCTCCTAATGCTTCATCCTTCCCATGTTATGATTTTCTGACAAATGCAGGGATATTGGATGACTTCTTCACCCTTGTCAACAGGGCAGGCTTAGCCACCTACGTGGGGGATGAAAGGGAGCAATACTACAGGCTCACCAAAATTTTCGTTGAGAGCTTCAAGTTCCACAACACGCAATATGAGCCGACAGTTGCATTCAAGATCTATGATAATCCTGTTACTATGGAATTGGAAGAATTTTGTCGTGCATTGGATATTGCCCCTGTAGGTACAGCAAGGAGGATTGATGACAACCCCCGGGACCTGTTGGAGCTCTATCGAGGGATCACCGAAGATGATTGCCGCACCATTCAGCGCGGGAAGATAAGAAATATTCAACTTCCCGCCATTAAATATTTTGCATATTACATTGCTACTAGTATTCTTGGTAGGGAAAATACTAGTAATATCTCTAGCTATCATCTTGCTTTCTTGAATGCTGCACTTACTGGACAGACACCTTATCATCTTGGTTCTCTTATTGCTCGCAGGGGGCCTATTTTTGGAGGAACTATTGCACTACGCATTTTAACACATTTAAGACTCCCTCTTGATTCTAATGATGTGCCATTAACCCCTAGGAGACTAGATATTGCTGCTATGAAGAGTCATCATTTTGTTACTACTGATTCCACTATAGATAATATGGTCTATAGAATGTTGTTTGCTGACGGGAATGAGAAGGAAATCCCTCTTCCCCAGCCAGGTTTGTTCAATATTGACAGGCAATCATGGTCGCTCACTAAGGAGGAGGTGGAGGAACATATGAAGATACAAGAATTCCACCAGCAACATGACTCCGAGAACGCCGAGCCCTCCTACGACTGCACCGTCACATACCCCGATGTTTCCTCCAGCACATACCTGGGTCGTTCTTCGTCGTGGAGACACCACTTCATGGTGGGAATGAACTCCACTTAGGCCAAAAGCCTAAGCTTGGGGGAGGTATACCGGCATCACTCATTCTTTGCATATTATGGTTGCTGGATACTTGTACATACTTGTTTAGTTTCTTAGAGTGGTTTTCTAATGAGAAGGAGATGATATTTGGGGAAGTGCTGTCCAAAAACAGATTCTGGGCTGTTACCAAAAAATTCGTACGCACAGCCAGAACGTTATTTTGAGTTGCCAATTTTTGAGCATGTGCCCCAGGTTGTTATCTAACTTTCATTAGTTGAACACTTTTTGGTCTGAGCAATGGAAGATTTTTGTTAATTTCGATTTCTGTACTGCTGTCAGGATTTGGCAGATTTCTGTCATCCTGCTTTTCTGTGTTTCTTTTAGTTTACATTCTTTTGTTTTCGCTTTGTTTCTTTCCTAAAACACAAAAAGACCAAAAATAATTCTGTTGTTTCTCTTCACCATTTGTTTATTTGGTTTCTTGCTCTTAGTTTACTTTATTTGCTATCGTTGGTTTGCTATGAGAAAACCAAAAAGATTCTGCTTTGTTTTCTTGTTTCTTTTGTTCTTGTTTCCAATTCGAAAACACCAAAAATATTTGCTGTTCTTCTTTGGTTTGTAAAGTTCATCATGAGTTCAATGGTCTTCGGTGGCTGGAGCGTGGTTTTCATTTCATATTATCCAAGCTACACAAGTGAAAGGCAATAATGACGATCTACAACAATTGGATTGTGGTGAGAGGCTGGTATGAACTCTATTTGTTTTCATTTTTGTACATATACTCATCCATGTGAGCATGCTTATTTGGTTCATGTGAGGTATATGTTATGTGAGAAAGTCTAGTAGTTCATGATCTCTCATGTTTAGCTCCAATTTATTAATATGAGTAGCATGTCATGGATGTTCGCTTGCATTGTTTTATTCATAAGTAAGTATGGCATTGTGGTATCCTCCTCTGAATAATTCATTTATATCGACTTGGCACATGCTCACGCATGCATATGACTGAACAACAAGTCAATTAAGCCTCGATGATTTATATTGCTTCAGAGTTCTTGTATCACTTTTATGCCTCCGTTAATTTATTTTGCCGCAAGCATGATTATGACAGTTACTGCTCTCTTGATTTGTCGCTCCCTAGTCTTTTGCTAGCCTTCACTTGTACTGAGCGGGAACGCCGCTCGTGCTTCCAAACACCTGAAAACCAAGTTGTTCCAAAGTGTCCACCATAAATACCTATGCATGGCATTTCAAACCATTCCAAGTAAATTCTCATGCGCTACCTTTAAAACTTTCAAAATGCTTCTCAATTTGTGTTAATGTTTCATAGCTCATGAGGAAATATGTGGTGTTTAGCTTTCAACCTTGTCATTTACTTTTGACGGACTCTCATATGGACTAGTGGCACATCCGCTTATCCAATAATTTTGCAAAAAGAGCTGGCAATGGGATTCCCAGTCCCAAATTAATTAACTTAAATAGACACTCCTCCATGGTTTGTGATTGTTGGACGGCACCCGAAGGATTCGGTTAGCCATGGCTTGTGTAAGCAAAGTTTGGGGGAGTGTCATCATCATAATAAAACTTAAATAAAAAGGCACTCCTTCATGGTATGTGATTGTTGGCAGGCACCCGAGGATTCGGTTAGCCATGGTTTGTGTAAGAAAGGTTGGAAGGAGTGCCACATAAACATGCAAATAATTCATGGGAGCCGCTCTTGGGAGTCCGGTTGATGAGGTAGTTAGTGTACCCATTACCATTCGTTGACAACAACAAACACCTCTCAAAATAATTTTACTCCTGCTTTACAAATGAAAAGCTCTAGCGCATGATAATCCCTGCTTCCCTCTGCGAAGGGTCAATCTTTTACTTTTATGTTGTGTCTCCATTCTTTCTTTGAGCACTATCTTGAGAGCACAACTGTCATTCTTAGTATAATATGCTTGTCTCAAAATATGATTGATTGTGGTATAACTTTGATGCTTTTATCTTTGACAATCACTACTTCTAGTCTTTCTATGAACTCAGAGAGGTGCCTCGGCATTTATGTTTTGCCAATCAAATACGGGCAAGCGAGATACTACTTTATCATATTCTCTTATGAACATTGCAATCCTGCTTATATACATGATTCATGATGCTTATTATTAATTGTTGGTACCTCTCCATGATTGACATAGCTGTTGGATGATCTCATTCGCATGTATCTCATTATGAACTGCTTAAGTATTAGCCATAGCATGAGAATATATACATCATATGAGCAAATGTGTTCGTGAAAGTTCTTTTATCGCTCAGTTGTTAACTGAATTGCTTGAGGACAAGCAATAAGCTAAGCTTGAGTTGATACGTCCAAAACGTATCTACTTTCCCGAACACTTTTGCTATTGTTTTGCCTCTAAATTGTGTATTTTGGATGCAACTAACACGACTAACGCTGTTTTCAGCAGAACTGTTCTGGTGTCTCGTTTTTGTGCAGAAATCCAACTTTCAGGAAAAACCTCGGGATTTTGACAGAAGGCTCTATTTTCCCAGAATACTGACGGAGCCAGAAGGACAAATCAAGTGGAGGCCCGAGGCCCCACACCATAAGGCGGCGTGGCCTAGGGGCCCGCGCGGCCCTATCGTGTGGCCCCCTTGGCCGGCCTCCGACGCTCTCCTTCGGACTACTTATTGGCCTCGACCTAAAAACGCACGGGAGAAGTCGGTCGAAACCCTCCAGAGAGCCGCCACATCGCGAAACTCCGTCTCGGGAGCCGGAAGTCTCCGTTCTGGCACTCCGCCGGGACGGGAATTGGAGGAGATCTTCACCGCCATCACTGCCAACGTCTCTCCATCGACCAGCCATGTTTCCTCCATCCATGTGTGAGTAATTCCCCCGCTGTAGGCTGAAGGGGATGGTAGGGATTGGATGAGATTGGTCATGTAATAGTCATAAGATTGTTAGGGCATAGTGCCTAGTATCCGTAGATGTCACTTTTATGATATTGTTGCAACTTGTTATGCTTAATGCTTGTCACTAGGGCCCGAGTGCCATGATCTCAGATCTGAACATGTTATTGATTCATGAAGATATTCGTTGTTTATGATCTTACCTGCAAGTTGTATACACATGTCGATGTCCGGAACCAATGGCCCCGAAGTGGGACAACCGGAGGGGATGGTAGTGATGTGAGGATCACATGTGTTCACGGAGTGTTAATGCTTTGCTCCGGTACTCTATTAAAAGGAGTACCTTAATTTCCAGTAGTTTCCCTAGAGGCCCGGCTGCCACCGGCTGGTAGGACAAAAGACGTTGTGCAAGTTTCTCATTGCGAGCACGTACGACTAAATATGGAACACATGCCTATTGATTGATTAGTACTTGGATACCGCTTTATTATTACCTGCAAATGCCCTATCATGGTTGTTATATGAATTCTCTCATCCATGCAACGCCCGTTCATCCGTCCCGTGCCTACGGTATTTTAATCGCTGTTTACCGTAATCACTATCGCTGTCTTTATTTCACCGCGCTGTTATTTCACTATTCCTACTGCTATAAACTGTTACCGATAAACTCTTGCGAGCAAGTCTTTTCCAGGTGCAGCTGAATTGACAACTCCGTGTTAAGGCTTACAAGTATTCTTTGTCTCCCCTTGTGTCGAATCAATAAATTGGGTAATACTTCAAAGGTTGCGATCCCCTATACTTGTGGATACCACAGCCCGAGAGTAGGAGTAAGAACAAGGTATCTTAGAATCCGTTTGACCGCCATCAAATGGCTCTCCTTAGGAGCAGATTGAAAACGAGCACACATCCCTACACTTAGCATGATATCCGGCCTAGAGGCACAAAGGTAGAGCAAGGATCCTATCATGGAACGGTATACCTTTATGTCCACATCCTTCTCACCATCACATGAGCCAAGCTGCCCCTTTACGGGCATAGGTGTCTTCATTGGGCTTGCATTGGTCATGTTAAACTTCTTGAGCATGTCCTTCACATACTTTTCTTGAGAGATGAAGGTGCCTTTTGCAAGTTGCCTCACTTGGAAGCCTAGGAAGAACTTCAACTCTCCCATCATGGACATCTCAAATTTCCTAGTCATCAATAGCTCAAAAGCTTTGTTATGATTGGGGTTAGTTCCACCAAATATAATATCATCAACATATATTTGACATATAAATAGGCCACCCCTTTAACCCGCTTGGTGAAAAGGGTGGAATCGACCGTACCCATGCAAAACCCATCATGTAGTAAGAAATCCCTAAGGAACTCATACCAAGCACGTGGAGCTTGCTTGAGACCGTAGAGTGCCTTATGGAGTAAATACACATGGTTGGGTCGGCATGGGTCTTCGAAACCCGGGGGTTGAGCCACATATGCAGTTTCTTTTAGGGGACCATTCAAAAATGCACTTTTCACATCCATTTGATATAGTTTGAAATTGTGGAAAGATGCAAATGCAAGCAAAAGACGAATAGCTTCAAGACGGGCTACCGGCGCAAAGGTATCCTCAAAATCCATACCTTCTATTTGGGCAAACCCTTGCGCCACTAACCTTGCTTTATTTCTAATAACAATGCCATTCTCATCTTGCTTGTTCTTGAATACCCATTTGGTCCCAATGACATTGATGCGATGATCCTTGGGTCTCTCAACTAGAGACCATACTTCATTACGAGTGAAACACTCCAATTCTTCTTGCATGGCAATTACCCAATCCGGATCAACCAAGGCTTCATGTACCTTGAGTGGCTCAAAACTAGACACAAAAGCATGATGTTGACAATAAGTGATAAGTAATGCATGGTGTCTACGAGTTACCACTCCTTTTGAGATGCTACCAAGGACTTGATCTACTTTCATGTCACTTGCCCTTGTAGCAGCCTTGATCTTCCGAATGGTTCCTTCATGATCAACAAATTCATCTCTTGCTAGGACACGATCATGAGGGACAACTTGAGCTTGATCATGTGTTGAGGATGTTTCTTGATCACCATCATGGTCTTGCTCAGTGGGTTGAGGGCTTTCTTCTTGTTCTTCGGAATGTTGCTCATCTTGAGTAGAGGATGAATCTTGAGTTGCTCTTGATGGTTCAGCTTGAGTTGAGCTAGGCTCTACTTGGGCTGAGCTTGATACTTCTACTCCATCATTCTGATCATCATTATGGATTTCCGTGGGCCGGACGTGTCCAATGCCCATAAGTTTGATGGCACTAGAAGGATCATCATCATTACCTGCAACACATGGAACAACTTGCTCCACTTGGGAGCCATTATCCTCCAAGAACACCACGTCACAAGATACTTCAATAGCCCCAGTGGACTTGTTGTAGTATCTATAGGCGTGAGAGTTCTCCGCATAACCAACAAATGTGCCCTCAATAGTTCTAGTTTCAAATTTACCAAGCTTCCCTTTATTGTTCTTAACAAGACATTTGCATCCAAAGACACGAATGTACATGACATTAGGCTTGTTACCTGTGAGAAGCTCGTATGGAGTTTTATTATGTAGAGGACGAAGAAAGAGCCGGTTGGAGTAGTGGACAGTAGAGATGGCTTCTCCCCAAAAGTTATGGGGTGAATTGAATTCACTCAACATAGTTCTTGCCATCTCAATAATAGTCCGGTTCTTCCTTTCAACAACACCATTTTGTTGAGGGGTGTATGGAGCTGAAAACTCATGCTTGATGCCCTCATCATCAACAAACTCTTGCATAGTGTAGTTCTTGAACTCGGTGCCATTGTCGGTCCTTATCGCCTTGATCTCAGATTCATACATACGTTGAGCCTTCTTGGCGAAGATGATGAACTCTCTATGGGTCTCATCCTTAGACTTGAGGAGAAAGACCCAAGAGTATCTTGAGTAATCATCGACAATGACAAGTCCGTACTTGCTCCCACCAAGAGTATCATAATGTGATGGCCCAAAGAGATCCAAATGAAGGAGCTCCAAAGGCCTAGATGTGGTGACGATGCTCTTGATAGGATGTTTCTTCTTGAGTTGCTTTCCAGCTACACATGCACTGCATACACGATCTTTCTCAAAAGAAATGTCGGTTAGTCCAACAATGTGCTCACCCTTTAGGAGTTGTTTAAGATTTCTCATGTTAACATGACCAAGGCGGCGATGCCACAACCAACCTTCGTCATGTTTGGCCGCCATTAGACATGTGGAGGGAGAGGGGCTCTCTTTCGAGAGGTCAACCACGTAAAGGTTGTTCTCCACATATCCAACAAGGACCAATTTGAGATTGTCACTCCTAAAGACTTTCACACAATATTTAGTAAAATATGAATTGTAGCCGGCATCTGCAAGATGATATATAGAAAGCAAATTATAGCCAAGGGATTCAACAAGCATGACCGTCTCAAGGCACAAGTCCTTAGAGATTGCCACCTTGCCATACCCAAGTACCTTTCCCTTTGAGTTGTCACCAAAAGTGATGCTTGACTTCTTGTTGATATCCTCAATGAATTGGTCAAGCACACCTCTTCCTCCGGTCATATGATTGGTGCATCCACTATCAAACACCCATTTTGGACCACCGGAGGAATACCCCTACAAAATCAAGTAGAGGTTTTAGGAACCCATCGATTAATGGGTTCCCTAGTCATGGCAACAAGATCTTTTGGTACCCAAATTGAGTACCCTCTATAAGCATAGCCATTACGAGGTCCAACATAGTTAGCATAAACATCACCATAATAATCAATAAATAAAGCATAGTGATTGTTTGGCCCCGTGCGGTCACCACTAGTGGCTTTGCCCTTTGAGGCTTTGCCATCATTAGTGACCTTCTTGTTCTTTTCTTGAGCGGGCTTCTCCTTCTTGTAGTTGTTCTTCTTGTAGGGCTTGGGAGCATACCCAAGTCCATACTTTTGATTGTTTGACCTTTGCTTACTCAAGAGGTCATCCAATCCCATCTTATTCTTGGTTGTGGTGAACTTGGCAAGTTCTTTCTTCAACCTAACATTTTCCTCAAGAATAGTTGCTTGCTCACAAGCCGATTCATTAGGATGATAGTTGAGACCATATTTGGTTACCAAAGATTCAAGATATGTATTGGTCTCAATATGCAAAGATAGTTCCTCTTGTAAACGAACATGTTCCTCAACAAGTTTAGCATGCTCACTAGTGAATGAGGTGGAGGAACTAGCAACATTTTTATCAATAATGGGATCATTCATTGATCCAAGAGCCTTTTTGTAGGTTTCTTGGAGTAGGTCATGGTTCTCTCCAAGTTTCTTGAGCTCATCCTTAGTAAGCTTGTTAGCTCTTTCAAGATGGTCAAGATTCTTAGTGAGAGAAGCATGAGCAACCTCAAGTTCCATCTTTGAAGCATCGAGCTCTTGGGCCAATAATTGAGCCCTTTCAATAGTTTCAAGATCCTTAACTTTATCTAGTTCAAAAGTTTCAATTTGTTGCTTAAGGCCTTGAGATATGCACCTTTCGGTTTTTAGCTCTTGTCTTAGGAGATTGAATCTCCGTTCTTTATCATTCAAATGATATTCTAATTCCTCAATGGACTCATCCTTTTCTTTGAGGGAGTCCATCAAGTAATCAAACTTGACAAGAGCTTCACCACGAAAGGTGCATCTAACTTTGTAAAGTTCCTTAAGCACAGCTAATTCTTCTTCATTTTTAGTTTTATCACCAAGAACACTAAATAGAGAAGGTGGAGATTCCATTACCTTGGTTTCTCTTGCCATTAGACAAGAGCCAACGATCGTAGAGGAGGGAGAATCATTGGAGTTCATCTTGAGTCGTTCTTGCCATGAAGGAAGAACCGACATCATTTTTCATGGAGTAATCCTTGGAGTAGTTGATGACCCACAATTATAGGGGGTGTATCGTAGTACTTTTGATAAATAAGAGTGTCGAACCCAACGAGGAGCAGAAGGTGTTGACAAGCAGTTTCGATGAAGGATTCACTGTAAATGCTCACAGACAAGTTTTCAGGAGGTTTTGATATAGCAGATAAATAAAATACAAGTAAGTAAAATGCGAGAGTAATAATTGCAGCGAGTGGCCCAATCCTTTTTAGCACAAAGGACAAGCCGGTTTGTTTACTTATAATGACCAAACGTTCTTGAGGACACACGGGAATTTAGTCTAGTGCTTTCGCTTCATATAGTTGATTAATCTTCATTGTTTTGATAAGTGTTGTGTGGGTGAACCTATGCTAATGCACCGCCCTTCCTAGGGCTAATACATACTTGTGATTAAACCACTTGCAAGCTTCCGCAAATACAAGAAAGTTTAAGATAAATCTAACCACAGCCTTAAACTCTGAGATCCTACTATCCCTCATGCATCGATATACCAACGGGGTTCATGTTGTTGTCACTCCGGCAACCCCACAATTAGCAAACGAATACAAGATGCATTCCCCTAGGCCCATAAAGGTGAAGTATCATGTAGTCGACGTTCACATGATACCACTAGAAGAATAACACCACAACTTAAATATCAAACCATTAAATATTACTCAACATAATTCACTACTAACATTTAGACTTCACCCATGTCCTCAAGAACTAAACGAACTACTCACAAGATATCATATGGAACATGATCAGAGGTGATATGATGATAGATAACAATCTGAACATAAACCTTGATTCAACGGTTTCACTCAATAGCATCAATAACAAGGAGTAATCAACATCGGGAGAGTTTCCCCTATGAAATACTCAAGATTCAACCCTAGATGTTACAGCGGAGACGAGGTGCAGCGGTGGAGATGACGGTGTCGGTGGTGGAGATGATGATGATGATGATCCCAATGAAGTCCAGCTCGATGATGGTGACGATGGCGACGATTTCCCTTCCGGAGGGAATTTCCCCGGCAGATTTCTGCCTGCCGGAGAGCTCTTTTCTCTCTGGTGTTTTCCGCCTCGAGGAGGCGGCGGTGACTATCCTCGATGCCTCCCTGCACCTTAGGGTTTTCGGGAGATGAAGTACGCGAAATGGCCGAGGGGGTCGTGGGCCCCCTCCCCACGTGGCGGCGCGCCGGCCTTGGTGGCCGCGCCAGCCTATGGGGAGGGCCCATGGCGGCCCTCCTCGGCCTCCCCTTTTGGCTGGCTCCGTCATTTGGAAAAATAGGAGCTTCGGTATATTTTCCGTCAATTGTTGATCTTCAGAAATATTGTATCCTGACGGTGCCTTTTCCAGCAGAATTCTGACTCCGGTGAGTAATTCTCCAATAATCATGAAACATGCAAAACAGGTGAAATAACATAAGTATCATCTCTAAATATGAAATATATCAATGAATAACAGTAAATTATGATATAAAATAGTGATGCAAAATGGACGTATCAACTCCCCCAAGCTTAGACCTCGCTTGTCCCCAAGCGAAACTGAACTCAGAAACAAGACCACATGTTTATGGAGTGAAGAGTCGATAAATAAAATACGGACAAGAAGCATCACATTTATTAATTCACACAAGACATTCTAGTAAACAACTTCCTCATATAACTCAACTTGAAATAAGTAAAGAGAAATCACAAATAAAGGTGCATAGGAAATCATAATTGGTGATGGCAAACTTTGTTCTTGGTCAAAGAACTATTAACAGATTGTACTTATCTTTCGAGCAGAGTCTTTATATTAGAGCTTATATGGCAGAACTTACATGCTCAATCATAACAATCTCCTCATAATCATTGATAACCTTCAAAGTCATATTCATTCAGATAAAATTTGTACTAAACAAGGAAGAATAAAAGACATGATTAAATAGATCACAATATAAATGGTTGGATCACAACAACTTAATTGCTTGCTTGAGATAGAGGGAAATTGGTTTACTGACTCAACATAAAAGTAAAAGATAGCCCTTCGTAGAGGGAAGCAGGGATTAAATCATGTGCTAGAGCTTTTAAGCTTTGAAATCATAAAGAGAGCATAAAAATAAAGTTTTGAGAGGTGTTTGTTGTTGTCAAAGAATTGTAATGGGCACTCTAACCCCCTTGTCAAACAGACTTTCAAAGAGCGGCTCCCATGAAGGACGTTATCTCTACCAGCAAGGTAGATCATCCATCTTCTCTTTTGTTTACATATGTACTTTAGTTTTATTTATGGATGACACTCCTCCCACCTTTGCTTTCACAAGCCATGGCTAACCGAATCCTCGGGTGCCTTCCAACATTTCACATACCATGCAGGAGTGTCTATTGCAAAATTAAGTTGCTTACTGATAAATCAGGGCAAAACATGTGAAGAGAATTATTAATGAAAGTTATTAATTGGGGCTGGGAACCCCGCCAGCTCTTTTTGCATAATTATTGGATAAGCGGATGTATATGCCACTAGTCCATTGGCGAAAGTCTGCCCAACAAGATTGAAAGACAAAACACCACATACTTCCTCATGAGCTATAAAACATTGACACAAATAAGAGATAATAACTTTTGAATTGTTTAAAGGTAGCACATGAAATATTTACTTGGAGTGGCACACAATACCACATAGTAGGTAGTTATGATGGACACAAATGGCATGGGTTTGGTTTAAGGTTTTGGATGCACGAGAAGCATTCCCTCTCAGTGTCTTTGGCTAGCAAGGTTGGTTAGCAAGCATAAGAGTTGAGGGAAACAAACAAATATACATGTGATAGAAACAATCATGCATCTTCCTTGTAAGCACAAACAATTTTAACTTCAGAATACTAAGCTCATTAGCTAACAAGAAAGAAAGATAATGAAATAATATATCTACATGTACTTCCCTCTTTTCTACTTAAGCCTCAAAGTATTGTTGTTGTTGACCAATGCTAAGTTTGCCAAAACCAAATAGATTTACTTGATGCTCCCAAAGTGATATCAATACTAATGTCAAGATCAATCATATAATGAAATTGCAAACTAAAATAAGGTGTGCAAAAATGTAAATGATAAAACTTCTCATTAATATTCCATAACGATAACTCACACCAAGGGATACATAGATAACCAACTAAAAGAGAGATACTTCCACACTGCAAACCATCTTATATGATAACTTCCCTACTCATGATATGACACTACTTGATAGTAAAAAGGTAAAAGATAGTGATGATGTGATACCGCGGCACTCCCCCAAGCTTGGAACAAGCCAAGGGGATGCCAATACCAATGATGAATTACTCCTTCGGTGATGGTGGTGAACTCTTCCCGTCATCAGTTCCAAGGAAGAGGCTCTCCATCAACAAACGACGTCTTGGTCTCGGGAATCCTGAAACTAGCAGCATAACTTATGTGTTTAAACCTATTTTCATACTCACAGTTTTGATTCTGAACATCATAAAGTTGCGCCTTGGTTGGTAGTGTTGTGAAGTGAGAGGATATCGTCCCACAACTTTGTAGTCTCCTTCTTGTGTTCATCAATAAGTTCGGACACAATTCTGTGGAAGATGTCCACTTCACGTTCAGCCATCTTCTTGTAGGCGAAGACCTCTTGTTCTAGTTTCTCCATCCTGTCCTCCAAGCTTCCTTCTTTTAGGTCCCCGGACATCTTCTATCTGCAACTCTCCATCTACGAGCAGCAATTCCTTGGGATGCATCTTCAGCTCGTTCATGTACGGGTTGACGACGTTCTCAAAGAAGCTGTCCTTCGGAGTTCCCGACGAAGACATGGTGGCTCTAGATCTGAAAACAATATCTGGCAGAAAACAGCTCGAAACAAAACACGACGAGAAGACGATATACGGACCTCGGAGGGTCCGGGGGATTATATAGCAAGAATTTTCACGACAAAAGGAAAGTACCAGGTCGAACACGAGTGGGAGAGGGACTCCGAGGAGCCGTCCCCATAGGGCGGCGCGGCCAGGGTGGGGCCCGCGCCCCCACGTGGGGACGTGCCCTCGTGCGCCTCCTCCACTCCGATTCGATCTCGTAATTTTTCATATTTTCTAAAAATAGCAGAAATATTGTTCGGAAAGTTAAACGCGGACTTTTTACTACCAAAACTGTTACCTATTCAAAGTCGAACTCTGCAGAACTATCAATTTGATCTTTGATGAAAGTTTCCGGAGTCACCACTCGAATAACATCAACATCTTCATTATAAGAATCTCCAGAAATATAATGTTTGAGTCTTTGTCCATTCACCACTTGTGTGGCATCATCTTTCAGCGAAGCAATTTTTATTGCCCCTGAACGATACACCTCCACAATGACATATGGTCCTTCCCATTTTGAAAGTAATTTTCCTGCAAAAAATCTGAGACGAGACCGATACAATAGGACTTTATCTCCAACATTAAATTATCTTTTAATAATTCTTCTATCATGCCATTTCTTAACTTTCTCCTTAAAAAGTTTAGCATTTTCATAAGCTTCACTTCTCCACTCATCTAAAGAACTCAATTGTAGCAACCTTTTCTTACCGGCAAGTTTAGAATCTTTATTAAGTTCTCTTACAGCCCAATAAGCTTTGTGCTCTAGTTCTAAAGGTAAATGACAAGCTTTTCCATAAACCATTTTATAAGGAGACATGCCCATAGGATTTTTATAAGCAGTTCTATAAGCCCACAACGCTTCCTTCAACTTACTAGCCCAATTTTTCCTAGATTTATTAACAGTCTTTTGCAAGATAGATTTAATTTCTCTATTTGATAATTCTACCTGCCCACTAGTTTGAGGATGATAAGCTGAAGCAATTCTATGATTAATACCATATCTGGCAAGAGTTTTTCTAAAACCACCATGAATAAAATGAGAACCTCCATCAGTCATAATATCTAGGTACTCCAAACCTAGGAAAAATAACATCTAAAAGCATTTTTAAAGAGGTCTCACCATCAACACTTTTTGTGGGTATGGCTTCCACCCATTTAGTAACATAATCAACAGCAACAAGTATATGAGTGTTACCTTCTGAAGAAGGAAAGGATCCATGAAGTCAAATCCCCAACAATCAAATGGTTCAATAACAAGAGTATAATTCATAGGCATTTCATTGCGTCTAGAGATATTACCAACTCTTTGACATTCATCGCAAGATAAAATAAACTTTCTTGCATCTTTAAAGAGAGTTGGCCAATAAAAACCTGATTGTAGAACCTTTTGTGCGGTTCTATCTCCGCGTGATGTCCTCCATAAACACTACCATGACACTTACTCAATATCTCTTGTTGTTCATATTCGGGGACACATCTTCGCATAATACCATCCACTCCTTCTTTATATAAGTGTGGGTCATCCCAAAAATAATGCCTCAAATCATAAAAGAATTTCCTCCTTTGCTGAGCTGAAAAGGTTGGAGGCAAATACTTGGAAACAATAAAGTTAGCATAATCAGCATACCAAGGACTATCTCGCGAGCTCACCTTTATTGCAGCCAATTGTTCATTTGGAAAACTATCATTAACATGAACAGGATCATAAGCAATATTTTCCAATCTAGACAAATTATCAGCAACATGATTATCAGCACCTTTCCTATCTACAATATGTAAGTCAAATTCTTGCAAAAGAAGCACCCATCTAATAAGCCTTGGCTTAGCATCTTTCTTTTCCATAAGGTACCTAATTGCAGCATGATCAGTATGAACTGTGACTTTTGAATCAACAATATAAGGTCTAAACTTGTCACAAGCAAAAACTACAGCTAATAACTCTTTTTCAGTTGTATAATTTCTTTGAGCAGCATCAAGAGTCTTACTAGCATAATGAATAACATTCAATTTTTTATCTACTCTGTCCAAGAACAGCACCTACAAAAAATCACTAGCATCACACATAATTTCAAAAGGTAAATTCCAATCAGGAGGTTCGACTACAGGAGCAGTTGTTAAGGCTTTCTTTAGAGTTTCAAAGCTTCCTTACAATCATCATCAAAAACAAAAGGTACATCTTTTTGAAGAAGATTAGTAAGAGGCTTTGAAATTTTAGAGAAATCTTTAATAAATCTCCTATAAAACCAGCATGACCAAGAATACTACGAATACCTTTAACATCCCTAGGATAGGGCATATTCTCAATTGCTTCAACTTTAGCTCTATCAACTTCGATACCTCTCTCAGAAATTTTATGTCCCAATACAATTCCTTCATTAACCATAAAATGGCATTTCTCCCAATTAAGAACAAGGTTAGTTTCTTCACATCTCTGCAAAACTTTATCAAGGTTTCGCAAACAATTATCAAAAGAATTCCCATAGACAGAAAAATCATCCATGAATACCTCTACAATCTTTTCACAAAAGCCATGAAAAATAGCGACATGCATCTTTGAAAAGTAGCAGGAGCATTACATAAACCAAAAGGCATACGCCTATAAGCATAAGTTCCATAGGGACAAGTGAAAGTGGTTTTCTCTTGATCTTTAGCTCTAACTGCAATTTGTGAAAACCCAGAATAACCATCAAGAAAGCAGAAATGAGTATTTTTAGATAACCTTTCTAGCATTTGATCAATAAATGGTAAAGGGTAATGATCTTTCTTAGTAACTTTATTAACTTTTCGAAAATCAATGCACATTCTATACCCTACAACTACTCTTTGAGGGATGAGCTCATCATTATCATTAGGTACAACAGTTATTCCTCCTTTCTTAGGAACACAATGCACAGGACTAACCCATCTACTATCAGCAATAGGATATATAATACCAGCTTCAAGAAGTTTCAATACCTCATTCCTTACCACATCCTTCATCTTAGGAATTAGACGACGCTGATGTTCAACAACAGGCTTTGCATCATCTTCCATGTTGATGGCATGTTGGCAAATAGAAGAGAATCCCCAATAGCTCCTCGGTGTTTCTTCAATATTTCCAATAATCTTTCTTCCTCAAAATCTGAAAGCTTAGCACTAATAATAACAGGATATGTTTTCTTATCATCAATATAAGCATACTTAAGATTATCAGGTAATGGTTTCAAATCAAAAACAGGATATTCCTTTGGTGGTGGTGTTGTACCTAGATCTTCGACCGGTAAGTCATGCTTAAGTGGGTTGATGATACGTCTCCAACGTATCGATAATTTCTTATGTTCCATGCTACTTATTGATGATACCTACATGTTTTATGCACATTATATGTCATATTTATGCATTTTCTGAACTAACCTATTAACAAGATGCCGAAGAGCCAGTTGTTGTTTTCTGCTGTTTTTGGTTTCAGAAATCTTAGTAAGGAAATATTCTCGGAATTGGACGAAATCTTCGCCCAGGGTCCTATTTTTGCACGGAGCTTCCAGAAGACCGAAGAGATAACGAAGTGGGGCGACGAGAGCGCCACCATAGGGCCAGCGGGCCGAGGGGGCCCGCGCCGCCCTATGGTGTGGGCCCTCAGCCCCCGACCTACCCTTCCCCTACTTAAAGCCTCCGTCGCGAAACCCCCAGTACCGAGAGCCACGATACGAAAACCTTCCGAGACGCCGCGAATCCCATCTCGGGGATTCAGGAGATCGCCTCCGGCACCCTGCCGGAGAGGGGATTCATCTCCCGAGGACTCTTCATCGCCATGATCGCCTCCGGAGTGATGAGTGAGTAGTTCACCCCTGGACCATGGGTCCATAGCAGTAGCTAGATGGTCGTTCTCCCTTGTTGTGCTTCATTGTTGGATCTTGTGAGCTGCCTAACATGATCAAGATCATCTATATGTAATTCTATATGTTGTGTTTGTCGGGATCCGATGGATAGAGAATACTATGTTATGGTGATTATCAATCTATTGTTTATGTGTTGTTTATGATCTTGCATGCTCTCCGTTATTAGTAGAGGCTCTGGCCAAGTTTGTACTCTTAACTCCAAGAGGGAGTATTTATGCTCGATAGTGGGTTCATGCCTTCATTGACACCTGGGACAGTGACAGAAAGTTCTAAGGTTGTGATGTGCTGTTGCCACTAGGGATAAAACATTGATTCTATGTCTAAGGATGTAGTTGTCGATTACATTACGCACCATACTTAATGCAATTGTCTGTTGCTTAGCAACTTAATACTGAATGGGGTTCGGATGATAACCTGAAGGTGGACTTTTTAGGCATAGATGCAGTTGGATGGCGGTCTATGTACTTTGTCGTAATGCCCGGATTAAATCTCACTATATTTATCATATCATGTATATGCATTGTTATGCCCTTCTCTATTTGTCAATTGCCCGACTGTAATTTGTTCACCCAACATGCTTTTATCTTATGGGAGAGACACCTCTAGTGAACTGTGGACCCCGGTCCTATTCTTTACATAGCATACAATCTACTCAATTGTGTTTTACTATTTTCTTGCAAACAATCATCTTCCACTCGATACGTTTAATCCTTTGTTACAGCAAGCCGGTGAGATTAACAACCTCACTGCTTGCAAAGTACTTTGGTTTTGTTGTGCAGATTCCACGTTGGCGCCGGAATCCCTGTTGTTGCGCCGCATCACATTTCGCCACCATCAACCTTCAACGTGCTTCTTGGCTCCTACTGGTTCGATTAAACCTTGGTTTCATACTGAGGGAAACTTGCTTCTATACGCATCATACCTTCCACTTGGGGTTCCCAACGACGTGTGCATCTACGCGTATCAGCTTAAATTTCCGGCGCCGTTGCCGGGGAGATCAAGACACGCTGCAAGGAGTCTCCACTTCTCAATCTCTTTACTTTGTTTTTGTCTTGCTTTATTTTATTTACTACTTTGTTTGCTGCACTTAAACAAAACACACACAAAATTAGTTGCTAGTTTTACTTTATTTACTGTCTTGCTCTCTATATCAAAAACACAAAAAATTAGTTACTTGTCTTTACTTTGTTTGCCTAGTTTACTTTTTGCTTATTGCATCATGTTTCCTTTTAATTTCACCACAAAAGACATACCGGTAGGACGAGGGTCCATAGTTGGGAGAAATAATATAGAAGAATTTTTCAATCATGTTAGTATTACTGAAGATTTTGAAGATAGACACTTGGTAGAACTTGCACCTACCTATGAAATTGCTGCTGCTGCTTTAGTTCGCATGTTGGAAACTAAATTTGTTAATCTCAATCCTATAATCCAACACATGTTTCTTACACTTGGTGATATGGAAGAAGGGGAAAAGAAAGATTTTGTTCTAGAAACTCTTCTTAGAGAATTTGGTGGTCTAGCAAGAGAGGCTAGAAAGGTTTTTGCTAAATTTAATATGCTAGGTTCTCATACTAATTTTGTTGGTCTCCTTGAAAAAATGGACATGGATAGGATAAGGTACACTAATAATATTAATGATGGTGGGGAGATCAAAGCACCAATACCATGTAAACTCCTAGCTATGAATGATGCACTAGAAAATAACTATGCTTGGCTTGTTCTGAAAATTTGTTCGATGAGAATAGCAAGCCCAAGACTAATAAAAAGGGAGACGCTAAAACTTATGTATCCAATATACTATGCTTGGTTGAGAAAACTCCCAACACCCCTGGTAATGATGTTGATGCCTCATCTCTTGATGTTACTTGATTTGCACTTTCTGCGCCTAGCTGAAAGGCGTTAAAGAAAAGCGCTTATGGGAGACAACCCATGTTTTTACTACAGCAATTTTTTGTTTTGTTGAGTCTTGGAAGTTGTTTACTACTGTAGCAACCTCTCCTTATCATGTTTTTTGTGCCAAGTAAAGTTTCTATGTCAAAGTTGATGTTATATTTGGGATCGCTGCGCAGAAACAGCATTGCTGTCTGTCACGAATCTGGGCACAGGCCTCTGTAGAAAATTCGAAAAAATCTGCCAATTTACGAGCGTGATCCTCAGATATGTACGCAACTTTCATTAGTTTTGAGTTTTTCCATTTGAGCAAGTCTGGTGCCAGCTTTAAATTCGTCTTTACGGACTGTTCTGTTTTTTGACAGATTCTGCCTTTTATTTCGCATTGCCTCTTTTGCTATGTTGGATTCATTTCTTTGATCCATTAATGTCCAGTAGCTTTATGCAATGTCCAGAAGTGTAAAGAATGATTGTGCCACCTCTGAACATGTGAATTATTAATTGTGCACTAACCCTCTAATGAGTTTGCTTGAAGTTTGGTGTGAAGGAAGTTTTCAAGGGTCAAGAGAGGAGAATGATATACTATGATCAAGAGGAGTGAAAGCTTTAAGCTTGGGGATGCCCCGTGGTTCATCCCTGCATATTTTAAGAAGACTCAAGCGTCTAAGCTTGGGGATGCCCAAGGCATCCCCTTCTTCATCGACAACATCATCAGGTTCCTCCCCTGAAACTATATTTTTATTCAATCACATCTTGTGTTCTTTACTTGGAGCGTCGGTTTGTTTTTGTTTTTGTTTTTGTTTGAATAAAATGGATCCTAGCATTCACTTTGTGGGAGAGAGACACGCTCCGCTGTTGCAATGGACAAATATGTCCTTAGGCTTTACTCATAATGTTCATGGCGAAGTTTCTTCTTCGTTAAATTGTTATATGGTTGGAATTGGAAAATGCTACATGTAGTAATTCCAAATGTCTTGGATAATGTGAACTTGGCAATTGTTGTGCTCATGTTTAAGCTCTTGCATCATATGCTTTGCACCCATTAATGAAGAAATACATAGAGCTTGCTAAAATTTGATTTGCATATTTGGTCTCTCTAAGGTCTAGATAATATCTAGTATTGAGTTTTGAACAACAAGGAAGACGGTGTAGAGTCTTATAATGTTTACAATATGTCTTTTATGTAAGTTTTGCTGCACCTGTTCATCCTTGAGTTTGCTTCAAATAACCTTGCTAGCCTAAACCTTGTATCGAGAGGGAATACTTCTCATGCATCCAAAATCCTTGAGCCAACCACTATGCCATTTGTGTCCACCATACCTACCTACTACATGGTATTTCTCCGCCATTCCAAAGTAAATTGCTTGAGTGCTACCTTTAAAATTCCATCATTCACCTTTGCAATATATAGCTCATGGGACAAAATAGCCTTAAAACTATCGTAGTATTGAATATGTACTTATGCACTTTATCTTTTATTAAGTTGCTTGTTGTGCGATAACCATGCTTCTGGGGAACGCCATCAACTATTGTTGAATATCATGTGAGTTGCTATGCATGTCCGTCTTGTCCGAAGGATCTATCACCTTAGTGGTTGGAGCATGCAAAATTGTTAGAGAAGAACATTGGGCCGCTAACTAAAGCCATGAATCATGGTTGAAGTTTCAGTTTTGGACATATATCCTCAATCTCATATGAGAATAATAATTGTTGCTACATGCTTATGCATTTAAGAGGAGTCCATTATCTGTTGTCCATGTTGTCCCGGTATGGATGTCTAAGTTGAGAATAATCAAAAGCGAGAAATCCAAAATGCGAGCATTCTCCTTAGACCTTTGTACAGGTAGCATGGAGGTACCCCTTTGTGACACTTGGTTGAAACATGGCATGCAAAGATCCGGTAGTCCAAGCTATGTAGGACGAGGTGCGGGCACTATTAGTACACTATGCATGAGGCTTGCAACTTGTAAGATATAATTTACATAACTCATATGCTTTATTACTACCGTTGACAAAATTGTTTCATGTTTTCAAAATAAAAGCTCTAGCACAAATACAGCAATCGATGCTTTCCTCTTTGAAGGACCTTTCTTTTACTTTTATTGTTGAGTCAGTTTACCTATCTCCTTCCACCTTAAGAAGCAAACACTTGTGTGAACTATGCATTGATTCCTACATACTTGCATATTGCACTTGTTATATTACTTTATGTTGACAATATCCATGAGATATACGTGTTATAAGTTGAAAGCAACCGCTGAAACTTAATCTCCTTTGTGTTGCTTCAACACCTTTACTTTGATTTATTGCTTTATGAGTTAACTCTTATGCAAGACTTATTAATGCTTGTCTTGAAGTACTATTCATGAAAAGTCTTTGCTATATGATTCACTTGTTTACTCATGTCATTACCTTTGTTTTGATCGCTGCATTCATTACATATGTTTACAAATAGTATGATCAAGATTATAATGGCATGTCACTTCAGAAATTATCTTTGTTATCGTTTTACCTGCTCGGACGAGAACTAATCTTGGGGATGCTGATACGTCTCCAACGTATCGATAATTTCTTATGTTCCATGCTACTTTATTGATGATACCTACATGTTTTATGCACATTATATGTCATATTTATGCATTTTCTGAACTAACCTATTAACAAGATGCCGAAGAGCCAGCTTGCTTTTCTGCTGTTTTTGGTTTCAGAAATCTTAGTAAGGAAATATTCTCGAAATTGACGAAATCTTCGCCCGGTCCTATTTTTGCACGGAGCTTCCAGAAGACCGAAGAGATAACGTGGGGCGACGAGGCGCCGCCACCATAGGGTCGCGCGCCGAGGGGGCCCGCGCCGCCCTATGGTGTGGGCCCCTCGTCAGCCCCCCTGACCTACCCTTCCGCCTACTTAAAGCCTTCGTCGCGAAACCCCTAGTACCGAGAGCCACGATACGGAAAACCTTCCAGAGACGCCGCCGCCGCGAATCCCATCTCGGGGGGATTCAGGAGATCGCTCCGCACCGCCGGGAGAGGGGATTCATCTCCTGAGGACTCTTCAGCGCCATGATCGCCTCCGGAGTGATGAGTGAGTAGTTCACCCCTGGACCATGGGTCCATAGCAGTAGCTAGATGGTCGTCTTCTCCTTGTTGTGCTTCATTGTTGGATCTTGTGAGCTGCCTAACATGATCAAGATCATCTATATGTAATTCTATATGTTGTGTTTGTCGGGATCCGATGGATAGAGAATACTATGTTATGGTGATTATCAATCTATTGTTTATGTGTTGTTTATGATCTTGCATGCTCTCCGTTATTAGTAGAGGCTCTGGCCAAGTTTTTACTCTTAACTCCAAGAGGGAGTATTTATGCTCGATAGTGGGTTCATGCCTTCATTGACACCTGGGACAGTGACAGAAAGTTCTAAGGTTGTGATGTGCTGTTGCCACTAGGGATAAAACATTGATTCTATGTCTAAGGATGTAGTTGTCGATTACATTACGCACCATACTTAATGCAATTGTCTGTTGCTTAGCAACTTAATACTGAATGGGGTTCGGATGATAACCTGAAGGTGGACTTTTTAGGCATAGATGCAATGGATGGCGGTCTATGTACTTTGTCGTAATGCCCAAATTAAATCTCACTATATTTATCATATCATGTATATGCATTGTTATGCCCTCTCTATTTGTCAATTGCCCGACTGTAATTTGTTCACCCAACATGCTTTTATCTTATGGGAGAGACACCTCTAGTGAACTGTGGACCCCGGTCCTATTCTTTACATAGCATACAATCTAATGCAATTGTGTTTACTATTTTCTTGCAAACAATCATCTTCCACTCGATACGTTTCTTTGTTACAGCAAGCCGGTGAGATTGACAACCTCACTGCTTCGTTGGGGCAAGTACTTTGGTTTTGTTGTGCATTCCACGTTGGCGCCGGAATCCCTGTTGTTGCGCCGCATCACATTTCGCCACCATCAACCTTCAACGTGCTTCTTGGCTCCTACTGGTTCGATTAAACCTTGGTTTCATACTGAGGGAAACTTGCTTCTATACGCATCATACCTTCCACTTGGGGTTCCCAACGGACGTGTTTACGAATGGTTGACGAAGGAAAATTTCATCAAGCTCATTCCTTTCTTCCCTAAAGACTTCACTCTCGTGATCCTCCAAATGTTGCTGCAAAGGATTAGTAGGAGCAAGAGCAATAGATGCAAGTTGTTCAACTCTAAAGTCATCATTAGGCAATTCAGCTTCATAAGGAACTTTGGCAAATTTAGAGAAATTAAACTCATAAGATTCACCAGCAAATTTAGTCACAATTTTCTCTTTCTTACAATCTATAATAGCTCCACAAGTATTTAGAAAAGGTCTACCAAAAATGATAGGACAAGTCTTACTAGCAGCAGAACCAAGTACCAAAAAGTCAACAGGATATTTAATCTTACCACATAGAACTTCCACATCTCGAACAATACCAATAGGAGAGATAGTTTCTCTATTAGCTAGCCGAATAACCACATCAATATCTTCAAGTTCACAAGAACCAATTTCATGCATGATTTCCACGTAAAGCTCATAAGGAATGGCACTAGAACTTGCACCAATATCACATAAACCATAATAACAATGATCTCCAATTTTAACAGAGAGCATAGGAACGCTGGCCTTCCTAGACTTACTAGGATGTGAAACAATATTAGAAGCATCTTCACAGAAAATGATGTGACCATCTTCTACATTTTCAGTCACAAGGTCTTTAACTATTGCAACAGCAGGTTCAACATTTATTTGCTCCTCAGGTTCTATAGGTTTCTTTGCACTTTTATTAACCACACTAGTTATAACAGAATACTCCTTCATTTTAGCAGGAAAAGGAATTTTTTCAATATAAGCTTCAGGAAGAATGTGATCAACAGTTTTAACTTCAATACATTTACCTATAGGTGAATCAGTTTTATCTTTGTAAGGTTCATGATACTTATTAAAATTCTTCCTAGGCAATTCAAAATGAGAGGCAAAAGCTTTATAAAAATTTGCAACAACTTGAGAGTCAAGACCATAAGTAGCACTCATATTTCGAAATTTATCCGTATCCATAAAAGTTTCAATGCATTCATAATCATAATTTATACCTGACTCTCTACCTTTGTCGTTCTCCCATCCTTCAGTATTCTCCTAAATCCGATCAAGAAGGTCCCATTTAAACTCTTCTTTGTTGCGCGTGAATGATCCAGAACAAGTAGTATCCAGCAAGGTTTTATCTTGAAAAGAAAGTCTTGCATAGAAATTATCAATGATGATATTACCAGGAAGCTCATGAATGGGGCATTTGAGCATTAAAGACTTCAATCTCCCCCATGCTTGGGCAATACTCTCTCCATCATGAGGGCAGAAATTATATATGCGGTTTCGGTCTTTGTGAATTTCACTTGGAGGATAGAATTTAGAATAAAATAGAGGTATAATATCCTTCCAATCAAGAGAATGCCCATTCTTCAGCAGTTTATACCAATGCGCTTTACCAGACAGCGACATAGAGAATAGTTTCTTCCTAACTTCATCCATAGAAATACCCGCACACTTGAATAACCCGCATAATTCATGTAAAAACAGTAAATGATCTCCAGATGGACAGTTCCATCCCCTTCATAGCGGTTATCCACAACACGTTCAATAATTTTCATAGGTATTTTATATGGAATCACTTTCTCACCTGGCGCCTCATCCACTACCTTTGCAGTAGTAGTAGATTTTCCAAATAGGAATTCAAGAGAAGATCTCTCCATAATGAATTATAGCAGCAGGCAGAAATAAAAACAGCACGTACAGTAAAAGTTTTCCTTACCAATTCCACTTACCAATAGCGCTTCACTCCCCGGCAACGGCGCCAGAAAATAGTCTTGATGACCCACAAGTATAGGGGGTGTATCGTAGTACTTTCGATAAATAAGAGTGTCGAACCCAACGAGGAGCAAGGTGTTGACAAGAAGTTTCGATGAAGGATTCACTGTAAATGCTCAGACAAGTTTTCAGGAGGTTTTGATATAGCAGATAAATAAAATACAAGTAAGTAAAATGCGAGAGTAATAATTGCAGCGAGTGGCCCAATCCTTTTAGCACAAAGGACAAGCCGGTTTTCTTACTTATAATGACCAAACGTTCTTGAGGACACACGGGAATTTAGTATAGTGCTTTCGCTTCATATAGTTGATTAATCTTCATTGTTTTGATAAGTGTTGTGTGGGTGAACCTATGTTAATGCACCGCCCTTCCTAGGGCTAATCCATACTTGTGATTAAACCCCTTGCAAGCATCCGCAAATACAAGAAAGTAATTAAGATAAATCTAACCACAGCCTTAAACTCTGAGATCCTGCTATCCCTCATGCATCGATATACCAACGGGGTTCAGGTTGCTGTCACTCCGGCAACCCCAAAATTAGCAAACGAATACAAGATGCATTCCCCTAGGCCCATAAAGGTGAAGTATCATGTAGTCGACGTCACATGACACCACTAGAAGAATAACACCACAACTTAAATATCAAACCATTAAATATTACTCAACATAGTTCACTACTAACATTTAGACTTCACCCATGTCCTCAAGAACTAAACGAACTACTCACAAGACATCATATGGAACATGATCAGAGGTGATATGATGATGGATAACAATCTGAACATAAACCTTGATTCAACGGTTTCACTCAATAGCATCAATAACAAGGAGTAATCAACACCGGAGAGTTTCCCCTATGAAATACTCAAGATTCAACCCTAGATGTTACAGCGGAGATGAGGTGCAGCGGTGGAGATGATGGTGTCGGTGGTGGATGATGATGATGATGATCCCAATGAAGTCCAGCTCGATGATGGTGACGATGGCGACGATTTCCCCTTCCGGGAGGGAATTTCCGGCAGATTTCCGCCTGCCGGAGAGCTCTTTTCTCCTGGTGTTTTCCGCCTCGAGGAGGCGGCAGACTATCCTCGATGCCTCCCGCACCTTAGGGTTTCCGGAGATGAAGTACGCGAAAGGCCATTGCTGAGGGGGTCGTGGCCCCCTCCCCACGTGGCGGCGCGCCGGCCTTGGTGGCCGCGCCAGCCTATGGGAGGGCCCATGGCGCCCTCCTCGGCTCCCCTTTGGCTGGCTCCGTCATCTGGACAAATAGGAGCTTCGGTATATTTTCCGTCAATTGTTGATCTTCAGAAATATTGTATCCTGACGGTGCCTTTTCCAGTAGAATTCTGACTCCGGTGAGTAATTCTCCAATAATCATAAACATGCAAAATAGGTGAAATAACATAAGTATCATATCTAAATATGAAATATATCAATGAATAATAGTAAATTATGATATAAAATAGTGATGCAAAATGGACGTATCAATCATGTGAAGAGTGACCCGGGCTTGAGAAAGCCAAACCGGCCACTCCGGCCTCCTTCTCCTCATCTTCCTCTTCTTCATCGGAGTGTACTCGGCCCCAACAAAGGCTCTTCCCTTGTTCTTCTTGTATCGATCGTTGATTGGGTTTGGCTTCAATCTTGGCTTGACCCCTTTGACAAACTTTGGCTTGTCTACCCTTTTCTCATAAGGGCACTCATTTGCAAAGTGACCATCTTCATCACAGTTGTAGCAGGTTCTCTTCTTCTTCTCTCATTGAGGAACATTGGAAACTTTGCCTTGTACTTCTTGGCAAAGAAAGCAAAGTCTGTAGCGATGTCACTAGTTGAAGTCATCTCTTCACCTTCTTCAATTTCATAGACTTCTTCTCTTTCATGGTCAGCTCTAGCCTTGAGGGCAAGGTTGTGTGAGGCTTCATCAACACGGTTCATCACCATGAGCCTTTCTCCTGTCTTGGCCATGTTCTCATTGGCTGCCACATAGGAGACTAGATCATCAACGTTTAGATCAGCACTCTTGGTAATGATTTGCAAGTTGAGTGCAAGGTTGGTGTCTTTTTGCTTGACTACAATCATGGAAATGACCTTGGACTTTATGAATGCTTCATTCATCTCAAAGCCGTCGTTGTATTTCTCACATCCAAGTCCCTTGACCTTCACTCTAAGAGCACCAAGCCTTCCATAGGCATCGGCCACGGATTCTCCTTCTCTAATCATGAACATAGTGGCCTCTTGCTTTGCGGACTCATAAAGAGCTGATTGGATCAGATCGGTTCCCTCTTGGAGTACTACGATCCGATCCCACAACTCTTTAGCGGAGTCAATGTCATTGACTTGATCAAGGAGCTTGCGGTTGATGCCACTCCTAATCTTGTCACGTGCGGAGGCATTGAGTTGACGGTTGTAGAATTCGGTGGAGGTCAACCGAGCGGGATCTTGTGGCTTCCGGTATCCATCAACAATGATCTCCCATAACTCCACACTGCAGCTGCGAATATGAGATTCCATAGAAGATTTCCAAAAGGAAAGTGAGTTCCATCAAAATGGGGAACATTCCCACTATGGTTTATATGAGGCATGGGTGAAGTGTTTTTGGGATAGTCATGGTTGACTTCATGGAAGCTTTCCTTAGAGGCCGAAGCCCCACTAGGAGCCCCACTAGTTAGGTTTTTAAGCATAGCAGTCATTTCTGCCATTTGGCAAATTTTGGAACCAACAAAAACTTTTATTAAATTTAGTTTGATACCTAGTGACCCTGCTTAATGCTGGTGTTATTGTCATGATTGTTTGTTTATTACATTAAACATAATTCCAAAACCCAAAACCCTAACCTTCTCAATACCCAATAGGTCCAACAAGAAGAAACTAAAATAAAATAAAAAGACATATGTGGGCATATAGCCTAGTATGCAAATCTTGACTAATACCCTTCTTACTCAATAATGGTGAACCATTGTTAGACCCCACTAAACCCTAAACCTCATCCCTCTTATCACCATCCAATAGAAAGTAAATAAAAAGAATTGAAATTAAATAAGAAAAGGGCATATGAGCCTATGGCTATTCTTGTGAAACTTTACCCTAAACCTTTCTACTTTGTTTAGAAGATTGGAAAACCTTAATAAACCTTATCTAGTACTTATCAAACCAAATCCAAGGTGAACCTTAAAGTAACTAAAAAGAAAATAAAAATGCCATAGAGGCATATGTGAGTAAAAGGCAAATTTGTGCATTTAAGGATCTTGACCCTAAGACTTGATATGAATGGTTGGATCACTCCTCTATACCATTACAACACTCAACAACATCAATTGGGTCAAGCCAAGTGATGACCCACAAGTATAGGGGATCGCAACAGTCTTCGAGGGAAGTATTACCCACTTTATTGAGACACAAGGTGAGACAAAGAATACTTGTAAGCCTTAACATCGGAGTTGTCAATTCAGCTGCACTGAAACAGACTTTCTCGCAAGAGTTTATCAAGAGCAGTTTTATAGCAAGAGAATATGAAATAAGAGCAAATGAAATAAAGACAGCAAGAGGATTATAGTAAACAGCAGGATTAAAATACCGTAGGCACAGGGACGGATGAACGAGTTGCATGGATGAGAGAATTCATATAACAATCATGATAGGGCATTTGCAGGTAATAATAAAGCGGTATCCAAGTACTAATCAATCAATAGGCATGTGTTCCATATATAGTCGTACGTGCTCGCAATGAGAAACTTGCACAACATCTTTTGTCCTACCAGCCGGTGGCAGCCGGGCCTCTAGGGAAACTACTGGAAATTAAGGTACTCCTTTTAATAGAGTACCGGAGCAAAGCATTAACACTCCGGGAACACATGTGATCCTCACATCACTACCATCCCCTCCGGTTGTCCCAATTTCTGTCACTTCGGGGCCATTGGTTCTGACAGCAACGTGTGTATACAACTTATGTAAGATCAATAAACAATGCATATCATGATGAAACAATAACATGTTCAGATCTGAGATCATGGCACTCGGGCCCCAGTGACAAGCATTAAGCATAACAAGTTGCAACAATATCATAAAAGTAACATCTACGGATACTAGGCACCATGCCCTAACAATCTTGTGACTATTACATGATCAATCTCATCCAATCCCTACCATCCCCTTCAGCCTACAGCGGGGGAATTACTCACACATGGATGGGGGAAACATGGCTATCGATGGAGAGGCGTCGGTGGTGATGGCGTGAAGATCTCCTCCCCCCCCGTCTCCTACGGAGCCGGAACGGAGACTTCTGCCCCGAGACGGAGTTTCGCGATGTGGCGGCTCTCTGGAGGGTTTCGCGACTTCGACTTCTCTCCGTGCGTTTTTAGGTCGAGGGCGATAAGTAGTCCGAAGGAGGGCGTCGGGGGCCAGCCGAGGCCGCCACACACTAGGGCCGCGCGCCCTCCCGGGTCCGCGCCCTAGGGTGTGGGGCCCTGGCTCCACCTAACTTGCCCTCCCGGCTCCTGAGTCTTCCGGGAAAATAGGGCCTTCTATAAATTCGAGGTATTTCGAAAGTTGGATTTCGCACAAAACGAGACACTGTATCGTTCTGCTGAAAACAGCGTTAGTCCGTGTTAGTTGCATCCAAAATACACAAATTAGAGGCAAAACAATAGCAAAAGTGTCCGGGAAAGTAGATACGTTTTGGACGTATCAACTCCCCCCAAGCTTAGCTTATTGCTTGTCCTCAAGCAATTCAGTTAACAACTGAGTGCGATAAAAGAACTTTCACGAACACATTTGTTCATATGATGTAAATATTCTCATGATATGGCAAGTGCTTAAGCAATTCATAATAAGGCACATGCAAATAAAGTCATCTAGTAACTGTGTCAATCATAAAAGAGATACCAACAAACTAATAACAAGCATCATGAAACACTTCAATAAGCAGGATTGCAATGTTCATAGAAAGATATGATAGAGTGGTATCTCGCTTGCCTGTATTTGTAGCAAAACATAAATGCACAAGCACCTCTGAAGTTCATAGAAAGACTAGAAGTAAATTTGTCAAAGATAAAAGCATCAAAGTTATACCACAACTGATCATATTTTGGGACAAGCATATTATACTAAGAATGACAATTATGCTCTCAAGAAAGTGCTCAAAGAAAGGATGATGACTCAACATAAAAGTAAAAGATTGACCCTTCGCAGAGGGAAGCAGGGATTAACATGTGCTAGAGCTTTTCATTTTTCAAAGACAGAAATAAAATTATTTTGAGAGGTGTTTGTTGTTGTCAACGAATGATAGTGGGTACTCTAACCACCTCGCCAACCATACTCTCAAGAGCGGCTCCCATGAAGGACGTTATCTCTACCAGCAAGGTAGATCATCCCTCTTCTCTTTTGTTTACACATGTATTTTAGTTTCATTATGGATGACACTCCCCCCAACCTTGCTTACACAAGCCATGGCTAACCGAATCCTCGGGTGCCTTCCAACATTCACATACCATGGGGAAGTGTCTATTTGCAGGTTAAGTTGCTTACTGATGAATCAGAGCAAAACACATGAAGAGAATTATTAATGAAGGTTGATTAATTGGGGCTGGGAACCCCATTGCCAGCTCTTTTTGCAAAATTATTGGATAAGCGGATGTGCCACTAGTCCATTGGTGAGAGTCTGTCCGGAGTAAATGACAAGGTTGAAAGACAAAACACCACATATTTCCTCATGAGCTATAAAACATTAACACAAATTAAGAAGTAGTTTGAAGGTTTAAAGGTAGCACATGAGAATTTACTTGGAATGGTTTGAAATGTCATGCATAGGTATTTATGGTGGACACTTTGGAATAACTTGGTTTTCAGGTGTTTGGAAGCACGAGCAGCGTTCCCGCTCAGTACAAGTGGAGGCTAGCAAAAGACTGGGAAGCGACAATCAAGAGAGCAATAACTGTCATAATCATGCTTGCGACAAAATAAAATTAACAGAGGCATAAAAGTGATACAAGAACTCTGAAGCAAAGTAGATCAGCGAGGCTTAATTGACTTTTGTTTTAGTCATATGCATGCGTGAGCATGTGCCAAGTCGATTCAAGTGAATTATTCAGAGGAGGATACCACAACGTCATACCGATCTATGAATAAAACAATGCAAGCAAATATTCATGACATGCTACTCATTATTAATAGATTGGAACTAATCATGAGAGATCATAAACTACTAGACTTTCATTAAATGACATATACCTCACATGAACCAACTAAGCATGCTCACATGGATGAGTATATGTACAAAAATGAAAACAAATAGAGTTCATACCAGCCTCCCACCACAGTCAAATTGCCGTAGATCGTCATTATTGCCTTTCACTTGTGCAGCTTGAATAATAATATGAAATGAAACCAAGCTCCAACCACCGGAGACCTCTGAACTCCCTAATGAACTTTACAAAACCAAAGAAGAACAACAAATATTTTTGGTGTTTTCGGGTTAGAAACAAGAACAAAAGGAAACAAGAAAACAAAGCAAAATCTTTTTGGGTTTTCTCATAGCAAACTAACGATAGCAAATAAAATAAACTAAGAGCAAAGAACCAAATAAACAAATGGTGAAGAGAAACAACAGAAATATTTTTGGTCTTTTTGTGTTTTAGGAAAGAAACAAAGCGAAACAAAAGAATGCAAACTAACAGAAACACAGAAAAGCAGGATGACAGAAATCTGCCAAAACCTGACAGCAGTACAGAAATCGAAATTAACAAAAATCTTCCATTGCTCAGCTAGAAAAGTGTTCAACTAATGAAAGTTAGATAACAACCTGGGGCACATGCTCAAAAATTGGCAACTCAAAATAACATTCTGGCTGTGCGTACGAATTTTTTTGGTAACAGCCCAGAATCTGTTTTTGGACAGCACTTCCCCAAATATCATCTCCTCTCATTAGAAAACCACTCTAAGAAACTAAACAAGTATGTACAAGTATCCAGCAACCATAATATGCAAAGAATGAGTGATGCCGGTATACCTCCCCCCAATCTTAGGCTTTTGGCCTAAGTGGAGTTCATTCCCACGGTCCCCATGAAGTGGTGTCTCCGTAGTACGACGAAGAACGACCCGGTTCTAGGTATGTGCTTGAAGAAGCAACAGGGTACGTGACGGTGTAGTCGTAGGAGGGCTCAGCGTCCTCGTCATGTTGCTGGTGGAAACCTTGTATCTTCAGTTGCTCATCCACCTCCTCCTTAGAGCGCGACCATGGTTTCCTGCCAATACTGAACAAATCTGTTTGGGGCAAGAGGACTTCCCTCTCATCCCCGTCAGCAAATAACATTCTATACACAATATTATCCATACTAGAGTCAACTGTAACAAATTGGTGACTCTTCATAGCAGCAATATCTAACTTAACAGGTGGTATTTCTACATCATTAGGGTCAAGAGGGAGATCTAGGCGTGCCAAAATACGCGATGCAATTATTCCCCCATAAATAGGCCCCTTGTTAGACAAACGGCGAGCAATCACAGAACCAAGATGATAAGGTGTCTCCCCAGTGAGTGCAGCAATTAAGAAAGCAAGATGGTAACTAGAAATATTACTAGTGTTCTCCTACCAAGAATGCTAGTAGCAAGGTAATAAGCAAAATACTTAATGGCGGGGAGTTGAATGTTTCTTATCTTGCCACGCTGAATGGTGCGGCAATCATCATTTGTAATTTCTCGATAGAGCTCCAGCAAAACCCTGGGGTTGTCCTCAATCTTCTTCGCTGTACCTACAGGGGCAATACCCAATGCAGCACAAAAATCCTTCAACTTCATAGTAACAGGAGTACCATAGATCTTGAATGCAACCGTCGGGTTGAAGTGCTTGTTGTTGAACTTGAAGCTCTCCACAAAGATTTTAGTGAGCATGTAGTATTGCTTCCTCTCATCCTCCATATAGGTGGTTAAACCCGCCTTTCCGATGAGAGTCAAGAAATCATCCAATAACCCTGCATTGCTCAAAAATTCATAGCATGGAAAAGATGAAGCATTAGGGTCTCCATTGCCCTCATCAAAGCTTGGTGCAATCACGTCCTCATTATAGGATCGTCTAATCCGAGTGGATGCCCTCGAGGGCCTCCCCGTGCTCGTCGTCTCTCCTTCGAACACCTCTCCAAAGTTGTAGTTGTTCATTTTCCTTTTCTGAAATTTTTCAACAATCATTATAAAATTTGATTTCAAGGTATATAATTGAGGGGAACTACTATAGGATCTTGCTAGAGTACTAAACATGCATCAAAACTAGTTTCTACCACTTAGAACAAGCATGCAAGCTCACTAAACATGTTATCTACAGCAGCAAAATATTCAAGATATACTCAACCAAACAAAATTCTAATTGGACAATCAAAGGAGTCACATACCAGGAGCAAATGTGCCAAATTTCAGACAGAAATCTGGGCTGAGCAAAGAGATCGAGAAATCAGTTCTTGAGCAGAAACGCGAGTGAGAGAAAGTGAGTACGAGTTTTTTCGGGAGAGAGAGTGCACCGAGTGTGAGGGATGATGGAGTGGCAAGGAGGGGCCCACACACCGGGTGGCGCGCCCTCCCGCCGCGCCGGCCTGTGGGGTGCCACCTGGGTGCCCCACTGGTCAGCCCCAGGTGCTCCCAGGTGCCTCTTCGAAAAATAAGACTACCAATATAATTTTTGTAAATTTTTGAGAACTTCGAAAAATGCACATTTCTGGGTGTTAAATTAATTATTACTGCGCAGGAAAATGATTTCCAAAATCTTAAACAACTAAAGCATATTGCAAAACAAAAAGTGCTACAGCAAGTAAAACAAATGGAGGGAGAAAGAAAGAAAGAAATGTTGTTTAGCTCTCTTATGCATTAAAATATACTTGTTAACAAGGTTGATCAAGTCTTGCTACCAAATAAATTTTATATGACATAAGAAAAATAAACCTCAAATCAATCATGTTACCTTATATTGAATTGATATGGATCCAATCACAAGAGTTTGATATTCTTCTTTAGGCTCATATATAGGGCAATCAATGGATCCCACTTTGATAGTTTTCACATTAAAAATTGTATTAACTCCATATACTTTATCAATCCTCTTGGGAAAATAGACGTATGTTCCTTGTCATCAACATTGAAAGTAACCTTGCCTTTATTGCAATCAATAACATCCCCTGCAGTATTAAGAAAGGGTCTTCCAAGAATAATGGACATATTATCATCTTCAGGCATTTCCAACACAACAAAATCAAATATCAAGCAATTGAGTAACTTGAACAGGAACATTTTCACATACACCAACAGGAATAGCAGTAGATTTATCAGCCATTTGCAAAGATATATCAGTTGGTATCAACTTATCTAGATCAAGTCTCTTGTAAAGAGAAAAAGGCATCACACTAACTCCTGCTCCCAAATCACATAGAGCAGTTCTAACATAATTATTCTTGATGGAACAAGGAATAGTCGGTATACCTGGGTCTCCCAGCTTCTTTGGAACCTTACCATTGAAGGAGTAATTAGCAAGCATAGTGGAAATCTCCTCATTAGGAATTTTCCTTTTGTTAGAGACAATATCTTTCATATACTTTGAATAAGGAGGCAATTTAATAGCATCAGTCAAAGGGATTTGCAAAATAAAGGTTTCATCCAATCACAAAATTTATTATAATGTTCCTCCTCCTTTGATTTTAGTTTCTTAGCAGAAAATGCATTGGCTTTTGAACCCAAGGTTCTCTTTCATTACCATGTTTCTTTGTAATAAAATCTTCTTTAGTGTACTTCTTATTTTTATCATGCTTTTTCAGGTTCTTTTTCAATTTCTTCTTTATGGAGCATCATTCTTATCATTATCTTCATCATGTTCATTACCACTTTCATTTTCAGCATCAGAAATAGAAATACTATTAGGATCATTAACAGGTTCAGAGGATTCTACAACAGTTTTATGTTTCTTCTTCTTTTTCTTAGAAGGACTACTAATTTCTTTAGTTCGTTGAGAATCTTGTTCAATTCTTTTGGGGTGCCCTTCAGGATATAGAGGATCCTGGGTAGAAACACCGCCTCTAGTTGTTACTTCATAAACTTGTTTCTCTTCATGATTATTTTTAACAAGTCATTTTGCACTTTAGTAAGTTGATCAATTTGAGTTTGAATCATATCAAAATGTTTAACAAGCATCTTAACATCATTGGAGGTTCTCTCCACAATATCATGCAATTTACTAATAGCTTGAGAATTTTCCATTAGATGATTCTCTACTCTCATATTAAAATTACTTTGCTTAACAATATAATTATCAAATTCATCTAAACATTGATCAGGAGGTTTTGAATATGGAATATCTCCTCTATCAAAGCGTTGAAGAGAATGTACCTCGATTGTGGATGAAGGGGGAATTATCTTACATAGATCTTCTATAGGAGGTAAATTCTTCACATCTTCAGATTTAATACCCTTCTCCATAAGAGATTTCTTGGCTTCCCTCATATCTTCATCATTTAATTCAATCATACCCCTCTTCTTCAATATAGGTGTCGGGGTTGGTTCAGGTGTAGACCAATCATCATGATTTTTGCTTATCTTAGCCAATAATTCTTCAGCTCGTCTGGAGTTCTTTTCCTGAAAACACAATCAGCACAACTATCCAGGTATGCCCTAGACTCAATGGTTAGTCCACTATAAAATATATCAAGTAAATCATGCTTTTCCAAATCATGTCCAGGCCGAGCTCTAATAAGAGAGCAAAATCTGCCCAAGCTTCAGGCAATTTCTCTCCATCTTCTTGATCAAAGCTATAAATTCTCTGCAGAGCCATATGTTGAGCACTAGCGAAAGTATTTCCGAAAGAAAACATCAAGCAAACAACTTGGACTATTAATAGAATCAGAGGCAAATTATTATACCAAATCTTAGCATCATCCTTTAATGAGAATGGGAAAATCTTAGCAACAAAATAAGTGCGCATCTTAACATCATCAGAAAACAAGCTACTTAAAGTAGAAAGCTCATTCATATGTTCTACAGCACTTCTTTTTCAGTACCACAAAAATGTGTTTTCTCAACAATAGATATATGAGATAAATCAAGAGAAAAGTCATAATCTTTATCTTTAATGTTTATAGGAGATGTGGCAAATTTAGGATCAGGAGACGGTTTATATCTAACAGCATGTTGTGCAATAAGCTTTTTGAGGTTACTTGTACTAGTAGTAGCATTGCATTTATCAATAAAATCATCATCAAGTTCTACATAATCTTCATCAAGATCATCAATCTCAGGTGAATTAACAGGTGTAACAGTATTTTCATTAGGAGTTTCAGTAATTTCAATTTGTCTAGACCTAGCAATTGTAGCATCTAGAAAAGGACCTAATGAACCAGCATTATCAAGCACAGTAGAAGCATCATCAAAATTATCAGAGGAATTTTCAGATTCAGCAGAAATACCAACACGTGAAGTTTGTGGTGGTGAAACAAGTTGACTTATCACAGATGGTGAATCAAGAGCAGCAGAGGTACTCAGAGTTGTACCTTTTCTTGTAGTGGATGGTAATATGGCGACTTTAGTATCGCGAGGTTTACCCATGATGGAGAATTTGCAGCAACAATATCAATCCAATGAACTTCCAAATAAAGCTATGCTCCCCGGAACGCTTAAAATAGTCTTGATGACCCACAAGTATAGGATCCAACAGTCTTCGAGGGAAGTATTACCCAATTTATTGATTCGACACAAGGGAGACAAAGAATACTTGTAAGCCTTAACAGCGGAGTTGTCAATTCAGCTGCACCTGGAAACACTTGCTCGCAAGAGTTTATCAAGAGTAACAGTTTTATAGCAAGTAGGAATAGTGAAATAACAAAGCACGTGAAATAAAGACAGCAGTAGTGATTATAGTAAACAGCAGGATTAAAATAATGTAGGCACAGGGACGGATGAACGGGCGTTGCATGGATGAGAGAATTCATATAACAATCATGATAGGGCATTTGCAGGTAATAATAAAGCGGTATCCAAGTACTAATCAATCAATAGGCATGTGTTCCATATATAGTCGTACGTGCTCGCAATGAGAAACTTGCACAACATCTTTTGTCCTACCAGCCGGTGGCAGCCGCCTCTAGGGAAACTACTGGAAATTAAGGTACTCCTTTTAATAGAGTACCGGAGCAAAGCATTAACACTCCGTGAACACATGTGATCCTCACATCACTACCATCCCCTCCGGATTCTTGTCACTTCGGGGCCATTGGTTCCGGACAGCAACGTGTGTATACAACTTGCAGGTAAGATCAATAAACAATGCATATCATGATGAAACAATAACATGTTCAGATCTGAGATCATGGCACTCGGGCCCTAGTGACAAGCATTAAGCATAACAAGTTGCAACAATATCATAAAAGTAACATCTACGGATACTAGGCACCATGCCCTAACAATCTTGTGACTATTACATGATCAATCTCATCCAATCCCTACCATCCCCTTCAGCCTACAGCGGGGGAATTACTCACACATGGATGGGGGAAACATGGCTGGTCGATGGAGAGACGCTCTGGTGATGGCGAAGATCTCCTCCAATTCCTCGTCCCGGCTGAGTGCTTAACGGAGACTTTTGGCTCCCGAGACGGAGTTTCGGGATGTGGCGGCTCTCTGAGGGTTTCGGCGACTTCGACTTCTCTCCGTGCGTTTTTAGGTCGAGGGCGATAAGTAGTCCGAAGGAGGGCGTCGGGGGCCGCCGAGGCCGCCACACACTAGGGCCGCGCGGCCCCCCCTGGGCCACGCCGCCCTAGGGTGTGGGGCCCTCGGGCCACCTGACTTGCCCTTCTGGCTCCGTGAGTCTTCGGGGAAAATAGGGCCTTCTGTATAAATTCCGAGGTTTTTCCTGAAAGTTGGATTTCTGCACAAAAACGAGACACCAGAACAGTTCTGCTGAAAATAGCGTTAGTCCGTGTTAGTTGCATCCAAAATACACAAATTATAGGCAAAACAATAGCAAAAGTGTTCGGGAAAGTATATACGTTTTGGACATACCAAGTCAAATTAAAAATCAAATGCAACATATGCATAAAGGCATATGTGGCACATGGCCATTTTTCCCAAACCTTGACCTATGCACTTATACCTTACCCAAATGGTGTGAAACCCTCTCTAAACCTAATCTCACACTAATTGGACCCTAACCCATGCCCAAGTAATACAAGATAAATAAAAGAGGAAAATAATAAAAATAAGAATATCATCTCTCATGTGTTATGGCCATTTTTGGAAAATCTTTGAGCTAGACCTTTTGGAATGGTTTCAATGTTGTAAATGTTCCTAAACTCATAAGAATCACTTTGGAGTCAATAAAAATCAAATCAAATAGAAAGAAATGAAATAGTGAGAAAATCCTATTTATTCACTCACATACACATAGGCCAATTTATCAAATCTTTAACCAAGGCCACCAAGGCTTGTGTCATTGCATGTAAAACACTTATATATCAAAAACACACCCTTTTGAATCAAAGAAACCAGAATCAAATCAAAGAAACATGCAAATTCCAACTTACATATGATAATGGTCATGTGACCATTTTATAAAATCTTCACCACTTTGCACCCCTGGTTTTGACTTTTCTTAAACCAAACTTGGTCAACTCTTTCCACCTCATCTAAGACCATGTCAAGGTGACCCACTTTGCTGTTGACCACCAGTACTGACTTTGACCAGGTTGACCAGAATGGATAAGACAAGTGGAGACTTTGAAATAAGGAGAAGATCAACCCCCATTTTGAATCTTTGCAAACCACCACCAAATTGACCACCACCACCACCCTTCTACCTCTCTGAATATATGATTAAGATCCACCAAAAAGATTTCCAAAATTCAACCAAATTTCTCTTGCCATTTCATCGAACAGTTGGCAAGCAACAATCTGGTTTCAACACACACCCTTTACCCAAAGAAATCAAAGCTAAACCCCTTGTAGTGCCTCACATGATCATTGCTCCTCTATGACCGACGGCCAGTGTCTGAGCTTTAAAGGAAGAGAGGAGCATATTCATCACCATGTCGTGCACATGCTGGCCACCTCACCCTTTCTTTTCTCTGATCACTCTCTCTCACCGAAACCATGTCCAAGACACTCCCCTGGCAACGACGATCATCACCATGCACGGCCCGAGATCGCCAAGGCACGCATTGGTCGGAACGCCGCATGCCCACGCGCCCATGCGGCCATGGCGCGCCAGCGCACGGACACCGTCCCGGACGCGCCGTACACCGCGTCGCCGGTCGCTGTCGTCCTCCTCTCGCCCTTCCCCTTTGCACGCATGATCACCACCATCCCTGCTCCCTCCTAGACATCCCCATTGGCCATCGCCGCGCCGTAGATGAAGATATCATCAAACTCTGCCGCGCCGGTACCGCGAGGACGGCAATGATGCCGCACGCCCTCGTCCTCCCGTAGCCATGCCATGCTTCCTAGCACCGCCTAGTCGTCGCCTACACGACGCGCCCATCACTTGCCCCTTCACCGCTCGAACGACGACGCCACCGTCGACCTTCCCCGCTCCCGCAGCACCCATGGCCCCTATAAAAGCATGTCGCCCGGACGAGTTTCTCACACCAATCGACTTCCTCTCACTTCTGGCCTCCTAGATCACTTCCCCTCTCCAATTGCTCACCGTAGCTCGTCAATCGTTCACCGTAGCCCGCGGAGGTGCTGAGATCGCCGCCGTCGAATTCGGCCACCATCGGAGACGCCGCCGGTACCAGCCGACTAACCATCGTCGACAACGTCGCCTAGCACCAGCGCCGCCCCTCGCCGGAGCCCCATCTCGCCGTCGACCCCCTACCTCCGCCGAGCCAGCACACCTCTCTCGTCGACGAAGACGATGACGGTCTGCCGTTGGATCCGCTTCTGATCGCACGGCTCAGGTTAGGCGATACCGTTTCGGTAAAAATAAGTCACTGACGCGTGGGACCCCTTGTCAGTTAGCCCGCGGCGTGTGAAACTTTACTGGGCGTGACCTTTCTGTGTTTTAAACCTTTCGGCCCATCTGCTTTCCCGCCTAGCCCGTTTAATTCAAAAACAAATTATTCAACTTAGCCAAATTCAATACTGATGCTTTGCTATAAATTTAATAGTTTCAAATCTACAAACCCAAATTGAGTGATTCGAAATGTTCTAGAAAGCTTATGAAATTATCTAACTAACCCCACTGGTTTCAACCTCATAGCTTGTGTAGAATTTGAATAGCAAAAATATCAAGTCAGATACTTTTCAGTATTCAAATAAATCTAGAAAATCAACCATATTGAATTTTGAGGTGATTCCACCTCTCATAATTCACATTTCACCAACTCTAATTTAGTATGTAAAAATATGATATGGGTTCTGTACATGATCATGGGCTAGAAGCAAAATATTGGCTATGTAGTCAATACTAGCCCATTTCAACTATTTCAAACCTTAAGAATTTAAATCTATAAGGTATAGCACCTCATTTAAATCATCTTCCCAAGTTGTATGATGTAATGTGATGACCCTGGTTGCATGGTCTCATACTTGCCCACTTGAGGATCTTAAACCAAAGTAGAATTTAAAATGCATGAGGTGATGACATTAGTCTTCATGACCCATATGTTCTTATTTGAAAATATTAAATCATTTTTATAGTAGTATTTAAATTGTTTCCAACTACTTATTAAATCATATGAGATGTATTGGTCTCATTTAAATCTTTGTCTCAAGTAAATTCAACATAATGTAATGACCTTAATCTAATAAACCTCATGTTGTATGAATTGATGATATTAACTTATTAATAAGAGAGTATTAAATTGCATGAGGTGTATTCCCTCATTTAAGTCATATTTCTCAAAGGATAAGTGTGAAGTGTTAACCTTGGTCAACATGTGATCATACCTTGTCAATTGAGGAGATTAAATCTTAACAAGGTTCAATGAGAGGAAATTAATTCCCAAGAATAAATAAATGGAAACACTAATAAATATTTCAATGAGAGGAAATTAATTCCCAAGAATAAATAAATGGAAACACTAATAAATATTTCAATGAGAGGAAATTATTGCTCAAAGAATTAAATAGAGACCCTAAATTAATAATTGTAATGAGAGGAAATTATTTTTCTTTAAAAGACAATCAAGTCAACCAACATGTTAATAATGTGGTGATGCTAGAATAGTTTGTGTGAACCATTTGTGTGATTAGTCTAGCACTTAAGTATTGTTTGGTGATTGTATCCTCGTGTTCGTTTATAGACGCTAGTACCGGAGACTATCAAGAGGAGGAAGTATTCTACCAAGAGGAAGAAGAAGAGAACTTTGATCACCTCACCAATCAAGGCAAGCTATATTATTGCAAGCTATTACCAATGCAAGCTAGACTAATACAAGTTATATTGTTGCAAGCTAATATTCTTGCAAGCCACCCTAATGCAAAGCTCTTTAAGAGCAAGGCACCATTACATGATACTTTATGCTTAATGATCCTATCCCATGTTTTTGCCTTACTATTATTTTACTTATTGTATTTCAAAGTATACTTTTCGATTCATGATTCACTTGGTCTAGAATAGAACCAGAGCATCAACTTTAGCTTAAGCAAAGAAAGCTAGATAGCACCCCTCATGATTAGTTGCTATTGCTAAATAAGTAAAACTGACTACTCTAGATGGGAATAAATGTGAAATGAAATGACTTTGAAAACCTTGGAATGATGGATCATTCTATTGAAAGATTTTGAAGGTGAATATGACTGTGAAGGACTTGGTGAAATTTTACGAAAACTGATGGTTGGGTTCGGATGCGATACCATTCCAATTTTGCAAGTACCCCCACAATACCTGATTATGGGTAAGGGCTTAACTAGAAATTTATGTGCTCTAGTATGGGTTCCCTATAAACAAGCGTCATAGGGGTTATGCCGAGGCTGCCTGCGTTGAAATGTGAACTAATGTGAAATGACGTGAATGAGGTGTATTGTCTGGCCCTAGCCCTGTGCAGTTCCCAGGCTAACGGTTTGTCTTCACTGGGAGGCCAAGCTCATGGGGAGAGGTGCCTATACTAGGGTATGTAAGTGAAAGGTTATGGTTGGTAGTCCGCACACGGAGTGTGATAAATCAGGGCCAGTTAACCCTGACGGATTATTGCAAATGTTGTGGCACAAGTGTACGACCGCAGAGTGTAGATCTATTCGAATAGCCGTGTCCACGGTTATGGACGATTGGGAAGCCATACTGTTCCGTCATGAGGCTCTTTTCAAAAATATGACATGTGACTGGTGACTTGAATTTGAAAGGTGAATGGTGACTTTGAATTGAATCACAACAGAGTTGTGGGAATGAAACTAATGTTCCCACTTGGGTTAGTCTAGGGATTCAAGCATCTTTACTAAATGTTTATGGAATAAACTTGGCTTTATGCAAATAAACCTAGAGCTTAGCATCCCCTTACAAAAATTGATAGTGCTTACACTAGTATTAGTTTGCGAGTACTTTAAAGTACTCATGGCTTTGTCCCTGGCTATTCAAATGGGCAGACTATGAAGGAGAACAATAGTACGAGGAAGGTGGACAACAGGACGTCTACGACAACTAGGACCGCTCCCGACGTCAAGCGTTGGCCTGTGGATTAGATCGCCACTACTACTTCGCTCCGCTATTTGTGATGTTCGTTGATCAATAGATCAACTACTATTGTAATATTGGATCATGTGATCTACCTGTGTAAGACGATTACGTGTTGTAATAAATGATGACTCTATGATATTCAACTATTATGTCTCGCAACAACAATATGCCTGGGATTGCGATGTATGGCATAATAGGCATCCGGACTTAAAAATCCGGGTGTTGACAAGTTGGTATCAGAGCCATTGTTTGACCTTAGGAGACCCTAATTAGAATGGACGTTCTGAAAAATTTAGTTTCAAAAACAAATGAAGTGGATATTTCTGAAAAACTTACTCACTTTCTTCTCTTTGAGACCTTTTTCAAAATGCTAAGTCATGCTCTACCTTGTAAATCTACATAAAATTTTGCCACACTTGTTCATCTCTAACTTACTTATCCAATTCACTTTCAGATGGAGGGAGCCTACCCCAAGTTTTACCAGCTGGGAAATGGTGGATGCTTGGTTTTCGAGAGGGACTTGGACTCGGTGTCTGAGGAGCTCGGACGCCCACACCCCGAGTTTCACGGAGTCCGGATCAACAACCAGCCCGGAGGGGAACCGCAGTGGATGATCACCGCTGACTTGAGGGGCAAGATGGAGCCTCCAACTTCTGAGAGGATCCTCTTCTCCATCAAGGCAAGCAACTGGATGGACGGACTTGCTCGTGCCCTTCAGGAGGCACTTGCTCGTGTGTGCGGACAGAACATCGCTGCACTCCAGGGTACTCGCTTCGCTCACTTTGCGAGGCATGACACCATTGGAGAGCCCATGGCACTCTCTTCGCACCTGGTGCTCAAGCATCATGTTGTAACATCCCAGAAATTTAAAACAAAATAAACAAATTCCCTAGTTCCAAATTTTGGAACCAACAAAAACTTTTATTAAATTAAGATTGATACCTAATAATCTTGCATAATTCTTGTGCTCTTGCCATGATTGCTTGTTACTAGTATTTGAAATAATCTTAAACCCTAAAGACTCACCCCTCTTCTCATCATTCTAGTGAAAATAAAGTAAAAGGAAGTTAAATAAGAAAAGGCATATGTGCCTATGGATACAATTATAAATATTTACCCTAGACCTTTTTACTTTACTTAAAGGATTGGAAAAGCTTTATAAACCTTATATAGTACTTCTTAAATCATTTCCAAGTTGAAACCAAAAAGAATAAAAAGAAACTAAGAATGCCATAGAGGCATATGAGAGTAAAATAGCAAATATAGGAATTTAAGAAAATTGACCCTAGGACTTGTTGTGAATGATTGGATCACCTCCATATATCATTTCAACAATTCACAACACCATTGTGAATCAAACCAAGTCAAATTAAAAATAAAATACCACATATGCATAAAAGCATATGTGACACATAGGCTTTTCACCAAACATTGACCTATGTCCCTAAACCTTGACCAAATGGTATGAAACCCTCTCTAAACCTATTATAACACTAAATGGACCCTAACCCATGTCCAAGTAAGGCAAGAACAACCCTAGTACAAGTTTATGAAAATTGACACCTCATCTCTTATGTATTAAGGCCAAATGTGCAAATCTTTGAACAAGACCATTTGATTTAGTTTCAATGCTCTTAAAATGTTACTAAACTCATAAGAACCACATTAGAGTCAACCCAAGTCAAATCAAATAAAGAGAAATCAAATGGGGAGAAAATTCCCAAATTTCACTCACATACACATAACCCAATTTTGCAAATCTTCAACCAAGGCCACAATTGCTTGATCTCTTGCTTGTAGAATGTTTATATATGATAAATAAACACAATTGCATCAAAGAAACCAAAATCAAATCAAAGCAAAACTCAAAATCAACATACATGTGATAATGGTCATTTGGCCATTTTATAAAATGTTCCCCACTTTACCCCTCTGTTTTCTCTATTCTTAAACAAAACTTGGTCAACTATGACCATGTCATCCAAGACCATGTCAAGGTCAACAACTTTCATGTTGACCATCTCTGCTAATGTTGACTAGGTTGACCAGAAAGACAGGGACAAGTGGAGACTTTGAATCTATGTGAAGATGACCCACTTTTTGAAACTTTGCAAATCTTCACCAAAATGGACACCACCACCACCATTCTTTCTCTCTAATTATATAAGTGAGCTCCACCAAAAAGAATTGCAAAAATCCAAATAAAATTTCATGCGGCCATTTCATCATACACCTTGCATGCACAATTCTGAAAATGCACTACACCCTATTATCCTCTGGTCCAAAGCCTAAACCCCTTCACTCTTTGATCATTGATGCTCCTGTACCTCCCCTGCATCAAGACCTGTACTGGTTTGGTCGATTAAAGTGAAGCCATGATCAAAAACCCCACCATGCCGGCCATGCTAGACACCACCATGCCACCCTACCTCTCCACTCATCTCTGGCCACATCCACCTTGTCCTGGAGCATCACCGAACCTCCCTGAGCATGCCTGTACCCTCCTGGATCAAACGAGCACGACCTTGGCCGAGCCAGGCGCGCCCATGCACGCCAACCGTGCCAGGCACGCGTGTGACCGCGCCCCGACCCAACCCTGGAACGCGCCAGTACACCATGCGCTCGAGCGCCCTACTCCTCCCCTCGCCTTACCCTCGTGCACCCGCGCCCTACACCACACCCAAACCCTGCTAGACAACCACTTAGGCTCGCGGAACGCCCTAGCTGTCGCAATGATCCGAGCTCTGCCGCGCCGTACGCCAAAGACGAACGACGCCGCATCTTCGTCCTCCCCGGCCGCGCCATCAAGCTCGTAGCTTCACCTAGCCGTCGCCTACGCCATGCGCCCCCTAGCCTGCCCCTTCGCGCACCGTAGACGCCGCGCCATGGCCGCCCCTTCGCAGCACCACGGCACCCTCGACCCCCTATAAAAGGAGGCCGCTCCTGGACGATCACCACACACCATTCGCTTCACCTCTTCCCTCTGATCATCCTCGAACACTTCCCCTCCTCAATTAGACACTAGCTCGCCGGAATTTGATCGGAGTCTGCCGCCACGGTAGCTCGACGAGGACGACGACTCCGACCACCGCAGCACCTCCCGCGACCCTCGTCCGCATCGCCGTCGACTTCCACGCCGAACGCCCACCTCGCCGAGCCTCGCCGGAGCCCCAGGTACCCCCTAGCCACCCCTCTGGTCGCCGGTAGGGTTAGGACCTCGCCGGAGGAGGTGAGCCGCTCGATCACTTGAACGTTCCAGATAGTGCCACGTCGCCCCGCCTGCTGCCCGCGAATTTAAACCCAGCCGCGCCGTTACTGGGCCTGTTTCCTTCATTCAAATCATTTGGGCCCAAATTCTTTTCCCGCGCGGCCCACAAATTCAAACGTTGTTTAATTAATTTAGCTGAATTCAAACACTGATGTCTACTTCAAATTTAAATAGTTTGAAATCTACTGCACCAAATTTAACAAATTTTATATATTTAGAAAGCCCATGAAATTATCTAAACAATGTCACTGGCCTCATGTACAAATTCGAAATTAACTTTAAATGATAAAAATAACAAGGCAGAACCTTTTCTGACTTCAAATAAATATTAGAAATTATCTAGAAATGATTTTAAGTTGATTCCAACTCTAATAAATCACATTTGACATAATATAATTGTTTATGCAAAAATATATCATAGTTGTTTGCATGATCATGGACTAGAGTTAAATAATGGCTATGGAACCATTTCTAGAATATTTAATACACACACATAAACTTATTCAAGTAGTATGAGGGCTTCTCTCTCATTTAAATTGTGATCTTAAGTAATTCAAATAGAGGTACTGACCTTGATCAAATAAGTCTCATGCTTGGTTAATTAGAGAGGTTAATCATTTAGATGATAGTTTAACTTATATGAGGTATAGCCTCTCACATAAACCATTAGTCCAAATAGTTCAATAAGAATTAATAACACATAATTAATGACCCATAGGTTTATATTTGAAAATACTTAATCCTTCTCATAAGTAGTATTTAAATATTTCAAACCTATTTATTAAATCATATAATAGACTTTGGTCTCATTTAAGTCTTACCTCAACCAAATTAATATGAAGTAGATCCCATGGTCAATTAAAATTCACTTTTAATTAATTAATAATATTAAAACATTACAAGGTGTTACTAAAATAGTATGAGGTGCTCACCTCATTTTAAATCATCTTTCTCAAATATATGAATTAATGTGTGGACCCTTAATTGGCTAGGCTCATACTTGCTCCCTTATAAATCTTAAATCTAAATAATATTTAAATTAATTAAATCACATGAGATGATGAATCTCATTTAACTCACTTTCTCAAAATACTAAGTGTGAAGTGTTGACCTTGGTCAACATAGGATCATCCCTGGTTGTTTTGAGAATATTAAATCACCTCAATAATAGTCCTTTAAATTTGTTACACTTATGTGCTAAATCATATGAGAGATATTCCTCTCATTTAAACCTTGTTCTCAAGTAATTCAACATGAGGTAGTCATCATAGTCTAAGTAACCTCATCTTGAATTATTGGGTGGCATTAAAACACTACCATGTTAGTATTAAATTGCATGAGTTATGGAACCTCATTTAAATCATTTTCTCAAAGGATAAGTATGAAGAGGTTGACTTTAGTCAACCTAGGTCATATATTATTCATAAGAGAAATTAAATCTTAAGAAGATTCAATGAGAGGAAATTATTTTCTCACAAACTAAAGAGAAACCCTAACTCCATTTTCAATGAGAGGAAATTATTTTCCAATTACTAAATAAGAAAACCCTAGCATAATCTTGAAATAAATGTTAAGTAGTGATGCTAGATCATTGTGTGAGCCACTAAGGCTAATTAAGAGTACTTAAGTATTGTTTGGTGATTGTATCCTCGTATTCGTTTATAGACGCTAGTACCGGAGACTATCAAGAGGAGGAAGTATTCTACCAAGAAGAAGAAGAATACTTTGATCACCTCACCAATCAAGGCAAGATAATACTCTTGCAAGCTATTTGGTTTGCAAGCTAATAAACTTGTTAACCATCAGGGTGCAAAGCTCTACCCGAGCAAGGCATCATTACATTTTATTTTATGAACCTATCCCAAGTTTTTACTTTACAAGCTTTATGGTTTTTGAATTACTAAAGTTTACTTTTTGATTTATGATTCAATTGGTCTCGAGTAGAGCAAGAGCATCAAATTTAGTCTAGAGCAATGAAAGCTAGATAGCACCCCTCATGACTAGATGCTAGTGCTAATCAATCAAAAATAGGACTACTCTAGATGGGAACATGTGACTTTGAAATGAAGTTGAAACCTTGGAATGATGGTTCATTCCATTGAATGACTTTGAAGGTGAATATGACTAAGAGAAGATGGTGATTTTTGATATAAAACTGATGGTTGGGTTCGGATGCGATACCATTCCAATTTTGAAAGTACCCCCACAATACCCAAAATGGGTACGGGCTTAACTAGAAATTTATGTGCTTTAGTATGGGTTCCCTCTAAACAAGCGTCATAGGGGTTATGCCAAGGGCTGCCTCCGAAGCAATATGAGATATTGCGAAATGACGTGAACGAGGTGAATTGTCCGGCCCAAGCCCTGTGCAGTTCCCGGGTTAACAGGTTCTCACCGGGAGGCCAAGCTCATGGGGAGAGGTGCATACTAGAGAATATAAGTGAAAGGTTATGGTTGGTAGTCCGCATACGGAGTGATAAATCAGGGCCAGTTAACCCTGACGGATTATTGCAAATATTGTGGCACAAGTGTACGACCTCTGCAGAGTGTAGAACTATTCGAATAGCCGTGTCCACGGTTACGGACGATTGGAAAGGCCATACATGTCTCATCAGACCATTTTCAAAAATGTGACATATGACTGGTGACTTGTGCAAGTTGAATGGTGATTTGGGATTGAATCACAACTGAGTTGTGGGAATGACACTAATGTTCCCACTTGAGATAGTCTATTTGATTCAAGCATCTTTACTAAATGTTTATGAAATAAACTTGGCTTTGTGCAAATAAACCTAGAGCCTAGTATCCCTTTACCACAATTGATAGTGCTTACACTAGTATTAGTTTGCGAGTACTTTAAAAGTACTCATGGCTTTGTCCCTGGCTATTCAAATGGCCAGATATGAAGGTGAACAGCTGTACGAAGAAGATGGACAGCAGAACGTCTACGACAACTAGGACCGCTCCCGACGTCAACAGCTGTTCGTGGGAATGGATGACCACGACCGTTACTTCGCTCGCTGTGTTTGTAATAGGATCTCTAGATCCACTATGTTGTATTAAGACTGGGTCAGGTGATCCTTTGTTGTAAGACGATTATGAGTTGTAATAAATGATGTGTTGTGATATCAAGCTATTATGTCTCGCAAAAACAATATTCCTGGGATTGCGAGGAATGGCATAATAGGCATCTGACTTAAAAATCCGGGTGTTGACAAGTTGGTATCGGAGCCATTGTTTGACCTTAGGAGACCCTAGTTAGAATGGACGTTCGGAAAATTTTAGTTTCTAAAACAAATGAAGTGAGTATTTGTGAAAAACTTATTCATTTTCTTCTCTACCAAATCTTCTTAAAAATAATAAGCCATGCACCTCCTTATAAATCTATTTAAAATTTTGCCACACTTGTTCACATCTCTAACCTACTCATCCATTTCACTTTCAGATGGAGCCCTACGTCCAGACGGAGACCTACGATCTGGAAAACGGAGGAAGTCTGGTGTTTGAGCGCGACTTGTACCTAGTGTCCGAGAAGCTCGAACGCCCACCTCCCCGGTTCCACGGAGTCCGGATCCACAACACCCCGCTGGGGAACAGAGGATGATCACCGCTGACTTGAAGGGAAGCTCGGAACCTCCCATCTCGGAGAGGATCCTTTTCTCCTTTAAAGCCTACAGCTGGGTGGACGGTCTTGCTCACGCCCTTCAGGAGGGACTTGCTCGGGTGTGCGGACAGAACATCGCCGCACTCCGGGGAAGCCGCTTCGCCCACTTCGCGAGGCACGACACCATGGGGGAACCCATGGCACTCTCTTCGCACCCGGTGCTCAAGATCCATGTGCAGCATTTGGACTTTATGCTTCATGAGACCCGGAAGGACCTGGAGCTGACACGTGTCCACTCCCACCGTGCCCAGATGGCTTTGGCTCATCATGCCGACGCCATCAGGCTACTCGCCAAGGACCGCCGGTCACTCCGCCTGCAGCGCGCCAAGAATGTCGCTACTATCACCCGTCTTCGCGAGAAGATTCGCACCTTAGAGGTGACTGTCCGGACACAGCAGGACCAAATTCAGGAGATGGAGGAGGATGGAGAAGACATCCAAGGAGGCGATGACTTCCTGAGTGACGACAACGACTTTGAGGATGACGAGTTCACTGATGAGGAGGACTACGAGTTTCTGGAGTCTGCAGGATGGAATCATTCCCATCGATGTGGATGAAGACCATGAGGAATAGTTTCACTAGCTTCACTTACGTAGGTGTGAGTGTATCCCGCACCATGTATCGTAGTGTGGAAAAAGGGTTCTTAAAACCCTTAGTGCTTTAGCTTGTAATATGTGATGTTTGTTGTGAATAAATAAAATATGTGTTATGTTCATCCTGAAAATATCTTAAGTTTAATTTTAAACTAACTCAAAATAAGCCATAGAAAATTTCCCTCTTACCTCATGATCTATCTACATGTTTAGATGGCCCCACCAAACCGCAACGCCACCCAGGATGCCATAATGCAACTACTACAGACAATGATGGCAGACCGGGAAGCAGAAAGAGCTGAACGCCAAGCAAACCTTGCTGCACTGCAACAGATAGCTCAGAACAATCAAGGCCATGGAAACCACGATCACCCAGGGTCAAAACTGAAGAATTTCCAGAACACCAACCCTCCAATGTTTAGCAAAACCGAAGAGCCCCTCGATGCTGATGACTGGCTCCAGACAATAGAGAACAACCTTGAAGTTGCGGGAGTTGAAGCCGCAGAAAAAGTACGTTTGCCACCCACTACCTGTCAGGACCTGCAAGAGCCTGGTGGACTAGTGCCCGTGCAATGAATGCAGGACAGATGATGACATGGGAAGACTTCAAGCTGAAGTTCAGTACCATGTGCCCCAAGGATTAATCAAGAAAATGAGAGATGAGTTCTCAAACAAGGAAGAATGTCCGTGGTGGAATACCGCGACAGGTTTCTCACTCAAGGTACGCCCCGGACGAGACCGACACAAATGAGAAAAGAAAGGAAAGATTTCTGAACGGACTACACGACGAGATGCAAACGGTGTTAGTGAATATTCCGTTCGCTGACCTCGAAGCCCTCGTAGACTCAGCTATACAGATGGAAGGAAAGCTGCATCAGCCAATGAGAACCGCAAACGAATGATGAACCAGTGGACCCCATCATACCCAAGCACCACAAGAACTCCTCCGGAGGATTCACCCCGAAACAACAGCCACCTGCAGACTTATCGCCCCAATAACAAGAACAACCACGGAGGACCCCCGAAGCCCGGAGGCAACAACAATAACAACCGCAACCCCAACAGCCACAACAACAATGGGAACAACACCAACACCAACACTGGCCCAAGGACTGGAAGCAATGCTATCCCCGTCACCCCGAAGGACAAATCAACGGTAAACTGCTACGAATGTGGAGTTGTAGGCCACTTTTCCAATGAATGCCCCAAGAAGCTTGCCAATATCGCCGCCAACGCCGCTGCACCTGTCCAAAGAAACATACTTCCAGGTAGAAGGAACCAGAATAACAACAACGGCCGTTTCTACCACATGACTGCCACTGAAGCCAGGAAGCACCCCAGACCCGACAAGTATGCCTTCCTGTTAATCAAAATGCTCAATCTCTCTTAGGAACCTAACTCCTCTTAAAATCTCGGGACGAGATTTGTTTAAGGGGAAGGGTTTGTAACATCCCAGAAATTTAAAACAAAATAAACAAATTTCCTAGTTCCAAATTTTGGAACCAACAAAAACTTTTATTAAATTAAGATTGATACCTAATAATCTTGCATAATTCTTGTGCTCTTGCCATGATTGCTTGTTACTAGTATTTGAAATAATCTTAAACCCTAAAGACTCACCCCTCTTCTCATCATTCTAGTGAAAATAAAGTAAAAGGAAGTTAAATAAGAAAAGGCATATGTGCCTATGGCTACAATTATAAATATTTACCCTAGACCTTTTTACTTTACTTAAAGGATTGGAAAAGCTTTATAAACCTTATATAGTACTTCTTAAATCATTTCCAAGTTGAAACCAAAAAGAATAAAAAGAAACTAAGAATGCCATAGAGGCATATGAGAGTAAAATAGCAAATATAGGAATTTAAGAAAATTGACCCTAGGACTTGTTGTGAATGATTGGATCACCTCCATATATCATTTCAACAATTCACAACACCATTGTGAATCAAACCAAGTCAAATTAAAAATAAAATACCACATATGCATAAAAGCATATGTGACACATAGGCTTTTCACCAAACATTGACCTATGTCCCTAAACCTTGACCAAATGGTATGAAACCCTCTCTAAACCTATTATAACACTAAATGGACCCTAACCCATGTCCAAGTAAGGCAAGAACAACCCTAGTACAAGTTTATGAAAAATTGACACCTCATCTCTTATGTATTAAGGCCAAATGTGCAAATCTTTGAACAAGACCATTTGATTTAGTTTCAATGCTCTTAAAATGTTACTAAACTCATAAGAACCACATTAGAGTCAACCCAAGTCAAATCAAATAAAGAGAAATCAAATGGGGAGAAAATTCCCAAATTTCACTCACATACACATAACCCAATTTTGCAAATCTTCAACCAAGGCCACCATTGCTTGATCTCTTGCTTGTAGAATGTTTATATATGATAAATAAACACAATTGCATCAAAGAAACCAAAATCAAATCAAAGCAAAACTCAAAATCAACATACATGTGATAATGGTCATTTGGCCATTTTATAAAATGTTCCCCACTTTACCCCTCTGTATTTCTCTATTCTTAAACAAAACTTGGTCAACTATGACCATGTCATCCAAGACCATGTCAAGGTCAACAACTTTCATGTTGACCATCTCTGCTAATGTTGACTAGGTTGACCAGAAAGACAGGGACAAGTGGAGACTTTGAATCTATGTGAAGATGACCCACTTTTTGAAACTTTGCAAATCTTCACCAAAATGGACACCACCACCACCATTCTTTCTCTCTAATTATATAAGTGAGCTCCACCAAAAAGAATTGCAAAAATCCAAATAAAATTTCATGCGGCCATTTCATCATACACCTTGCATGCACAATTCTGAAAATGCACTACACCCTATTATCCTCTGGTCCAAAGCCTAAACCCCTTCACTCTTTGATCATTGATGCTCCTGTACCTCCCCTGCATCAAGACCTGTACTGGTTTGGTCGATTAAAGTGAAGCCATGATCAAAAACCCCACCCGGCCATGCTAGACACCACCATGCCACCCTACCTCTCCACTCATCTCTGGCCACATCCACCTTGTCCTGGAGCATCACCGAACCTCCCTGAGCATGCCTGTACCCTCCCTGGATCAAAACGAGCACGACCTGGCCGAGCCGCGCGCCATGCACGCCCCACCGTGCACGCGGTGACCGCGCCCCGACCCAACCCCTGGAATGCGCCAGACACCATGCGCTCGAGCGCCCCTACTCCTCCCCTCGCCACCCTCGTGCACCGCGCGCCCACACCACACCCAAACTGCTAGACAACCACTTGAGCCTCGCGGGAACGCCCTAGCCGTCGCAATGATCCGAGCTCGCCGCGCCGGCATCGCCGCATCGAACGACGCCGTACTCCTTCGTCTCCCCGGCCGCGCCATCAAGCTCGCAGCTTCACCCAGCGCCGCCACGCCATGCGCCCCAGCTCTGCCCTTCGCAAGACCGTACGCGCGCCATGGCCGCCCTTCGCACCGACCACGCACCCGACCCCCTATAAAAGGAGCCGCTCCTGACGATCACCACACACCATTCGCTTCACCTCTTCCCTCTGATCATCCTCGAACACTTCCCCTCCTCAATTAGACACTAGCTCGCCGGAATTTGATCGGAGTCTGCCGCCACGGTAGCTCGACGAGGACGACGACTCCGACCACCGCAGCACCTCCCGCGACCCTCGTCCGCATCGCCGTCGACTTCCACGCCGAACGCCCACCTCGCCGAGCCTCGCCGGAGCCCCAGGTACCCCCTAGCCACCCCTCTGGTCGCCGGTAGGGTTAGGACCTCGCCGGAGGAGGTGAGCCGCTCGATCACTTGAACGTTCCAGATAGTGCCACGTCGCCTCGCCTGCTGCCCGCGAATTTAAACCCAGCCACGCCGTTACTGGGCCGTTTCCTTCATTCAAATCATTTGGGCCCAAACTCTTTTCCCGCGCGGCCCACAAATTCAAACGTTGTTTAATTAATTTAGCTGAATTCAAACACTGATGTCTACTTCAAATTTAAATAGTTTAAATTCTACTGCACCAAATTTAACAAATTTTATATATTTAGAAAGCCCATGAAATTATCTAAACAATGTCACTGGCCTCATGTCCAAATTCGAAATAAAATTTAAATATAAAAATAACAAGGCAGGGCCTTTTCCGACTTCAAATAAATATTAGAAATTATCTAGAAATGATTTTAAGTTGATTCCAACTCTAATAAATCACATTTTACATAATATAATTGTTTATGCAAAAATATATCATAGTTGTTTTGCATGATCATGGACTAGAGTTAAATAATGGCTATGGAACCATTTCTAGAATATTTAATACACACACATAAACTTATTCAAATAATGAGGGCTTCTCTCTCATTTAAATTGTGATCTTAAGTAATTCAAATAGAGGTACTGACCTTGATCAAATAAGTCTCATGCTTGGTTAATTAGAGAGGTTAATCATTTAGATGATAGTTTAACTTATATGAGGTATAGCCTCTCACATAAACCATTAGTCCAAATAGTTCAATAAGAATTAATAACACATAATTAATGACCCATAGGTTTATATTTGAAAATACTTAATCCTTCTCATAAGTAGTATTTAAATATTTCAAACCTATTTATTAAATCATATAATAGACTTTGGTCTCATTTAAGTCTTACCTCAACCAAATTAATATGAAGTAGATCCCATGGTCAATTAAAATTCACTTTTAATTAATTAATAATATTAAAACATTACAAGGTGTTACTAAAATAGTATGAGGTGCTCACCTCATTTTAAATCATCTTTCTCAAATATATGAATTAATGTGTGGACCCTTAATTGGCTAGGCTCATACTTGCTCCCTTATAAATCTTAAATCTAAATAATATTTAAATTAATTAAATCACATGAGATGATGAATCTCATTTAACTCACTTTCTCAAAATACTAAGTGTGAAGTTTGACCTTGGTCAACATAGGATCATCCCTGGTTGTTTTGAGAATATTAAATCACCTCAATAATAGTTCTTTAAATTTGTTACACTTATGTGCTAAATCATATGAGAGAATTAAACCTTGTTCTTAAGTAATTCAACATGAGGTAGTGATCATAGTCTAAGTAACCTCATCTTGAATTATTGGGTGGCATTAAAACACTACCATGTTAGTATTAAATTGCATGAGTTATGGAACCTCATTTAAATCATTTTCTCAAAGGATAAGTATGAAGAGGTTGACTTTAGTCAACCTAGGTCATATATTATTCATAAGAGAAATTAAATCTTAAGAAGATTCAATGAGAGGAAATTATTTTCTCACAAACTAAAGAGAAACCCTAACTCCATTTTCAATGAGAGGAAATTATTTTCCAATTACTAAATAAGAAAACCCTAGCATAATCTTGTAATAAATATTAAGTAGTGATGCTAGATCATTGTGTGAGCCACTAAGGCTACTTAAGAGTACTTAAGTATTTTTTGGTGATTGTATCCTCGTATTCGTTTCTAGACGCTAGTACCGGAGACTATCAAGAGGAGGAAGTATTCTACCAAGAAGAAGAAGAATACTTTGATCACCTCACCAATCAAGGCAAGATAATACTCTTGCAAGCTATTTGGTTTGCAAGCTAATAAACTTGTTAACCATCATGGTGCAAAGCTCTACCCGAGCAAGGCATCATTACATTTTATTTTATGAACCTATCCCAAGTTTTTACTTTACAAGCTTTATGGTTTTTGAATTACTAAAGTTTACTTTTTGATTTATGATTCAATTGGTCTCGAGTAGAGCAAGAGCATCAAATTTAGTCTAGAGCAATGAAAGCTAGATAGCACCCCTCATGACTAGATGCTAGTGCTAATCAATCAAAAATAGGACTACTCTAGATGGGAACATGTGACTTGAAATGAAGTTGAAACCTTTGAATGATGGTTCATTCCATTGAATGACTTTGAAGGTGAATATGACTAAGAGAAGATGGTGATTTTTGATATAAAATTCGATGGTTGGTTCGGATGCGATACCATTCCAATTTTGAAAGTACTCCCCACAATACGAAATGGGTACGGCTTAACTAGAAATTTATGTGCTTTAGAAGGGTTCCTCTAAACAAGCGTCATAGGGGTTATGCCAAGGGCTGCCTCCGAAGCAATATGAGATATTGCGAAATGACGTGAACGAGGTGAATTGTCCGGCCCAAGCCTGTGCAGTTCCCGGGTTAACAGTTGGTTCTCACCGGGAGGCCAAGCATGGGGAGAGGTGCCTGTACTAGAGTATATAAGTGAAAGGTTATGGTTGGTAGTCCGCATACGGAGTATGATAAATCAGGGCCAGTTAACCCCGACGGATTATTGCAAATATTGTGGCACAAGTGTACCACCTCCAGAGTGTAGAACTATTCGAATAGCCGTGTCCACTTACGGACGATTGGAAAGGCTATACTGTTCGTCATCGACCATTTTCAAAAATGTGACATATGACTGGTGACTTGTTGTTGCAAGTTGAATGGTGATTTGGGATTGAATCACAACTGAGTTGTGGGATTGACACTAATGTTCCCACTTGAGATAGTCTATTTGATTCAAGCATCTTTACTAAATGTTTATGAAATAAACTTGGCTTTGTGCAAATAAACCTAGAGCCTAGTATCCCTACCACAATTGATAGTGCTTACACTAGTATTAGATTGCGAGTACTTTAAAAGTACTCATGGATTTGTCCCTGGCTATTCAAATGGCCAGACTATGAAGGTGAACAGCCGTACGAAGAAGATGGATGTAGAACGTCTACACAACTAGACCGCTTCCCGACGCTGGCTTGCCTGTGGGAATGTATGGACCACGATCATACTTCGCTTCCGCTATGTGTTTGTAATAGGATCTCTAGATCCACTATGTTGTATTAAGACTGGGTGATCCTTTGTTGTAAGACGATTATGAGTTGTAATAAATGATGTGTTGTGATATCAAGCTATTATGTCTCGCAAAAACAATATTCCTAGGATTGCGAGAATGGCATAATAGGCATCTCTTCGCACCCGGTGCTCAAGATACATGTGGAGCATTTGGACTTCATGCTTCACGAGACCCGGAAGGAGCTGGACAATGCGCGTGTCCACGCCAACCGTACTCAGATGGCCTTGGCTCACCATGCCGATGCCATCAAGCTGCTCGCCAAGGACCGCAAGTCACTCCGCCTGCAGCGCGCCAAGAGGACGCTATCATTGCGCGCCTCCGCGCAAGATACTCACCTTGGAGGCCACTGTGAAGGCCCAAGAGGACCAGCTGAAGGAGATGGAGGAGGATGGAGAGGACATTCAGGGAGGCGAGGACTTCCTGAGTGACGATGACGACTTTGAGGAGGATGAGTTCACTGATGAGCAGGACTACGAGTTTCTGGAGTCCGGAGAGGATGGGATCATTCCCATCGATGTGGATGAAGATGATGAGGAGTAGTTGCACTAGTCACTTGTGTAGGTGTGAGTTGTATCCCCGCCCGTTGTATCGTAGCTAGAGAAGAATGGTTCTTAAAACCATTAGTGTGGTGTGTTAGATTGTAATATATGCTGAATGAATGAATGAATGAATGTGTGTTATTTTCATCATCAAAAAGAATCCAAGTCTTTAAAGAATTTAAAATTGACCCAAAACAAGCCATAGAAAATTTCTCTTACCTTATCATCTACCTCAATGTTCAGATGGCCCCACCAACCCGCAGTACCAACCAAGATGCAATGATGCAGATGCTGCAGATGATGATGGCAGACCGCGAAGCCGAGAGAGCTGAACGACAAGCCAACATTGCTGCACTCCAACAGATAGCTCAGAACAATCAAGGCCATGGAAACCACGACCACCCTGGGTCAAAGCTGAAGAACTTTCAGAACACCAACCCACCCATGTTCAGCAAGACAGAAGAGCCACTTGACGCAGATGATTGGCTCCAAACAATGGAGAATGTACTTTCAGAAGTTGCGTGGAGCAGCTACAGAAAGTACTATCACACCACTGACTGGGGCTGTGACCCGGCAAGAGCCTGTGGACAAGTGCACGTGCCATGAATGATGGACAAATAATGAATTGGGCAGATTTCAAGTTGAAATTCAGCAAATACCATGTACCCCAAGGACTGATCAAGAAGATGAGAGACGAATTCCGTGAACTCAAGCAAGGAAGGATGTCCGTGGTGGAATAACGCGATGCATTCCTCACTGGCCAAGGCACGCAGCCTGGATGAGACCGACACTACTAGAAGAGAAAGGAAAGATTTCTGAACGGACTGCATGATGAAATGCAAACTGTGTTAGTGAACATTCCGTTCGCTGACCTCGAAGCCCTGGTGGACTCTGCCATACAGATGGAAGGGAAGCTACACCAAGCCAATGAGAACCGCAAGCGCAGGATGATGAACCAGAGTGGACCCCACCATACCCAGAAGTACCGCAACAACTCCTCTGGAGGATTCACCCAAAGACACAACAAGCCCACTGCACTTACTCACTAACCATGCCCAACACCAACAACAACCACCACCCCAATGGGAACAGTAACAACACCAACACTGGCCCGAGGACTGGAAGCAATGCTACCCCCATCACCCCCAAGGACAAGGCAACAATCACCTGCTATAATTGTGGCACTGTAGGCCACTACTCAAATGAATGCCCCAAGAAACTTGCCAAAACTGCCCCCAACACTACTGCACCTGCCCAGCAACAGTGCCGCTTTGCAGGTAGAAGGAACCAGAACAACAACAACAACAACAACGGCCGTCTCTACCACATGACTGCCACTGAAGCTCAGGAAGCACCACAGACCATGCCAAGTATGTTTTCCTGTTAATCAAAATGCTCAATCTCTCTTAGGAACCTAACTTTTCTTAAAATCCCGGGATGAGATTTGTTTAAGGGGGAAGGGTTTGTAACAGCCCAAAAATTTAAAACAAAGAAAAATGAATTTCAATTCCCAACAGAACCAAACAAAACTTTTATTAAATTTATTTTGATACCTAGTGACCCTGCTTAATGCTGGCGTTATTGTCATGATTGTTTGTTTATTACATTAAACATAATTCCAAAACCCAAAACCCTAACCTTCTCAATACCCAATAGGTCCAACAAGAAGAAACTAAAATAAAATAAAAAGACATATGTGGGCATATAGCCTAGTATGCAAATCTTGACTAATACCCTTCTTACTTTTCTCAATAGTGGTGAACCATTGTTAGACCCCACTAAACCCTAAACCTCATCTCTCTTATCACCATCCAATAGAAAGTAAATAAAAAGAATTGAAATTAAATAAGAAAAGGGCATATGAGCCTATGGCTATTCTTGTGAAACTTTACCCTAAACCTTTCTACTTTGTTTAGAAGATTGGAAAACCTTAATAAACCTTATCTAGTACTTATCAAACCAAATCCAAGGTGAACCTTAAAGTAACTAAAAAGAAAATAAAAATGCCATAGAGGCATATGTGAGTAAAAGGCAAATTTGTGAATTTAAGGATCTTGACCCTAAGACTTGATATGAATGGTTGGATCACTCCTCTATACCATTACAACACTCAACAACATCAATTGGGTCAAGCCAAGTCAAATTAAAAATCAAATGCAACATATGCATAAAGGCATATGTGGCACATGGCCATTTTTCCCAAACCTTGACCTATGCACTTATACCTTACCCAAATGGTGTGAAACCCTCTCTAAACCTAATCTCACACTAATTGGACCCTAACCCATGCCCAAGTAATACAAGATAAATAAAAGAGGAAAATAATAAAAAATAAGAATATCACCTCTTATGTGTTATGGCCATTTTTGGAAAATCTTTGAGCTAGACCTTTTGGGAATGGTTTCAAGGTTGTAAAATGTTCCTAAACTCATAAGAATCACTTTGGAGTCAATAAAAATCAAATCAAATAGAAAGAAATCAAATGGTGAGAAAATTCTATTTATTCACTCACATACACATAGGCCAATTTATCAAATCTTTAACCAAGGCCACCAAGGCTTGTGCCATTGCATGTAAAACACTTATATATCAAAAACAAACCCTTTTGAATCAAAGAAACCAGAATCAAATCAAAGAAACATGCAAATTCCAACTTACATATGATAATGGTCATGTGACCATTTTATAAAATCTTCACCACTTTGCACCCCTGGTTTTGACTTTTCTTAAACCAAACTTGGTCAACTCTTTCCACCTCATCCAATACCATGTCAAGGTGACCCACTTTTCTGTTGACCACCAGTACTGACTTTGACCAGGTTGATCAGAATGGATAAGACAAGTGGAGACTTTGAAATAAGGAGAAGATCAACCCCCATTTTGAATCTTTGCAAACCACCACCAAATTGACCACCACCACCACCCTTCTACCTCTCTGAATATATGATTAAGATCCACCAAAAAGATTTCCAAAATTCAACCAAATTTCTCTTGCGGCCATTTCATCGAACAGTTGGCAAGCAACAATCTGGTTTCAACACACACCCTTTTACCCAGCAGCTCAAAGCCTAAACCCCTTTAGTACTTGATGATCATTGCTCCTCTATGACCTCTGCATCGAGCCATGTCCTTGCTTTGGCTGATTAAAGTGAGGAGGAGCATATCCATCACCATGTCGTGCACATGCCGGCCACCCTCACCCTTTCTTTTTCTCTGATCACTCTCTCTCACCGAAACCATGTCCAGTACACTCCCCTGGCAACGACGATCATCACTATGCACGGCCCGAGCTCGCCAAGGCACGGCATTGGCCGAACGCCGCACGCCTGCACGCGCGCCCATGCCGGCGCTATGGCGTCGTCAGAGCACGCACGGACACCGTCCCCGGACGCGCCAAGACACCGCGTCGCCCGGTCGTTGTCGTTCCTCCTGTCACCCTTCCCCCTTCGCACGCATGATCACCACTATCCCTCGCCTCCCTCCTAGACATCCCCATTGGCCGCCTCCTCGCGCTCGTAGATGAAGATATCATCAAAACCTCCGCCGGCCGGTAGCCCGCAGGACGGCAATGGATGCCGCACGCCCGTCCTCACTCCCCTGCCTCGCCACGATGCTCGTCAGCACTGCCTTGACGTCGCCCGCGCTCAGAACCCATCACTTGCCCCTTCTCCGCCTTGGAACGACGACGCCACCGTCAACCTTGCCAGCACCCCTCGGCCTCACCTCAACGCTATAAATAGAGCCCCTCCCCGAGCAATTCCAACACACCATCGCCTTCCCCATCTCTCTCTGACCCTCCTCGACTCCTCCCCCCAATTGCACCGTCGATCGTCGGAGTCCGCCGCAGATCAACCCATCGAATTCGGCCACCATCGGAGTTGCCACTGGTACCAGTCGACTCCCCATCGTCGACAACGTCGTCCAGCAGCATCGCCGACCCTCGCCGGAGCCCCAGCTCGCCGCCGACCCCCTACCTCCGCCGCGGCAGCAACCCCATCTCGTCGACGACGACGAAGCTCCACCGCTCGATCAGCTTCTAATCACACGGCTCACAGGGAAGCCATACCGTTTCGGTAAAAATAAGTCACTGACTAGTGGGACCCCCTTGTCAGTTGGCCCGTGGCGTGTGAAGCGTTACTGGGCTGGCCCTTTCAGCATTTAAACCTTTCGGCCCATCTGCTTTCCCGCCTAGCCCATTTAATTCAAAAACGAATTATTCAATTTAGCCAAATTCAATACTGATGCTTTGCTATAAATTTAATAGTTTCAAATCTACAAACCCAAATTGAGTGATTCGAAATGTTCTAGAAAGCTTATGAAATTATCTAACTAACCCCACTGGTTTCAACCTGATAGCTTTTGTAGAATTTTAATAGCAAAAATATCAAGTCAGATACTTTTCAGTATTCAAATAAATCTAGAAAATCAACCATATTTAATTTTGAGGTGATTACACCTCTCATAATTCACATTTCACCAACTCTAATTTAGTATGTAAAAAGATGATATGGGTTCTGTACATGATCATGGGCTAGAAGCAAAATATTGGCTATGTAGTCAATACTAGCCCATTTCAACTATTTCAAACCTTAAGAATTTAAATCTATAAGGTATAGCACCTCATTTAAATCATCTTCCCAAGTTGTATGATGTAATGTGATGACCCTTGTTGCATGGTCTCATACTTGCCCACTTGAGGATCTTAAACCAAAGTAGAATTTAAAATGCATGAGGTGATGACATTAGTCTTCATGACCCATATGTTCTTATTTGAAAATATTAAATCATTTGTATAATAGTAATTAAATTATTTCCAACTACTTATTAAATCATATGAGATGTATTGGTCTCATTTAAATCTTTGTCTCAAGTAAATTCAACATAAGGTAATGACCTTAATCTAATAAACCTCATGTTGTATGAAGTGATGATATTAAATTATTAATAAGATAATATTAAATTGCATGAGGTGTATTCCCTCATTTAAGTCATATTTCTCAAAGGATAAGTGTGAAGTGTTGACCTTGGTCAACATGTGACCATACCTTGTCATTTGAGGAGATTAAATCTTAACAAGGTTCAATGAGAGGAAATTAATTCCCAAGAATAAATAAATGGAAACACTAATAAATATTTCAATGAGAGGAAATTAATTCCCAAGAATAAATAAATGGAAACACTAATAAATATTTCAATGAGAGGAAATTATTGCTCAAAGAATTAAATAGAGACCCTAAATTAATAATTGTAATGAGAGGAAATTATTTTTCTTTAAAAGACAATCAAGCCAACCAACATGTTAATAATGTGGTGATGCTAGAATAGTTTGTGTGATTATATGTGATTAGTCTAGCACTTGAGTATTGTTTGGTGATTGTATCCTCATATTCGTTTATAGACGCTAGTACCGGAGACTACCAAGAGGAGGAAGTATTCTACCAAGAGGAAGAAGAAGAGAACTTTGATCAGACCTCACCAATCAAGGCAAGCTGATATTAATGCAAGCTATTACCAATGCAAGCTAACACCAATGCAAGCTCTACTCTGGCAATCTAATATTCTTGCAAGTTGCCCTAGGCAAAGCTCTACAAGAGCAAGGCCTCATCACAATTTATTTTATGCTTAATGATCCTATCCCAAGTTTTTTGCCTTCCTATTATTTTACTTATTGTATTTCAAAGTCTAATTTTTGATTCATGATTCACTTGGTCTAGAATAGAACTGCAGCATCAACTTTAGCCAAGCAAAGAAAGTTAGATAGCAAATCTCATGATTAGTTGCTATTACTAAATAAGTAAACCGATTTCACTTAGATGGGAACAAATGTGAAATGAAATGACTTTGAAAAACCTTGGAATGATGACTCATTCTATTGAAAGATTTTGAAGGTGAATATGACTCGGTGAAGGACTTGGTGAAATTTACGAAAACTGATGGCTGGGTTCGGATGCGATACCATTCAATTTTGTGAAGTACCCCTACAATATCTGATTATGGTATGGCTTAATCAGAAATTTATGTGCCTAGTATGGCCCTCTAAACAAGCGCCAAGTAGGGGTTATGCTTGAGGCTAAGTTTCCGTTGAAATGTGAATCGATGTGAAATGCAGATGGAATGAGGTGAATGTCCTACCCCAAGTTCTGGCAGCTTCCTGTGTCAATTTGGCTTGTCTTCACTGGAGGCCAAGTCATGGGGAGAGGCCATACCAGGCATAAGAAAGGTTATGGTTGCAGTCCTGATCACCCGAGTGTGATAAATCAAAGCCGCTTAACTCCGACTCGATTATTGCAAATGTTGTGGCAAAAGGTACGACCTCGGCAGAGTGTAGAACTATTCTAATAGCCGTAATCCACTATGGACGCATTGGGAAGGCCACATCGTTTCGTCATGAGGCTCTTTTCCAAAAATATGACATGTGACTGGTGACTTGAATTTGAAAGGTGAATGTGATTTAGAATGAATCAACACCAAGAGTTGGGAATTATCATTCAATGTTCACTGGTTACTTAGGGATCTAAGACTACCAATGTTATGAAGAAATTGTACAAAAAAATAAACCTATTTGAAGATCCTCTGCTAAACTGATAGTGCTACACTAGTATTTGTTTAAGTAGCACTTTGAAGCACTTTAGTTTTGTCCCCTGCCATTCAAATGGCTTACCATGAAGGAGAACAACAGTACGAGGAAGGTGGACAACAGGACGTCTACGACAACCAGGACCGCTCCCGACGCCAAGCGTTGGCCCGTGGATTAGATCGCCATCAATACTTCGGGCTCGCTATTTGTGAGTTTGTTGATCAATAGATCAACTACTATTGTAATATTGGATCATGTGATCTACCTGTGTAAGACGATTACGTGTTGTGATAAATGATGACTCTATGATATTCAACTATTATGTCTCGCAAGGAAACCTTCCGGAGGAACCGAAGTCCCACTAGAGGTTCCACTAGTTAGGTTCTTAAGCATGGCAGTCATTTGTGCCATTTGGCTTTGGACTTCATCCTCCTTTTTCTTTTTCTCAGCATCATATGCGAAAAATCTGGATTTCATCTCCTTAACCGACAGGTTAGAATCTTCATCCAGACCCTCGAATAGTTTATCCATTTTTCTCGCGGACGTGAGCACGGACGCTCGCTGTCTCAGACTGAAAGTTCAGAGATGATAAACCTAGAGGGGGGTGAATAGGTTTCTACAAATTTTAATTTTTTCTTTGCAATATTAGGCTTTGCGGAATATAAAGGTGAGCCTAATGCAAACTAGGTGAGGCACCCTATATGATGATACAAGTAACCTATGATGAAGGCTCTCACAGCAGTTATATTTCACAAGTAAGGAGTTCCTGCTGAGACAAACTGAATAGCAGTGTGGGGACGAGGGTTTATTCCCTGTGGTTCCTTCCTTCGCAAGAAGGTACGTCTACGCTTGAGGGGTGGGAGGTCCACAAAGATTCCCCAACGCCCACGAAGGTCACCTTATTAGTCCGAGCTCATCCTATCAAGGAATAGCCAAATGCTCTGTGGTAGACTTTGAGGCAGCCTCCAACCTTCACAATCTCGGCTGAAAGCAACTATCACTTGACAAGCCTCCTATCACTTTTTCCCACCTAGGTTTCCCCTTAAGGAACCCAGAGAGCAAGTCTCTTGATGAACATAAGTGTGAACAAGATTTTTCTTAGGAATGGTAGATCGGGTCCTCCTCTATCGTTTCCCCGGAGGAATTTGAGTTTGGGTGGAGGAGGAGGGAGATCTGAAGGATTTGGAGCTCAACAATGGAGTATGAGAGAGAGAGAGAAATGTCTTGAGCTTTTGCACTGTGTTCCTTACCCCTTCAAGCTGGAAGAAGGGGCTTATATAGGCATCCCAGAAAAGTAGCCGTTTCTAGCCGTTTTCCACTTCAGACTCGAGCAACCCGGTAGCTGACCCGGTAGTACCGGGCCACTTACCTGACTGCCCGGTAGCAGCATCCGGTAGACCGGGCTGGCTGTCGGGTTTCCTTCTCTTCGGCAACTTTTGTCAGTCTGGTAGCAGCACCCGGTGTGTTTCTTCTTAGTCCGGTAGCAGCACCCGGTGTACCGGGCTGGCTACCGGAATTTCCGTTAGCAGCACCCGGTGTACCGGGCTTGCTACCGATTTTTCCTGGAGCTCGATAATGACTTCGTCTTCTCGTCACTTCTTCCTTTCAACATTTTTGGTGTGCAGATCATGTGTATGTGTGGCTTTGGCAAGCACTTCTTCAGAGACAAACGGTCAACACACCATCACTAGTTGAGAGCAACAATTGGGGGGTCTCTCTTCACCTCGCATCCTTGTGTCCGACTACAAGACCTTTCTTGCCGCCTTGCATTCCCATATGTGGACTAAAACCTATGTACATACTTATAGATACTATTAGTCCACACAATAGCACCGGTGTCATTGTTAACCAAAATAATGGTTAAGGGTAAAATACCCTTACATGTTCTTGCTGATTCACTTGTGCAGGAATCAAATCAAAATTTTGGTCTAGATATGGTTATTCTAGCGATTTTTCGAGTACTGCTTGTCGATGGCGATCATGAGGTGACTTGTGTCGGCGATGATCATGTGGTGATGTGCGTCAAGGAAGTCCATAAGGTGATGATGGTCGACGACGATCATGAGATGGTGTGTGTCGATGACGATCCTCGACATGCCTAAATGATGGCTCATGTGCCTTGGCACGTTGCTTGTGGCGCCTTGTTGAGCTCGGAGAAGAGTGTCGATGACGATCATGTTGGGGACGCTCTTGATGATCCATATGATGAGCGATGTAGATGATCATGTGCATAAGCACTCTCGTGGTGGCGCCATCTTGAAGATCGTCTATCTTCATATGTAGCTCCATTGGCCAAGCGGGGGTACTTGGGAACACCGGTAGTGTTCATGGTGGAGTCGAGGTGAGGTTCCACCATGGTGTCGATGTCGTACTCGTGGTGTTGCTCCACCATGCCGTCCATGCTTGGCAAGCCATTGTCGGTGTAGAGCTCTTCGATGTCGGTCATGTCCGCGACGCTTGCGGAGCAATAGTCGGTGTCGAGCTCCACATGGTCATCCACATCTGCGATGCTTGCGGAGGTATCATCGTCGAAGTACTCCATGTAGTCCTCCGTAGCCTCTTCTTCGCTATCCATGTTAGTGACATGCAAGGTATATGTATATGGTGGAAAGAAAACTACACAAGTAGATCACCTTTTGAGACGGTATCGAAACAATGGTTCATGCCAAGAGCAAAGTTAAAATTGTACCGGGGTACTCACACACACACTCAAAACACACGCGAAAGGTTAAAATTGTACCGGGGTACTCACTCTTCTCTTTCTCTCTTTGTTCTTAGAAGCTTTGGACTCCTTTGTATCGGTGGCACACACACTCTTTTGTATCTATTTCTTTTCTTTTTTTCACTTTTTGTCTATGCTTAAAAGTTGTATTTTTCTCTACATGTCACTATTTTCTTCTTTTGTGTATCTTTCTCACCGAGCTTGCTTTGTAGGTTTGCTCAAGACAACGCACACACACTCTCACGGTCGTGACACTTGTGCAATGCTTCACAACGCTCGAAAAGTCACTCTCAATGGGATAGGTACACAAAGAAAGAAACGGGGTTACAAGGGGTGAGCAAGTTATACCTAGAAATGTTAGGCCGTGTCGGAACACACAGCTTGCGATGATGAAGTGGTGTCGAAGTTGCACCAGAATTTGGGGTGCCAAAGGTGGCGTCGCGGTGTTGATGTAGGCGTGGAAGCGAAAGAGACAACCAATTCATTCCAAATCGAAACCCGAACACAAAAGTCAATGCCCGAAAATTTGAATCAAAACGGGCAGTCGAAGTTGTCAAAGTTTTAGAGTCAAATGAGCTCAAAAAAATTGTCAAAAAATTAGGTCAAATTTGTGTGTCAAAATTGTTGTAAAAAATACGGACAGAATTTGTCTCAGCACTAGTACCGCTATTGGTACCAGCAGTGGTACCGGTCGATAACCAGACTATACTGTAAGCAAAACGGAGTTAGCGGTAGCGAGCCCGGTAGCACTACCACCCTGAATCTATTTGTTTGAGATTTTGTGACTGCGTGCACATGCTTATTGACTAGTGCACATCCCTGGCGAGCAAATGCAATCTGTGGTCGCCAGTAGAGGTGGAAACTGGTACTACCTCCGGACGCAATTAATCGACGCGTCCGTCCGCGAATGTGGTGCGTGCACAGCCCTTCCTCCGCGTCGATTAAATTCGACCGGAGGGAGTAGTGGATAGTTTATTTTATCCGACATCCGTATTCGATAATTTGAAAATAGAAATGGTAACATCCGAATCCAGACGTCCGTGGAAATGGATATGGTAAATATCCGGATCCGTTTTACAAAAATAAATACAAATATGGTATTGAATTTTGAAGCAAATGTGGATATGGAAATGGGTGTATCCCTATCCGATTATGTTAGCCAAATTTAGAAATTCAACCCCAATATGGCAATTACCTAACCTAGAGAAACTAACAAATCGACCAAATGTTCTTTTATGTGATTGAAATTGAAACTACTATGCATTATATCAGTATATTTATCGCTATACCATTATATAATTGGCTCATTATATGACATGAGTCAATTATTTCCTTATATTCGTATCCGCTCCGAATTGAGAAAACATCCGATCCGTATTCGTATTCGAGTAACATCCGCTCCGAATTCGTATTCGGCAACATCCGTATCCGCATCCGTATTCGTTTTGGAAATATGGAAACGGATATGGGAAGGGCACTATCCGATCCGCATCCGATCCGTTTCCACCCCTAGGTGCAGCCCCTGGGCAGCCACAGCCAACGTGGGCCTTGCTTTCGTTTTCTCTTTTTTTCTTATTTTGTTTTTCCGTTCTCTGTTTTCTTTTCTTTTCTTTATTTTTTATTTTTTCTTTTGTTCAAATTGGAAAAGTCTATATTCGAAAAATGTTTAAATTCGAAAAACGTTCAAATTTGAGAATTACTAAAATTCGAAAATTGTTCAAAGATGAAAACTGTTCATATTTAAAAATTGTTCAAATATGAAAATCGTTCATATTCAAAATTTGTTCAAATATGAAATTTGTTAAAATTTGAAAATTGTTCTAATATGAAAATCGTTCAGATTCGAAAATTGTTCAAATATAAAATTTGTTCAAATTTAGAATTGTTCAAATTCGGAAATTGTTCATAAATACATTTTTGTTCAAATTAAAAAATGTTCAAATCTGAAAATGTTCAGATTTTTAAAAAGTGATTTATTTTTAATTTGATTTTTTTAAAATTTTAAAAATGTTCAGATTTTAAAAAATTCTTTTAAAAAAGAAAACAAACAACAGAAAAAAACGAAAAACCGCTTTACCTTATGTTGGGCTGCGGTCCAGTTAGCAATCCGACGTGTGCGGCGACCGCTTCAGCACCGACCAGCTCGGCGGATAGCACTCTAGGGCAGCAGCTAGGTTTGAGCGGCCGGCGGGATGGAGCGGATCGACCGCCGCCGGAGGAAAACGAGCGAACTGCTCGGGATTTGCGCTCTCGGCCGGTGAACGGATGCGTTGCGCGCGCGAGCGAGCGCAAACGGATGCTGCGGCTCGGTGGTTCGTGCACGCGCGAGAAGCGGAGGCGGAAGCGCGATGCAGGGGCGAGGTGAGCTGCGCGCGGGTGACTTCCATTCGTATCTATGGTCTCGTCGCACACCTAACCTCCAAGGATGGCTTTGATATTTGTCTCCAGTCTTCCGTAGGACTTTCATACGTATCATCACACACTAAGAGCATCTCAAGTCGCTGGCCCCAATCGTCCTAAACCACGGATCGAAACGTCAGCGACGTTAAGTTGTTTCGTTGCCGCTAAGCCGTGACGCGCCGCCCTCAAATGCCGCTGCCCCCCAAACGCAACCCCCAATCGTAAATTTAACATGCATTCAAAAGAGATCAAGCCCATCGAGCTCGTCACATCGTGAGTAGCGCGATCAAAGTAATCGAGCGCGTGATCATATTGCTGCATCTGGTGCATGCAAATTAGAAGAAGGGGTTGGGCGACGCCATCAGATCCCATTTCCATTTATGTTCACAACACGATGACCTCGCTGCGACCGGCTCGTTGTCGCGGCATGTAGGCGTCGCTTCCATCGGGCCGACGCAGTAGGCCGACGAGGTGTAGCAAAGAGAAGACGCCACAGCCTCGCTCTTGTCGCGATGCCGCTGCCGCCGACACCATTTTTGTCGATGTCGCCGAGGATCTAGCCTTTGAAGAAGTTGTGCGCCATTGTCCGGAGACTGGTCGACGTTTTCAGCAGGGACACGCCCTCGCTTTCTGAGCTCCGCTTTCCTCTTGCCTCTTGAGCAGCTCCGCCCACCTTTCGTCGGCCTTTTTGTCGCGGGAGAGCAAGGTCGAGGAGACCTCGACGAGGCATTTCGTGATCGACGCCTGCGTCTTCTCGGACGACGCAGCGTCGGCGGCCTTGGCAGCCTTGTTGCCAGTAGGATCCCCTGTCGAAGTTGCTAGCGGCGCGTCCAGATCAATGGCGTCCTTCCCCTTGGACAGCGACAAGCGCGTCAACCGCCATTTCTCATTCATTTTGAGCTTGCCATAGCAATGCATGAGCACGAAAGACTTGTGACCTTCCGAGTTCTTTGCGAGTACAAATCCATGGCCTTATCAAACTAACCAAAGAAAGCAGAGTCATTTCATCGAACACAATGTAGGCGCTACGGATTATGGAAGAAAGAGTCGTACTGGGCCATGACGTCAAGCGCTGTCGCTCCGGTCTCTAAGTCTCCGATGGTACCCATGAAAGGAGTTCTTCCGCCCACCGTCGTATAGCTTCCTACAAGCAGCAATATTGTCGCCATTGATCATCGATCCATCCTTCTGTGCTTCTTCGCAGCCTCGCGCCTAACGCGGGCCAAGGATCTGCGCGCCTTTCGTCCCATTGTCCGACAAGGTTTCTGGCCGCTTTCTTCGCCATCTTTTTGAGGGCTGCTTCACAAGGCCATGTGGAGAGGATAGCGGCGGCGGTGGACGGTGGAGGGAGAAAGAAATCGCGGATAGGAGAAATGAATGCGCGGATATGTTTTGGGAGGCCTAAAATGGACGGTGGGATAGGCGCGATTTGGACGAGAGAGACGGGATTTGGCGGGAGAGTGAGACGACCTTCGTGCCGCCGACGGGTCGTGCCCGTCGGTTCGCTCGTTGCTGTGTCCGGCGTGCCCGACACGTCCTGTAGGACGGGACGGGAGTCCCGGGCGCCCGACACAAACACATTTGCCCTGCTGCGCCCTAAATCTCTTTTCGGAGACGCGACTGAGATGCTCTAACTTCCAAGGAGGGCTCGGTTATTTATCTCCAAACCAAAGCCTAGGTTCAGCGGATGGCGGTGTCCTCATTGGGAAGATAGTATGTCCGGCCTTCAGACTGGCTGGGTTGGACCATGTGGCCACGTGGGCTCTGATCAATTGTTCCCAACACTTCAATCTTGAAATTTTAGAATTCAGAAAACATATCTCAGCCAATCAGAACCACATTGGACCATTCTCAAGATTTAAGGCTAAATCAATTGTTCCAAACATTTCAATCTCAAATTTTAGGATCCAGAAAACAAATCTTAGTAAACCAGAACCACATTGGGCTATAACATATAAGGAAATTAGAAAATGGGATTACAACAACATAGGTTCTTCCCTGACAAGAACTACGACAAGGAGGTTTCTTGTTGGTGCTGAACTTCGGCGTAGCCCCACATAACTTGAGCTTTAAGTTATGCATATAAATTACCTCGCTACTTTCCTCGAGATTTAGATGCTCCTCTCGCCCCAATCTCCCATGAGCTGATATACGATGACCCTTGTATTTTGGAAAGTTGAGGCCTATTCCTTTGCGATAAGCTATATACCAAGAATTTGCAGCCAGAGCCTTTGTTTTGCCGTCCTGATGAGGTGGGCTTGGTTCACAACTGAGATCGACCAGAAAGAGAAGCTGAATCGTAAGTCAGATTGAATCATATATTCATTCACACAAGAAACAAATAAACCATTAGAGTATTCACATCCATGGCAAGCTACGCAGTGCTTGAGGCAAGAGAATCCACTTAGCATCAATGGCTAAAGGGCAGCAAGCATAGCATCAACACTAACTTAGATAATGGTTCTAACTCATTTATTGTTCAAACAC